>BCIV01000006.1:699904-1038376 GCA_001600055.1 Filobasidium wieringae
TCATATCATCCGGTTTATGCCTGAACAGTTTCCCCAGTTCCGCCGAGGCTGTAGGAGTGGGAGCGGTCGGGGGAGGGACGGAGGGAGGGGTGGACGTTCCGGGATCGGTCTGGTCGATCTCTACGGTAGGTTCCTTCTCCATCGGAGTATAGGCGTCTTTCTTCCCCGTGAGCATCTGGGATAATTCCGCTACAAGTTCGCCCTCAAGGTCAGCCCGATTCCCGAGCCCGAAAGACGATTTCAGAGGGAAATGGTAGCTCACAAGCTTCGAAGAAATAAACCCTGGTTCCGTCCCCCCTGACGTAGAAGTTGTCCTGTAACATCCTACCCTTCTTGATCCTCAGCTGGGCCAGATCGTATCGTCCATAATCTCTTATGAAGAGGAGTCCGTTCGGTTTGAGCATCTATCATAGCCGGTTGAGAGAAGGAGGGGCTGTCCGTCAGTCGATGAAGAAACGCTATTTCGATCGGGATGAGGTTTGACTCACCTTCCAAGCGTTCGCCACGGCTCTGGCCCATTCTCCGGGATGGAGAGCGCTCATGACGTAGATCATCACGGCGACATCCACCGTTCCCTCCTCGATCCCTTCCGGTAATGAGTTCCGTCTAGCTTCCTGAGGTTCGTCATGGGTGGATTCAGTCGGGGGGGTCGAGCTGGAAGCGGGATCATCGGATGGAACGACGGGGGGACAAGTCAGATCCCAAACGCTAGAGAACAACCTCCCTTTGCCATGCGGGGGTACGGGGTAATTCGGATTACTCTTGACCAGCTCGACGGCGCTGGGAGCATAATCGCATGCGTGCACTACGAGCTGAGGGTTCTCGTTCTTCGCCAGGAGGGGGAAGACGGTGTTCCCCGCGCCACAACCGATCTCGACGACCAACTTTGGTCCGGCGTCCTCCTCTGCGCACGCCAAGAGTTCGGGGAACTCGAGTCTGAGCCAATTCCGATCCTTGAAGAACTTTTCCTTGTTGATGTCGTAGAAGCGGTTCCAGTAGAGGCTCGGTTTACTGTTGTAAGCCCATTTCATCTTGTCCCCGACCATCCCTTGCTTCTGCACCTTCAACGTCTCACGGGCCTGGATCTCCCATTCCGGAGGGGGAGTCACGTGGTCCCAGGCGTTGTGGGAGTAGACGTCGGAGGGGTCTTTGAGGAGACGTGAGCCGAAAGGGACAAAGTCTGGGTGTGTCGGAGGGAGCGGGGTCCCGTCTGCCGGTCGGTCGAGGGATATCGGTGCGGTCGATGGCGGCGATGTCATCTTGTCGAAGGTTGTTATCGGTTGCTGACGGTGAAACCGATCGAACGGATCGATTGACTCGAGTTTCCGAGATTCAGATCTGTGAGATCATGTTTCAAGATTCAAACTGTAGACCGTGGACCGCGGGATGACCGTTGCCTATCACCTTATATCCACCTCGAACCGAGTGAAAGCCTATGGGTACCTGGTTCCTGGCCTCGGTATCGAGGTCACGCTGCTGCGCTCGTGCTGTGACCGAGGATGAGCAGTGCAAGTGCAAGTGCAAGTGGAATGTACTCTCACTCCGGATTTGGATCCGCAACCCAACCTCGCACTCGCAATGTCGCTCACTCGGTTTCGGTGCTCGGGCGGGACTTGTCGTTCAGCAACTCTCCTGCCTATCGAACCTGCCTGACAGGTCTGACGGGTCCGACTGATCGACCTGCTCACAGTAGTACTCAGCTTACCTAGCCTAGCTCGACCTACCTGGCCTGGTCTACCTAGCCTGCCTACCCCGCCTAACCTATCTACTCGACCGGTCACGATGAACAACTACGTCCCTCCGAACCAATGGGACCGTAACCCTTATCCGACTCCGGTTCAATTCCCACCTCTCCTCCCTCAAAGCTACAACCACAGCTACAGCCACAACTACCCTCAACAGAGACCTTACTCCACTCCATTCCCATTACCCTTACCTTCCTACGCTTCAGCCTCCTCTTCCACCTCCGAATGGACCAGACCCAGTACCGTGCCTTCCTACTTCCCGCCCCCCCTCGCCGTCACCGCCAGTACCGCATTCGACCCGGTACGCTCGGAGACGAACGGGATCTCGAACGAGAGGGGGATGGAATTCGGCCTACACGGGAGGAAGAGGATGGATCCTCATCCCCGAGTCAAGCTGGAAAAGAGGAGGATGAGTCGTTCAGAATTGATCAGACAGGTAGGTCCCGTTCTCTTCTTCGTCGTCCCAGAGGGACCGATCGCTCGTGAGGCTGATACCGGTTTGTGTCGGGTGATCTTGTCGATGCGACTTTTCGGACGATAGGTCATCAGGACTTATCAATCCCTCTCCTCCCAACTCCCTCTCCTCCCGCCTTACTTGGACCGGAAACTGAGCTCGTGCACTCCGAAATCCAACTCACAGACCCCCGAGATGGAACCCCATCCCCGTCCCCATTCACAGTCACAATCACAAAACCCCTCACTACCGGGTCCGGAATTACAAACCATCATCAAGCTCGCCATGGAAGGTCTGGAGTTGATTCGTTGTTGGTCCGAATTGGATGATCGGGGACAGAGGGACGGGTATGATTCCATGCGGAAGGAGAAGGAGGGGTTGGGACGGATGAGGGAGGCTGAAGGGATGAACGGGATGAACGGGATGGAGGGGATGAGAATGGACGAACGCACGGGGGAGAGGGAATCCAGTTTTCCTCCTCCCTTTCAAACGGACAGTCCTTCAACGGTGATACCTAATTCCAATCCCGACCGGGCTACCAATCACCCCAATCCTCAACCTTCCCAACCCTCACAAACGCCTCAACTGAAATCGTTCCTCCTCCCCGCTCCCCCCAGCTCCACCCCGCTCGTCCAACCCCCGACGTGTACCTTGCCACAAGGAGGAAATTTGGGGACGGTCTGTCTGGGATGTTCCACCACGGAGACTCCCGAATGGAGGAGAGGCCCGTTGGGTCCGAGGACGCTTTGTAATGCTTGTGGATTGGTCTTTGCGAAACTCGTACGTCCCGCTTTTTCCCTTCCATCACCTCTACACACACGCGTTCCACGTTCCGGGAATACTAACATTGCCGACTTTGGAACAGGTGAGAAAAAGAGCCAAAGAAGCATCGAGGGAGAAGGAAAAGGAAAAGGAAAAGGAGAAGCATTCTTCAGAACACGGGCTTCAGGGACAGACGGGGAGGGGGAAGAAGATCAGTAAGAAGAGGATCAAAGGTGGGGTTATCGATTGAACTTCGGTTCTGCCCTTTCGAATGCGAATGCGCATGAGTGGGGGATGAGCGGGGGTTGGGTGTTGGATCTGCGTCTTTGTTGTCTCTATTTGGGCCGGTCATCAGGCGGGGACAGGGTTATAATACTTTCGGGCATTTGTACATGGTTCGGTTTCGGTTTCGCTCGGTTTGGAAGCATATGAGCATTATTCTCGAACGAGACTCGTGAGGATCTTGGAGCGCTTGTGATGGGCGCTGGGTTATCATCGTTCCTCGTAGACTGAGCAGTTGGGGAGGAGACGCGCGTTTGCATAGCTTTGTCATGTTTTGACGGGTCTGAGGGGATGTTCATCTTGGCAAAGACAGCCAGCCACCCGGATCGTCACCTCGAGCGACCGAGGTACTGGGAGATCTTGGGATGTAGACTTCGTATGTAGAAACACTCAACGGTCGCTCGATTGCCTGGCTACACGGCTTCCACGTTTCGATCAATCGGGAGAAAGATCGTGTGTCGCATGGCTCGTGCATATCATCATGACGGTCCCTGATCAGCCCAAACTAAGGAGAAATAGGTACCCGGGAATTGATGGTCAGTATGGATGCCAAACGTTCTTTTGGCCTTCAGCCGATCATGTCCGCGTGAAATACTAATACCACGATGATCAGCGCGGTGACTTGCATCTCGACGACGCGTTCCCCGCTCGTGGGTATCGATGACCGTCAGTCGATTCCAGATTCCTGGACCGGTGATCGCCATCTCTTCTGGCCTACGTCTGTCATACTGTCAGCGTGGTACCAAAGCTGGTCCAACAGAGACCGACTTGCCCCTGGAAAGCCCCTGAACCGATCGTCCAAAAATAGGTCAAACGCGCGTTCCAGTTCTGCTGTCGCGCAGATCCACATGTATCGTATCGTTCTCGATGATCGTCCGGAGACATGGTAGCAAGAGACCTCTTCTTGACAATGATTCCACTCATAACGACTCCTGGATTGCATAGAAACCAGACGTCTTAGCTTCCTTTCGTTGTACGCACCGAGAGTATATTTCGAACCACGGGACGCAAGATGTAATCCAACCGCATCGACCAGATGGATTCCCCTCAGAACCTGAGCCTTACCAAGTCGATCCAATCGAGCTATGGAAGCTGTTTCGTCTCGAGGTCGATAAAAACATCCCGATAAGCAGAACCAGTGATAGGGGTACTATGAGGCCTGTGGTACGATAAAGTATGTAACCGTTTTCGCGTGCCGCTACTACTCCGTTGGGACTTCACATCCATGAGTCCAGGTTCAAAGCTGTTGCACAGGTCGTCTCATCTTCGGGTCACTCTTGCCGAGGACTATCATGCACACACTGTGACCTTTCAAGTCGGATCGCACTGTACTGTGACAGTGAGGGATTCTAAGTGATGTCGTCCACAGGAGTCATGGCCTATACATTGGTAGTGACCAATGATCATCCCAATCTTACATCTGCCTTGAGTTCAGTTCGATCTCGGTCTGGCCTCTAGCCACACAACAAACTAGCACATGTCATCGGAAGGGAACAAGGCGATGCTCGACATGCTTGAAAATGTTTAGAATCAAGGATTGTCGAAGCACCGCTTGACCGAGCCTGCAAGATGACCTTATACATGTCAAGAACGTCGGAACATCGGTATATGACCACTATCAACCTTTTATTACAGTTCGCCACGACCTTCCCGGTTTTATGCGTCCGCTGGCTTGTAAGGCTCAATGAGCATCTGTCACAAGGGTTTCTATATTTCAGCTACGGTTGACAAGTTCATGTTACGCTTTCAACTCACCTTGCTGAACTCCTTAAGCTTCTCGACCCCTCGGACCTCTTCCGTCAGCAATGGGAGCTGTACAATGTGGAAACCATCATCGTACAGCTCGTGTGCTTCGTTGAGGTACTTCTGCTGCATCTTATGTCGCACTCCACACTGCTCACAGTTGGATTCTGCAACTCAAATCAGCGATAGTCGATTTAGCACCGGAAGGTAGAGGGAGAACTAACCTTTCTTGGGGAAGATAAGCTGGTTGACAACAATGTTATGGGTATCAATCTCGTATTGAGTAAGCTCCTGGATCAATCGCTCAGTCTCGTAGAGGGACAAGAACTCGGAAATGCAGACACAGATGAAGGTCGTCTTATCCTATATCGAGAAGCGGCAATGCATCAGCCAACCGCTCTCCAATGGCCGGACCTTCCTACCTACAGGATCTTTAAATTGGGTGTTGACCTCGGTGATGATGGCCCTCATTGAATCAAGCTTTGCAAACATATCCTCTTGAGCGCCTCCACCGAGCATGGAACTCATCTACAGGTAGGAGAAATCGAGCTGTAAGCATGATCCCGAAGAATCTTGACAGGCGTACAACATCTACGAACCTGCTGAATCATGGGTCCGAATTTTCCTCCCAATGCGCTCAATTTGCCCAAGGCTTTCTCCAGTACCGAAGGGAAAGACAAAAATCGTAGAGTGTGACCGGTAGGGGCGGTATCGAAGACAATGCAAGAGAACTGCATCGATTGTACGTGCCTATAATTTGTATGTCAGCATTGCGTATGGCAGTCTCCACGACTTGATGACGACCGACTTCATGATCTCAGCAAAGCCCATAGCCTCGTCGACTCCTGGAATGGCAAAAGCCAAGTCTTGCATCATTCCACCCATACCTCCTCCCTGAGACTCGGCTGTTTGGTAAATATTTATCAGGGGCTCAACGAGCAATATGGACAGGGGAAGCACTAACAAGACTCAATCATCTCTTGTATACTGGAATTGGGGTCGATCTCCATGGCGTACAGGTTGGTGAATCCATTTACCAGAGTAGCATCCTTGCCAAACTTCTGACTAAAAGCATCAGACAAGTTGTGTGCTGGATCAGTGGACTGTCACAGAAGCATGTATCAATATCCCGTATTCGAGCCGAAAAAGTCATGTGGCCGCTCACGATGAGAAGTACAGATTCCCTGCATGCAGCAAGCTGTACCGCCAAAGAACAGGATGTGGTAGTTTTACCTATGTAGTCCTGTCAGTGCATATTTCCTCAACCCAGAAAATACTCAGACTTGCCAACACCACCCTTTCCACCTGAGATTTGATGCACAAATCAGTTATGACCCATAGTGTTCCGAGATTGATTGTTCCTTACCGCAAAAGATCCACTTCAAGCTCTTTTGGTCCAGAACGTTTTGCAGCGTTGGGTCAAGGGTTTCGAAATCGTCCATGTTTAGATTGGTGTTTCTTGTGGGATCAAGAAACCAGTGATCTGAGCGTAAGGTATCTGGTTTATCGACTAGATCTAGCTGGTCGACCGACTCTCGCTCGATAAGGGGAACGTGCCAGAATGATTACGTACGAAGGCGGATGGATATTTATGATATTCCACTATCAAGATATGCCCAAGATCTTCAGATATATCAGATGCAAAGCCCGTAATTAGGTTGACTAAACATCTATAATGATGTGAAGACATCCGTTTCGACCCCCCAAGAAGGTCTAAAGGATAGCTGAACAAAAGCGACGAGACTAAGACAAGACAGCACGAGTGAATTTTGAGCGATCAACACCTAGCGTCTATTTTTGTTCTAAAGGCTGATAGTCATATCGTCATTATCATGCATGGATACCAATCTCAAAAGTCCAAGCCAGATCATACAGCCTTGTACTCGCTCGAAGTTTCGTGCTTCTTGGCCTCTGCGACCTTTCGCACAGCCTTCATCATATCATCTTGAACAATGTAATCTCTGCGAAATCATCGATATATTAGTGATTGCTCATATCGTCCATTCAATCCTTTACTGACCTGTCTTCTCTGATGGCGAACATTCCGGCCTCCGTACAAACATTTCGAAGATCCGCTCCGTTAAAAGTATCGGAAAGCTATGGGTGTAGGCGAATATCAGAAGTGTGACGCGAAAGCAAACTTCCGGTGTTTCTCACCTTGACAACAGCTTCGAAATCGAAATCACCACTCTTGTTCACACTTGCAGCATGGATTTTCAAAATTTCCAATCGGCCTTGCTCGTTAGGCAGGGGAATCTCAATCTTTCTGTCTAATCGTCCGGGTCGGAGTAAAGCGGGATCGAGTGTATCTGGTCGGTTCGTAGCCATGATGATCTTCGTTCGGCCTAAGGAATCGAATCCATCCATTTGGTTCAACAGCTGAAAACCAAGATTCCTATCAATGCAACTCGACGCTACTTTGCAGAGAAGGTCTTGCTTACCTCCATTAATGTTCGCTGGATCTCTCGGTCTGCACTGGTACCCTCGCTGAAACGTCTTCCACCGATAGCGTCAATTTCGTCCATGAAGATGACGCATGGTTCATGCTCTCTTGCGTAGGCAAACATCTCTCTGATCATTCGTGCAGACTCTCCAATATACTTGTCCACAATCTATTGGTAGGTCGGTGTCAGGTTTCGTGGTACCGCCTCAACTATGATGGAACGAACTTACAGCACTACTGACAACCTTCAAGAAGTTTGTGTTTAAGGTAGCAGCAACAGCCCTTGCTAACAAGGTTTTACCTGTACTCGAAGGACTGAGATCAGCTTTGCGCGTGGTACAACTTGACGGCACCGTTGGCTTACCTGTTCCTGGAGGACCATATAACAATACTCCCTTGGGAGGGTTGATTCCCACTCGCTATTGCAACCGACTGTCAGCTGAAAGTCTACACTTTCACAACCATATCACTCACCTCGAAAAGCTCCGGGTTCATCAATGGTAATTCAATCACTTCTCTCAGCTCCCTGACCTGATCACCCAATCCTCCAATTCCGGCGAAAGAGGCGGAACCGGGATCTTCCAGGGACATGTTGTAAACCTATGTTTTGGAGATATCATCAGTAACCTATGATGACAAGAGACTGAGGCTGGAGCGGGGCGTCTTACCATAGGGTCTACCTCTCGCGGTAGAATTCGCATGATAGTCAACGTAGTCATATCGAGCGAGACACGAACCCCAGCCTTGAGCTAGATAGGAGATAGGTGAGCAAACGCTCTTGTGCATGAATCATAGTCGAGGTTACCTACTTTAGCGACAGGAAGCGTCGGTCGATAAGAGACAATATAACGGGGCCCTGATGAAGCCTTAACGATAACTGAGCGATCGATCGACCAGATCAGCCGAATTCATAACACCTTAAAACTCGAGAGATCTTACATCGCTCATCGTCCAATTGCTTCAGTACTTCAGCGATGATCTGTCCAACACTCTGAATGGCCTTCAAGTCCTCCTCCGATTGATCATACGCCTTCTGCTGGTCTCGAATATTTAGTCGAACTATTGCGCGGGACAAATGAGGTCAGGTACAGGTTCAGTATACCAAAACTGGAAAGCTTACTCTTCTTCAAGTTCTCTCCGATCTGCTCATGTTCTTTGATTTTCTGTAGATGTTACGATTTAGCAAAGATCTTGCAAATTCATAGCTCGCCAACACTCACGGCTCGATACGCCTTGATTGCCTCGAGTTTGACAGGCTCCACGGTGGGAGCACTTTGTGCTGCCGCAGCAGAAGAAGATTCTCCGGTAGACATTTTGTAGCTTGCAATTTCTAAGTGTTGTCTGTGTCGAACGATTGAAAGCACATCAGTGTTAGCTTCACATTCGTCATGAGTCGACACTGCGTCAGCGTGGTTTCAGAGGTCTGGTCCAAGGGTGAGACTTCGCGTCAACGGTGGTCCCCGCCATTCGTCCAGCAAGCACTCAATCTCGAGCTCATGACGAAGTTGATAACTACACGGAATACCCTACCCTACCTAGTTCCCCTTCCTCGAACACACAAACGGCTGGCGAGTTAGACACACAATAAAGCCCAGCCGAAACTTATAAACTCAACACCGTCAACCCTGTACAACAATATGGCGGACATCAAGCCGATCACTGTGAGCAACGCTTCATGATACGAATAGAGGAATGTATAGCTCAACGTCTTTATACTTCAGTTCTCCGAGCACTTGCAGGTGGGACACGAAAACAATTGCTTTTTCGGAAGTCGATATTAATGTTAGATGTCGTTATATAGCTTACTGCTGTCGGTGTTCAGCCGGAAGCCATCGCGCATGCAAGCTGCACATTAGAGTCCGACCACTACATATGCATGTAAGTCATTGGGATTAAGCCTTGCCACGCTTCATCACATGCTGAGATTGGATCCGTTTGTAGCCGAGAGAAGGTAAATGACCAGAACCAGGTTGTTATTGTCGATCTGTCAAATGCAAATGATGTGATGCGAAGACCAAGTACGCGATCTCTTTGTCGGTCTTTGAGCATGACCTCACCTGATTTGTGTCGCAGTTACCGCCGATTCGGCAATTATGCACCCTAGCCAGAAGATCATCGCTCTGAAAGGTGAGGAGAAGAACGTGTCCGTATCGCTTACATCTCTATTGATAGCTGATTGTCTCTATCGCAGCTGGTCGAACGTTACAAACTTTCAATCTGGCCACAAAGCAAAAGCTATCGTCCTACATGACGAATGAAGATGTGGTCTTCTGGAAATGGATTAACGACACTCAAATCGGTTTGGTGATGGGAGGAACCGTTGCTCACTGGGATGCTATGGGAGGAACTACCGCACCTGTCAAGGTCTTCGACCGTCATGCTTCTCTGGAAGGAGCTCAGATTATCAATTACCGTGCATCTCACGATGGACAATGGCTTGTCCTTGTTGGTATCCTACCTAACAACGAACCGGGTGCCTTCAAGATTAAGGGAGCAATGCAATTGTTCTCTGTTGCTCGGGGTGTCAGTCAACCTATTGAGGGTCACGCTGCAGCCTTCTCGACGATAAGGCTCGAAAACGCACCAGAGGATACCAGCTTGTTCTCCTTCGCTGTTAGAACCGCTCAGGGGGCTAAGGTATGCGGTGATCCCCTATCAAATCTTGTTTGAAAACAAGCTCATCCTGCTTTCTTACAGCTTCATGTGGTTGAAATTGATCACAATGCCGCGAACCCAGTATTCCCCAAGAAGGCTACCGAAGTATTCTTCCCAACCGAGGCAGTCAACGATTTCCCCGTAGCCATGCAGATTTCCAAAAAGCACGGCATCATCTACATGGTAACCAAATACGGTTTCATCCATCTTTACGATCTAGAAACCGGCAAGTGTTTGTACATGAACCGTATCTCTGGGGACACTATCTTTGCTACTGCTGAGTACGAAATGACCGGCGGTATTATCGGTATCAACAAGAAGGGACAGGTTTTAAGCGTCAGTCTGGATGAACCCAACGTCGTACCATATGTCATGAGTAAGGACAGCTCGCTTCTGTTGGATTGAGCAAACTCGCTGACATGCAATACTTTATTATTCGATTAGACCAGCTGAAGGATCCCAATCTCGCGATTCGTTTGGCTTCAAGAGCCAACCTACCTGGTGCAGACGAGCTATTTATACAGCAATTCCAAAACTTGTTCCAGTCTGGGCAGTACAATGAAGCTGCCAAGATTGCTGCGAACTCACCTCGGGGAATCTTGCGTACTTCGGAGACCATCGAAAGATTCAAGCAGGTACCTGTCGCTCCGGGCACCGTTTCTCCCATCTTGCAGTACTTCGGCATTTTGCTCGGCAGCGCTACTCTGAACAAGCAGGAGACGCTCGAATTGGCCAAGCCCGTGTTATTGCAAGGGAAAAAGGAGCTGATCGAGAAGTGGTTGAAGGAGAACAAGGTGAGTCTGTTCGAACCCCATGGAACTGCAGAAGCCAGACTAAGATATCCGATCTACAGCTCAACTGCAGTGAAGAGTTGGGAGACTTGGTCAAGCAAAACGGAGACAACAATCTTGCTTTGTCTATCTATTTGCGAGCTCACGTGCCGAACAAGGTCGTCGCATGCTTTGCGGAGGCTGGACAATTCGACAAGATTCTCCTTTACTCGAAGAAAGTCGACTACCAGCCTGATTGGGCAGTTTTGCTCAGACACATTGTCCGTGTTAACCCGGACAAGTCTGCCGAGCTAGCACAGCAGCTGGTCAACGATCCTGCTGGCCCTTTGGTCGATGTCAACACTGTAGTCGACATTTTCATGTCCCAGAACTTGATCCAACAAACCACTTCCTTCTTGCTTGATGCGCTCAAGGAAAACAAGCCCGAACAGGCTGGTCTGCAGACACGTCTTCTGGAAATGAACCTCATGCACGCGCCTCAAGTTGCAGATGCCATTCTCGGGAACGAAATGTTTACTCACTACGACAGGCCCAGAATCGCAAACTTGTGTGAAAAGGCTGGTTTGGTCCAGAGGGCTTTGGAGCACTACGAGGATACCAACGATATCAAGCGAGTCGTTGTCCACAGCAATCTCTTCAACGCGGATTGGCTGGTCAACTACTTTGGCAAGCTTACTGTCGAGCAGTCAATGGCGTGCATGCACGAAATGCTCAAGGTCAACATGAGGCAGAACCTTCAAGTCGTGGTCCAAATCGCGACGAAGTATTCCGACCTCCTTGGACCTCTCAAACTGATCGAGATGTTTGAGCAGTACAAGACCTTTGACGGTCTGTACTACTATTTGGGGTCAGTGGTCAACCTCAGCGAAGATTCGGAGGTCAACTTCAAGTACATCCAAGCGGCAACTCGTACTGGTCAGATCCGGGAAGTTGAACGTATTTGTCGAGAGAGTAATCATTACAACCCCGAAAAGGTCAAGAATTTCCTCAAGGAAGCCAAATTGCCAGATCAGTTGCCACTCATAATTGTTTGCGACCGATTCAACATGGTTCACGATCTGGTTCTTTACCTTTACCAAAACAACTTGACCAGTTTCATTGAAGTTTACGTACAGCAAGTCAACTCTGCCAGGACCCCTCAGGTCGTCGGAGGATTGTTGGACGTAGATTGTGACGAGGGCACTATCAAGAACCTCCTCAACTCCGTCACTGGACCATTCCCTATCGACGAGTTGGTTGACGAAGTTGAAAAGAGGAACCGTCTGAAATTGATTCTGCCTTGGTTGGAGACCCGGATTCAGCAGGGACAAACTGATCCTGCCATCTACAATGCTGTTGCCAAGATCGCGATCGACTCCAATAACAACCCAGAGGCTTTCTTGAAGGAGAACAACATCTACGAGCCTCTAGTTGTCGGAAAATACTGCGAGAAGCGTGACCCATACCTCGCATACATCGCTTATGCCAAGGGTTTGTGTGACGACGAGCTGATCAATATCACCAATGACAACCAAATGTATAAGCATCAGGCCCGATACCTTGTCAAGAGGCGTGAATTGGAGTTGTGGAACCAGGTCCTCAACCCTGAAAGCATTCACCGACGAGCGCTTGTCGACCAAGTTGTCGCTGTGGCGGTTCCTGAAAGTACCGACGCTGATGACGTCTCTGTTACTGTCAAGGCATTCATGCAGAATGATTTGCCCAACCAGTTGATCGAGCTTTTGGAGAAGATCATCATCGAGCCATCGCCATTCAGCGACAACAAGAGTTTGAAAAACCTCTTGTTCTTGACCGCAATTCGATCGGATAAGGGCAAGGTCATCGGATACATCAACCGTCTATCTGGTTACGATGTCGACGAGATTGCCCGAATTGCTACTGAAGCTGGATTGCACGAGGAAGCATTCACCATCTTCTCCAAACACGAGAAGCATGCTGAAGCCATGAATGTGCTCGTTGAGCATGTCGTCAGTATCGACCGCGGTTACGCTTACGCCAACAAGATCAACAGACCCGAGGTATGGAGCAGGCTAGCAAAAGCCCAACTTGATGGACTCCGAGTCAAAGAAGCTATTGGTGAGCGACTTGATCATGGCGATCCGCATAGATTTCTAGACTGATGTGTTTCTGTTACTAGATTCTTATATCAAGGCCGACGATCCCTCGAATTTCGAGGAGGTAATCGAGATTGCCAACCGAGCCGGCAAGCACGAAGACCTCGTACGATTCTTGCAGATGGCCAGAAAGAGTGCCCGAGAACCTTCTATCGACACTGAGCTAGCCTACGCTTACGCCAAAACGGATCGTCTCCACGACATGGAGGAGTTCTTGTCTATGACCAACGTTGCGGACATCTTGCAGGTCGGAGAGAAGTGTTTCAACGATCAATTGTACCAAGCAGCGAAGTTGCTCTTCACTAGCATCTCTAATTGGGCGCGTTTGGCTACGACCCTTATCTACCTTGACGAGAACCAGGCGGCTGTTGATGCAGCTAGAAAAGCTGGAAACACTCAGTAAGTCGGTGCAACTGATCCGACTTGTCAATCATATGACTTAAATCACGCTTCATAGGGTATGGAAGCAGGTCAACGCCGCGTGTGTCGAGAAGAAAGAATTCCGACTTGCCCAGATCTGTGGTCTCAACCTGGTTGTGAGTACCCCCCGTGAAGGGTTTGTTCATGCATCTCACCCGTTCTCGCATGACCAGGTCCACGCCGAAGAATTGCAAGCCCTGCTCAAGCTATACGAGAGGAACGGCTATTTCGACGAGATCATCTCGCTTTTGGAGTCCGGTCTGGGTTAGTATCACTTTCTTGGCCCGTAACTGCAACGACTGAACGACCCGCTTTAATTCTAGGTCTAGAACGTGCCCACATGGGAATGTTTAGTAGGTATCTTGATCATTCAATCGTCCAGCACAAGCTGATTCTTCCGCACTGCAGCTGAACTCAGTGTCCTTTACGCCAAGTACCGTCCTCAGAAACGTAAGAGAAAACCCATGTCCTTTTATGTATTAAGCTAACGTACTGCCAAGCAGTGATGGAGCATCTCAAGTTGTTCTATGGTCGTATCAACATCCCCAAGGTGATCAAGGCTGCAGAGCAGGCTCATCTTTGGCCTGAACTTGTCTTCCTCTATGTGAAATATGGTGCGTACCCAGTCTCACTGTTGAAAGTGTGCTACCTACTCATGTTGCATCAACACCAGATGAATTCGACAACGCCGCTCTTGTAAGTCTCCCATTTCTTGTTCTCTCTAGCACGTTGACGCTGAATCATTTGTCATTTCGCAGGCTATGATGGAGCGAGCCGCAGACGCATGGGAGCACAATCAGTTTAAGGAAGTTGTGGTCAAGGTTGCTAATGTTGAGATCTACTACAAGGTAAGCCAGATAATAACAGATATTTTCTCAGACAAATGGATATTCATGACCGACATTCCTTTTGCAGGCGCTCAGCTTCTACCTCCAGCAACAGCCTACCCTGATAACTGATCTTCTTACTGTCCTTGCTGCTCGTGTTGATCACACTCGAGTCGTCAAGATGTTCTCCACTCAAGACAATGACAACGTTCCCTTGATCAAGTCATACTTGATTGCCGTTCAACAGCATAACATTGAGGCCGTCAATGATGCTTATAACGATCTCCTGATTGAGGAAGAGGACTACAAGACGCTACGTGACTCTATCGACAGTTTCGACAACTTTGACAACATCAAGCTTGCCGGGCGACTGCAAAAGCACGATCTCTTGGAGTTCCGTCGTCTCGCTGCGCATTTGTACAAGGTATATCTGCTTATGAGCTACGAACTCGGAGCCAATTCTAACCGTCATTCGACCATTACAGAAAAACTCCAGGTGGGAAGAATCTATCTCTCTTTCTAAACAAGATAAGCTGTACAAGGATTCTATGGAGACTGCTGCGGTGTCGAACGACACTGCAGTTGCAGAAGAGCTTTTGTCATACTTTGTCGACATTGGAAACAAAGACTGCTTCGCGGCAATGCTTTATGTTTGCTTTGACCTGGTCCGACCGGATGTTGTGGCTGAACTGGTAAGCTCAGAGCTATAACCGTTGTTTTCTGCAATTCGCTCACATGAATTCGTGTACCTACTAGTCTTGGCGACACGGTCTGAACGACTTTACCTTCCCCTACTCTTTGCAGAGCCAAAGGGACCAGCTCAACAAGGTTAGCCTTTTCAGCGGTGTGATCCAAACCTATTGGTAGCTGACCGTCTTTGTGCTTTTACAGCTGCTGTCTTTGGAACGGGAATTGAAGGAGTTGAAGACCAAGACTGTATCGAAAGAACAACAAGAGGATTCCCAGCCGATGATGGGTCCCGGTTTCGGATCAAGATTGATGCTTACTCAAGGCCCGACGGGAGGAATGCAAAATGGCATGAACGGCGGCATGATGATGAACGGGGGAATGATGCCCCAGCCAACAGGGTTCTACTAGGTCCTGGTCAATGCCAAAGAAAAGCGCTTAGAGGTTAGACGATAACGAACCGCATGAGTTTTGATTTCCCCCTTGCTGTGTCTATGTATAACGTGGAATGAGAGTTGTTTTTACCATTATCAAATGAAATGGTCCGCTTCGCCTAGAGGTTTGGCGCCTCTAAGCCAGTTTGTGATTGTGTAGCACTAATAAAGCCTCAGTTGTCCTCAAAACGCAGCCTGACATCCTAGTATGGCGAGGATCATCTGGTCCTTCTGGTTCAATCAGAGCTCCCCGCGCCTTATCAGCAAGACCCATTGCACAACGTCGAAATATGTAGCGGACGGCTGAAAACATATCAGGGCGTATCATATCGTTACATGTCATCAAGCTTTCGTAAGAATCAGTCGTTTGTTTCATTTCAGGTCGTCAAAAATGTCGAGGGCTTTCTTGGTCATCTCCAACAACGGCAAGGTGCTGGATTCATCGACGACCAGTTGGATCTCGGATCCACCTAGTGGTACTAGGCTTTCTTGTAATCCTTTCGTCATCTCCAGTTGGAATTTCTTCATCGTTTCTTGTATCGTCAGAGTACTCGCTATCAGAAGCTTGAGTTTCTCCTTTACGGCGTCTCCCGGCAGGATCTCTAACACTACCTTGGCGGTATCTGTGTTCCCCTCCATCATTCTCGCGAACAGCAAAGCCAGGTAACCACTAAGGAACGCAGCGCTTGGCTTTATTTAGGAAGCTAATTTAGCGGAACATCCCCCGTGTCTACGCACTCGAGTGTGCTTACATGTTCAAGGGTATCTGTTGTTTGTTGCATGAACAGTTCGACGAGGTAAGTCAAAGCCGTTTTCCGAACTGGACATTGACACTGCATAATACAGCTGCGACCGGATCTGCAAGGGTCCCCAATCGCTGATTTCGTTCCTGGTGTTCAGTTAGACTGCAAGCTGGTCTACAAAATGCAAGCTCACCTAGGTTTACAAGGGGCTGGCCGTGATCAGGCGCCTCTTGAACGATATTGAAAAGACAACCCAAGGCGAGGTTGACCAATTCGATTTCCGGCAAGTTTTCCGTAGCGTCTTCGTCCTTCTCTGTGATATCACTCAATCCAGGACTGACACCTCTTTGCGAATTGTGGGCGATACGACCATGACCCATCATGACACGCATGATGCCCAGATACGGCGAGGTACTAGACAAGAAGGCTGCTGACCACGCAGGGCCTTGCTGACTGATCGAAAGGAACAGCTTCAGACTGAGGTTGACGATTTCTGTGTCGATCCGAGTCAGGCCCGGTCTTTCTAGTTCGAACTATACGACGCGCTCACCATTCGCTTGCACAGTTGTCAGCGGCTGCAGTTCGAGATCCTGGGTGAGGATCAGAATAAGATCCGCTAAGAGCGGGGAAACGGTGGCATAAGATTCCTCTAGCGTGCTTTTGCATTCCGGAATTTCCGCTGAGAGGGTTTGCAGTAGTCGAAGGGAATCGAGTACGGCGAGGAAATCCGGTCGATTCTGGTCAGTGAACAAGTCCTGCGTGCCATACCGTTTGTCAGCTTGTATATCGATCTAGTCTTGGAGATGGATGACGTACGACTCCTTTCGTGTACAAATCGATACGGTTAGATAGACCGCTCAATTCCTGTTGAACAGTCGAAGCCAAAGTGGCCGTCAGATCCTCGGGAGAGACATAGTCTGGCATCGCTCCTTCATCCTCCATCACGCTTGGTAGTAGCAAGGCCAACAACCCGCAAGTCATGCCCAAAGCAGAACGCTAAGGTGTAGCGAAAGGAAGATGAGTAAAGGCTGCCCCGTCGGTCAAGCAGTTGCATCACGAACCTCTTTAGTAGTGAGACCAAAGGAAGCCATCCGATCTCTAACCTCGCGTAGTGTGTCCATCTGCATATGTATGATTAGTCAACAAGCAGGTTCGCATACCATGCGCCATGCTTACAGCAGGAGACTTTTTCCGTCGACCGGCTGAACCGACTTTAAAGCTCAAGCGCCTTTCACGAGCAAGCTTGATCAGGAAACCGTACACCGCTTCGGCATGTGCGGAGATGATCGATTCGAAATCGTTGACCTGTCGGGACAAGTAAGCGAGGTATAACAGGAGGACCAAGTCCAGAGCCTATAAACGGGATTCGACTTAGTTTACCACCGCCTCGCCTCGTGGGAGACGCAAACCGACTCACATCGTCCGTCTCCCCGATCCTAGCTCGAGCGAAATCTTCATAGAGGATCTCGATCTGACCGCATATCTTGAGCTTCCCAAACCAAACCGGATCCACGCATTTGTTCAGCAGATCGATCGCACTATCATCCCCATCGGGTGAACCAAGGCGGGATCAACCTTCACAGGCAAGGAATGCACGGGGTCACGAGAGGAGGATAAGTACCTGCTTCGTTTGACTGAAATCCCTTCGTCACACAGGCCTTCCCTCAGATACCCGAGCTCATCCATGAACCTCCTATTCTCCCCTTTTGATCTCAAATCTGCCAAACTAGGGGGAACTTTCAGATCCTATCCGTCCCAAACGCCTCATCGAGTCAGCTCTGGCCCTTGTATTCAACTACAAGACCTCCCAAACTCACTCCCAAAGAGCCTTGAGTATCCTGAGTGTTTTCTTCCTCATCCTCCACATCCACCCCGAACCTCTTGTTCAATTCGGCATAACTATCCCTCTGGACGGGCACGGACCGACCCCCTAAAGGTCTCAGCAAGTTATCGGGGGAAGACAACAAGAACCCTCTGACTTGTTGTTCCAAATCCATCGGGCCGGAACCATCGTCGCCCTCGTCTTCAGGGAAGTTTGAGCGATCTTGATCTCCCTTTAGAGATCTTCCAAAAGTCCTCACGACGGGTCGATTAGATGGGGCAGGGATGAGGTGACCTTCTTGTTCCCCCTTTTGCGCTTTCCCGTACGTCCTCACTGTCCGAGTTTGACTGGCATTGGGGACACTACCCCCTGCCAGACTAGTGATCCCCGCCATGGCCGCGCTGGTAGAGAGTGATCGTCTGAGCCCCGGTCGGGAGGGGGAATCGGGTAACGATCTCGTCTGCCCCAGAGCTCTTTTAGAAGGCGAAGGGGTCAAAGGTGCTTGACCCGTCCGTTTTGGTGTGCGAGGTGATGTTTGGGTAGAACCGCCTTGGGTGGCTCGTTCGGGACTGGCCAGGAAGGAAGTGAAGTAGGTATCCCTTGAATCTCGTTCCGGCGTTTGTTCCTTGCCTTTGAACAACGTGTCCTTCTCCCCGAGGGATTCTGTACGGGTCATCATCTGTCTCCTCCCCTTTCTCAAGTTCAAACCCTGTGTTGCGGGTTGAGAACCGAGCGGACCCGTCTTCTCGGCCCCCTTGACCCCCTTGTCCAGAGCGGAACCGCCAAACAACCCGAACCCCCCACCGTCAAACGACCCGCCCCTGACTTTCCCGGCAGGAGAAGGGCTGGGTTTCCTCAAGAACAGATCCGTCACGTCTCTCGGCGGAGTCCTCGGCGTATGAGCCGCCTGACGAGCCCTGATGGCGGCCGCACCTTCCACCTCGGGAGGGGTCGAGAGGGGGATATCATCTGTGATCGCGATCGGTCGGAATGAGTGAACGGAGGATAACAAGGGTCGGGGTTGGATATCGATCGGTTCGGATGATACCAGTTGAATGGGGTTCGGTTTGAGTTTCTTGGGACTGGTCGGTTCGGTCGGGTCGAGTGGGGAAGGACCTTCGATCAGCTTGGCGGTGGATCTGGTCCGTTTCAAATCGGGTACGAGTCGAGGGATGGGTTCTCGCTTGGTCTTGATTCCTCGTCGAGTTGAACTCAAGCTGGATACTATGGAGTTCATCTCCGGGGTCCCACTCCTCGTATACTCCCTGCTGCTCGTCAAGATGGTTTCTCCCCTCATCCCGACCTGTTCTCGCAGTTCGATGACGTCTGGTGGTGGAGGGGGTGAAGAAAGGGGGGAAGTGGAAGGCTCTCTCTGTCGGGAGAGAAGAGTAGGTTTGACCTGTTGAGACTGTGTTCTCGCTCTCTTGCCGTACGTGGTGACGGAGAGACGTTTGCTGTTGAGCGGTGGAGAGCTCGAACGGGGGTTTGACATTATTGAGAACAACGGTGTCGGTGTGGTTGCTGTTATACAATGTTCGCTCACTGCGGAGATGTAGAATCCGTCCAGAAGCAGGGAATCTGGGTGTCGACGATCGTCTGGTGCTTCGTGAGCGGTGAAACGATAACGAGACGTTTGTTTTGATTGTCGGGAATCAGGTTCAAATGTCTTTGGTTCACTCGGATCAACGCTCCAACTGATGTTCCTCGTTTGTCGTTGACGAGGTTTGTGACTTGATCTCGGGTATCGGTAGTCGTAGTCAGTCGTATTCGATAGAAGAGAAGCTAATAGATTGTCCTGGTCGATGTTGTCGTCGTTGTCGTTGATGTGACCACCTGCAGCTCCAGTTCAAAGGGGAATGTGCGTCAACACCCCTTACGGCAATCTCACCTCATCCCTTATCAAACAACCAACCCACCCTCAAACGCCCTTCACCTCATCCATGACGTGTCACCCTCCCCGACTTGATAGGTTCACCCTCCAACTCGGAAAGCCGAACAACCCCGTAACGCTCGAAAAGTCTCTGCCCTGACCCTCGCGACCAGCTCACTTTCTGACCCTCTGCAGGTCGATAGCAATAACATACACACCCTTCACTTGCTTTAGAATCTCCCGGTTTCTTCTTCCCTCATTCTCTCGTTCGCATAACCCCCCCTCCACCCGTCTCTTCTCTACTGCAATCATGTTCCGAACTGCCCTCAAGTCTTCCACCGGTGTTCTCGCCCAGGCTTCTGCCGCCAGGACCTCTGTGAGTCGAACCATCGTGCACAGAGGATATGACGAAACTCGGCACTCATACCCGATCGTGCTCATTTCGTATAGGCCCCTTTTGCCGCCAGGGCCGCTTCCAACTTGGCTGGTAGCCCCGTCACTGGAGCTGGTCGGGACAACGTGAGCATCGTCATTGGACGGTGACTACGAGTTCTAATCTCGTCCTCCCTTCCCTTCACAGGTCCCTACCAAGTACGGAGGAACCTACACCGTAACCCTCATCCCCGGTGATGGTATCGGTGCCGAAGTTTCCGAATCCGTCAAGGAGATCTTCACCTCTCTCAACGTCCCCGTCGAATGGGAGCAATACGACGTCTCGGGTGAGACCCACGGGAACGAAGCCGAATTCAAACGAGCCATGGAGTCCCTCAAACGAAACAAGGTCGGTCTCAAGGGGATCCTCTACACCCCCATCGACGGCCACAACTCTTGGAACGTCGCCATGCGTCAATCACTCGACATCTACGCCAACGTCGTCGTCTGTAAATCCCTACCCGGCGTCCCCACCCGTCACGATAACGTCGATTTCGCCATCATCAGGGAAAACACCGAGGGAGAGTACGCCGGGTTGGAACATCAGAGTTACCCGGGGGTCGTGGAGAACTTGAAGGTCATGACTCGGGTAAAGGCCGAGAGGATCGCCAGGTTCGCGTTCGATTACGCTTTGAAGAACGGGAGGAAAAAGGTCACTTGCGTTCACAAGGCTAACATCATGAAGGTCAGTCCGCGCTGTATCTTGGGTCGACATCGGGTCGACGTTCAAGCCCGGAGCTGATTTCCTATCCCCCTTTGGATCGCCATGATATAGCTCGGAGACGGTCTCTTCTTGAACACCTGTACCGAAGTCGCCAAGGAGTACGCTAACAGCGGGATCGCTTTCGACTCCATCATCGTCGACAACGCCAGTATGCAGCTCGTCTCCAAGTCAGTCTCCCTCACTCGATCCACCAAATCAGAATTCCTTTCCCCGTCCATACAATACTAACCATCCCATCCCGAAAACAGGCCCCAACAGTTCGACGTCCTCGTAACGCCCAACTTGTACGGTAACATCATCAGTAACATCGGTGCCGCTCTCGTTGGAGGACCTGGGATCGTACCCGGAGCTTCTCTCGGACGAGAGATCGCGTGAGTTCTCGCTCTTTGGGTTCTTCGGTTGGGATGAGCGTGAGCTGATAGGCGGGTTTGATTGTATAGCCTCTTCGAGCCTGGTTGTCGACACGTCGCTGCTGATATCGCCGGAAAGAACGTCGCTAACCCTGGTAAGTTTACACTCGCACAATCTTCCCATGGGTCGTTATTGACTTTTGAATCGTTTTTACTCCTTCTACCAGCCGCCATGGTCCTCTCTTCCTCGATGTTGCTTCGTCACCTCGGTCTCTCCAAGCAGGCCAACTCGATCGCTTCCGCCGTCTACAAGGTCATTGAGGATGGAAAGTTCAAGACTAGGGATCTCAAGGGTGAGTTTCCCACAGCGCTTCATCCCATCCTCCACAAACATCCGATCCGATCCTGAACGTCGTTCTTTCACTGTCCTTGTAGGATCCGCCTCCACCACCGAGTTCACCAAGGCCGTCATTGACCAGCTCTAAGTGGTGCTAGAAGGGGGAACGGGGGTCGCGAGAAATAGACAGAGAGAGAGGGAGAGGGAGGGAGAGAAAAGGATAGAAAAAGAGATGGAAGGAGACGTCGATCGATAGGCTTGCTTGGTTGTAGCGTTTTGGCTCGTCTTTCTTTTCCATCTCGTACAGAAATGAACCAATTTCGACAACATGGAGGCGGGTGTAGAGGATCTGCTACGAAAGGCGATCGAGCGATGTGGGTTTGCAATTTGTAACAGACTGCGGGGTTGTCAGTTGTCAGACGGTTGTCCGCACATAGATTGCCAGGTCCGCCCGTAAATCTGCCAACCTACGTGCACACCCCGCGAGTCGAACCTAGGTCAACTTGTTTTGTCGGTGTTGACCGTTGTTAGCTGCTAGTCGATGTCGTCCATAACATAAACACAGACACTCTAGAATTACTAGCCTCTCTTCTCTTCTGAGAGCTTGAATTCTTATACCTTTCATCTGATTATCTATACAAACAAGAGGTCTAAGAGACAGCACCCAGAAGCAGAATGGCCGCGAGAATGGTAAGGCAGCTTTCACCATCGTCGACCTTCACCCGGACAACTACTAAGCTCCAAGGTGGATAGATGTATGGTAGCGAATCATCCGCCAAGCCGGTCTTTGATTTCGATGGTGAGTCTTACTGTGAATTGGCTGTGTTGAAGGTGATTTGACAAATCGAGCTTGTGAAACCAGACAAGAACAACGAAGCTTCGTTCTGTCGGTTCTTTGAATCGATGCCTCAGGTTAGCCAGATCATTCGTGAGGTGTACGTATCGCTGATCCCTTATCCGTTAGCGTATGCCTGGGACTATCAGACTGTTCGATCGGGGGGTTCGAAGCTATCTGTCCGTCCTGTACCGAACGATACTGATACCGCTTGATAAACAGGATTACTTCTCCGCACACGGTCCCGATGCCCTGATGATCGCTCAAACGGTCTACAAGACGACCAACGTCATAAAGTACCTCGGATCGGGTGTCTCTTCTGGCTCTGGATCTGCGGCTTCCACCTCGAATCAACAGAAGAAAGGGTTACCTAGCTTGACCTTGTCCACGACTTTGGCGAAAGGATTCTTGAGGGAAGCATTGACTAGCAAGCAAATGAGAGTGGAGATATGGCAGGGCGAGGGAGGAAAGAAGCAGGGCACTAAATGGGAATTGGGCAAAGAGGTGGGTGAATGCTCTTGAATTGTCTCGAAGCGTATATTCAAGATCGTCGTTCGCGTTCGACAGGCATCTCCCGGGAACATCCAACAATTGGAGGACTTGCTATTCTCATCTGCAGACAACATCTCCTCGCCCATTGTCATGTCATTGAGACTGGTCTTGAAAGATGGAGGCGCGACCCGAATGATCGGAGCGGCATTCGCTGATGCGAGCGCTCGAAGGTTAGGTGTTGCCGAGTTCCTCGATGATGAAATGTTCTCGAACACCGAGGTAAGCAACATCAACTATCGGACTCGCGCCTTGCCTAATGTAGCCTTTACGTAGAGCTTGATCATTCAACTTGGTGTGAAGGAATGTATCGTGATCGAGACAATGGAAACAAAGAATGCTCGTGGACAAGGTCGAAAGCGAAAATCGGTCGCTATCGATGCATATGACAATGAGGTCGAGGCGAGCGAAGGGGTAACGGAGAAGCCGACGAACAACAAGGGGAAAGGAAAGGACGACCACGACGTCAATAAACTATTGGGCATGATCGAGAGATGCGGAGTCGTCATCACGGAAGTGCAGAGCAGTAAGTAGGCATTCAGTGCAACTTCATGGACGCTTGCTGATGACGAAATTCAATGGCAGGCATGTTCAACTCGACGACTGTCGAATCTGATGTCAAGCGATTGCTGCATGAATCGATCTCGACAGTCGCGATGGGTAAGGATATACAGCGACAAGTGTATTGCAGCTTCTGGACTGATGATACCTTCGGATTGTAGCGGAATTCGACCTTAAATCAGCCATGTCATGTTTGGCCTGCATAATATCTTACCTTGACCTTGCTAATACGACCACCCACCACGGCCAATGGCGTCTTCGCCATCATGATTTATCCCAGTATATGAAGCTGGATGCTTCTGCTTTAAAAGCTCTTAACCTCATGCCAAATCCGCTTGAAATGGGAGGCAACAAGAACATGAGTTTGTACGGACTTCTCAACCACTGCAAGACAGCTCAGGGACAACGGCTATTGGAGATGTGGTTGAAACAACCTTTGGTCAACCTGCATGAAATCCGTGAGTATGCCGATAGATCTCGTCATCGAGACCGCGGCCTGATAGCGCCTCCGCTTGCAGAGCAAAGACAGGATCTCGTAGAGGCGTTTGTCGAGGACGCCAGTACCCGGAAATCACTGCAGGTATGACTTAAATTCGTTCCTATGCCAGATAGGTCACGCTCATCGCAACAAATGTGTCGATAGGCCGACTGTCTGCGTCCTATGCCAGACTTTACGCGAATAACGAAAAGGTTCAATAGGGGAAACGCTTCTCTGGAAGACGTTGTCCGCGTTTATCAAGCTATTTCCAAGGTGCGCTTTCACGACTACATTGTGGGATTCAATAACGGAGGACTAAGCCAGATAGTCGTCTTCTCGTAGCTGCCCCAAATGATATCCCTGCTTGAAAACGCACAGCCAATGCATATGGAGCATTTGGATCTGTTAGATCGGTTGTACGTTCAGGCGCTGAAAGTCAGTCCCATATTCAAACTCAAGGTGAAACAGATTATCAGCTGATATACTCCTTATAGCAACACAACGAATCGTTGGAACGATATGCGTCCATGGTTGAGGAAACAATCGATTTGGATGAGTTGGCAAACCATAACTACGTTCTAGTTGCTAGTTTCGATCCCAACCTTGAACAAATCAGAGACAAGCTGATTGGCGTCATGGACTCGCTGGATGCTGAACATGAAACGGTCGCTAATGACCTAGGGTTGGACATCGAAAAGAAGCTGCATTTAGAGAAGCATCAAGTGTATGGATATTCCTTGAGGGTAACCAAAGCAGTAAGTTATGATATGATATGCTTAAAGCGACCCAAGCTAATACGTTAACGGCAACGTAGGAGGCAGGAAAGATCAAAGGCAAATCGAAATATATCGAATTAGCCACTCAGAAGTCTGGAACGATATTCACCACTCGCTCGCTCAAGAATCTGAGTGAGGAGCATAACAGTCTGACCCAGCAGTACGAAAAGCAACAGCGAAGCCTAGTCAAAGAGGTGGTCGCCATCGCTGGTAAGCGTTCATCTATATTACTCATGCAAGAACATGCCTGACCCGCTATCCAAAGCTTCTTATACGCCCATTTTGGAGGTCCTTGACAGTCTCGTTGCCTCGCTCGACGTCATCATTAGGTGCGTCTCGATAGAAAGGCAGATGAGGTTAAGTTCTTACCCTTTGTATGTTGGCAGTTTCGCACATGTCTCGGAGAACGCTCCCATAGCTTATGTGAAACCGCAGTTGTCTGAGAAGGGTAAAGTCTGGTTTCTGACGTATGGGAAATTAGCCTTTGACTTTGATTTGTTCTCCGACAACAGGTGGATCTGGAGACTTGATAGTGGAGCAGGCAAGGCATCCCTGTTTAGAAGTCCAAGACGAGATTAGTTTCATACCGAATGATCACAAGATGCTGAAAGGTTTGTCCTGTCTGTCTGGAGAGAAAAGTTGCAATTGTGCTAATGATTGCTATCCGAAGGTGCCGGTGAA
Source organism: Filobasidium wieringae (assembly GCA_001600055.1). Classification (NCBI taxonomy): domain Eukaryota; kingdom Fungi; phylum Basidiomycota; class Tremellomycetes; order Filobasidiales; family Filobasidiaceae; genus Filobasidium; species Filobasidium wieringae. The sequence goes on from BCIV01000006.1 coordinate 725,420, forward strand.
TTTCAAATCATTTCTGGAGCTAACATGGGTGGAAAGTCTACCTACATCAGACAGGTAAGACCAGAATCCCTCTTCTGTCTGCTGCGTATGCTTATCGTCGGTCCTTTCCAGATTGGAGTGATTGCTTTGATGGCACAAGTTGGGTGCTTCGTTCCGGCAGACAAAGCTACTCTACCGGTATTTGATTCGATACTAGCCAGGGTTGGAGCAGGAGATAGCCAGTTGAAAGGAGTATCTACATTTATGGCAGAGATGCTAGAGACTGCAGCCATCCTCAAGGTAGGAACAATGTGGTTGATCCATCGAAAGTTTCGTTAACCTTTGATCTTGCAGACTGCTACAAAAGACTCCTTAGTGATCATTGACGAACTTGGACGTGGTAAGTAGAACCAGATCTTTCAGGCGTACAAACACTCACTCCTTTCTGTAGGTACCTCTACGTACGACGGTTTTGGCCTAGCTTGGGCCATTAGCGAGTGAGTGCGCAAGCGATTGAGTGAGGCAACTAAACTGATGTCTTGGTCCTAGACACATTGCCACCGAAATCCGCTGCTTCTGCTTGTTCGCGACGCACTTCCACGAGCTGACCACACTGTCAGAGTCGCTACCTCATGTTCGTAATTACAACGTTTTGACCCATGTCACGCAACGAGGAGAACAGACACAAGACAGAGACGTCACCTTCCTATACAAGGTGGAGGAGGGTAAGTGTTCTCGTGCAGAATCAGATAGTCAATGTGTTGATCGAACTCGCATACCAAATCTAGGTGTTTGCGATCAAAGCTTCGGTATCCAGGTCGCGGAGATGGCTAACTTTCCGGAGAGTGTCGTAAAGGTGAGAAGCCGCGTCCTGCCTTTGAGGTAAATGCTGATATATAGCCCGCAACAGCTTGCCAAACGAAAGGCAGACGAGCTTGAAGACTTTGGAGGTAAGAAGACCTCGCATATCAAATTAGTCATTCGTGTAATTGATTGCCGATGAGAATTCACAGAAAATGGCGATATATTTGCAAAGATTTCGAAAGAGGAAACTGATGAAGGAACAGCCATCATTGAGGAATTTTTGAAAACCTGGAAGGCGAAAACAGAAGCACTTGCAGTACCGGATGAAGACGGCGATGTGAAGATGGACTCTAATGAGGAACAGCAGCTGGGACTGTTGAAGGATACTGTCGCAGACTTCAGAGAAAGGTTCAAGGGCAACGCGTGGGTCATGGCTGTTTTAGACAACCTGTAGATGTTGCCTGTCGTTATGTATGTGACATTACATTACTATACCCCAAGGCTTAGCCGTGATGTTTCACTACACCATCAACATCCGTGTTCACCCGTCTACCGGGTCCCTTTAATCATTATTCTTCCTTTGAATACCCCTAACTTCCCCTTCCACTCGTAATTCAACCTCGAAGAGTATAAATATTGACCTTCGTCCGTACTAAGAAGCTCCATCAAGCACAGTTGAAGAACTCTTGCCTTGAACATCCAACTAATTTGAAATATGAGTGCCGGGACATTCATTAGATCAGCTTTGCGTCAGCCAGCTCTCTCGCTTGGCGTTTCAGCTCTTGGCCTATTACTTTTGGTAATCGTATTGCTTTCGGTACCTGGACCTGCCCAAGGAATGTTTTGGTTCGAAATGGACTCCCCTACTGGTAATGGAGCTATGCTTAAAGCGGGTGTGATGGGGTGGTGCTGGGCGGGGGTGAGTGGCGTGATGCATTCGGTATCAGCACTTCCACTAACGCCTTCGTCGTGCGCGCCTAGACGACGAATTGTACATATGCCGCACTAAGGTAAGTACTTCCAATCTCGCACAACCAGCAGGCAGTTGAGCATATTCCCTTAGCGAGAACGAGTATTTGGATTCGCTGTTCGACGTAGGATCCGCCGTAACTGTGAAAGCTCTAGTACCTTTGTCGTGTTATTGGGCGATCATCGTCGTAGTTTTTTGGACTATCTTAACGGTGACCGCTCCAGCTGGATACCGAATCGAAGGGACTCAATTTCTGGCTCGTCATTTGTATTTTAATATCATCGAGGTGACCGTTTTGTGCATGCAACTGGTAAGTCTTGTCGAAGGTACTAGAGAAATTGCCTGTGAACTCATCTGTCGCTTTTCTTAGTTTGGGTGCATATTGACCTGGCTCGCTGTGGGTTTCACAAACTCTACGTTTCAATCTCTGAAGAGCGATGGAGTATCAGTCCGCTCCGGTAATGCTATGAATACGATCGCCGTCGCCGCAACTATTTCTCTACTGGGTTTCGCGCTCGGCGCGAGCGGGTTGTATTTCCGAATCCAGGAGGCTGAACGGGTCTGGCAGGAGGAAGGAGAGATCTCAACTATCATGCCTGATCGACCTCTCGATTTCAAGGGTATTGAAAATCGGCCGGGTCACGGGATTATTGGCCAGTTCAGGGCGTCACGGATGTCTTCTTTTTCCGAAGCCGAAGCACAGACCCTGCGTCCCATGTCTAAAGCTCCCGGTACCGATGAGGAAATGAGTACATACAACTCGAAACAAGACCTGGCGGTTACGGAAATCGATGGAGTGTATGAAGAAGAGCTTAAAGAAGAACCAGAGGTCCTGTATACTCAGAGAGTCAGACGGTATGTCATGTGGCATTTTTTCGACATTCGCAAGCTGACCTGATCCTCGCATCAGTATGAGCAGAACTGAACCGGGATCTCATCCAGTTGTACATAACACTGATTAATGATATCGAAACCCCTGTAAAAGCGTTTATTTGTATGCTTGAACCATAGTGTTGCCTGACCCGTACAAATACACGTCATAGCTTCACGTTCAATCTCGGTGATAAGACTCACCCTGCCCTGAACTTCGTCACAAGAAGCTCATGGATCACCTCTCGCTCGCTGCTACTTCGACGATTGTTTTGGAAATACATTTGCATATACCGCAACACCCCTGAACGGACTACATAAAAATGGACGCTGAAGTTGACTGGGGTATGGAGGACGACTTTGACCCGTGGCAGTCCGCGCCTGCTTCAGAGAAAGGTCAAGAAGCTAGTAGTGTCGCTGACCCAGAGCCTGGTCACGAAACCCGGGATCCCGATCAGAGCATGCAGGAGCGGGAAGATCATAGCGCAATGGAACAAGAGAAGGAGGAAGCTGACGGTATGTTATCAGTTCCCTAGAGATATCGAGCTACGAGCTTACGACACTGTCTCAAGCCGAAACGAAACGGCCTGAACCAGCTGCCGTCCTTGCAAAGGTAAGTTTAATGAGCATTTGCTAGATACCAGACAATGTAGTAATTAATGTCCCACATTGTCTTATGTTTTAGGAGGACAATTCGTCAACCATGATCATGCCTTCGAACGGGGATTCACCTTTACCTCCAGACTGGATTACTAAAACCTCCCGGAAGGATGCCACTAAATCCTACTTCTATAACACTAAGACGAAGGAAGTATCTTGGACTCGGCCAGTACCAGAGGTTCCTGAACCAGAGACACCGCCTCTGCCCGCAGCGACACTGCCTTCGGCATCGAATGAAAAAGATGAGAGCGATGTTGCCCGGTCCCTTATTGTCGGCGAACAGAGCGATTCCAAAGAAGAGGAGACGCTAGACGAGCATAAAGCAAGCAACGATGATAGGAGTGTCACCTCTCCTGCTGAACAGTCTTCTCTAGAATCGAGAAAGTTGCCCTTGCATGCCAGGATATCTTCTGACATTGATCCCAGAGGAAGCTCTGGGCCCATGCGAAACACCAACTCTCGAAACTCGGATAGAAGGAGCCGACAGAACTCTGGAAGAGGAGATAGGCGACAGCAACAGGGAACTTCTGGGCGAGATCAACGAGGTAACAGGCACGATGGCAGACGTCCAGATTCGGATCGACGTATCGCTGCCGATGAGCCTAGTAGACCAACTTTTGTGCCTAATGATGTCCCGCAAAGCGGTCCTACTAATGGACGCAGACATGAAGAAGACCGCACATCTTCCGCGAGAAGGCGGTCAGGTCCAGACGACTCATTTGAGAGTCAAGGTCCACACAAGCGACCACGAGTTGAATCTACGGATGTATCGACGCATCCCTCGATTGATATACGGACGCTCACGCCAAGCCGCAGCACAACTCCCCCCAAACTTCGGAACAACCACCCAGCTGACAACGGTCGACGAGACCAGACTAATACCAGTACGTTAATGGTCAATGCTATTTCTTCCGGCTGTGATTGGGGCTATTGGTGGGCAACGTAGCAACGTGTCCGCTCATCAGGACACGGGAGTCTTGGGCACTCCGAGCATGTGCTGCCAGAACCAGAACTGCCATAATACCACAGCAACGAACAAGCGTCAGAGTCCGGAATGCTGCGTTGCCTAAGCAGAATCAAGCCTCTTCGAGATCTGCATCTTCAGCAGCATGAGCCTTACTTTTCGATCTCCCTCCGCAGATCCTGTTTCTCATGGAAGCCAACCGCCTCCGTTCATTACGGGTGTCAATATGATTCCTGCTAAACGTTGGGGACCTGCACGTGATCCTCCTCAAGAGAAAATCATGGAGCCTGCACACGAGACACTTCGGTATTCTGGTAGATCCATGCCCCAGGTACGTACAGCTGCCGACGAGAAAAGAACTGCTATTGACGCGGTGCTCGATAGGACGATGTCCCAGTGTTTCCCAGAGTCAGGGACACGATGGAGGATCGCCTTGGAGGAAGACCCCAGGCGCCAGCTATGGGTCGACCAAGAGACGAGTATGCAACTGGACCTAGAAATGATCGGTTCGATCCAAGATCAGATCGATCTCTACCACCTAGAGATGGCCCCCCGCATAGAGAGGTAAGTCTCATATATCCGCTCTATACACCCTGTCATTGACAATTTCCGATTTTGTGACAGCCACTGCATTCCCAGTCTGGACCGCATGAAAGGATGCCGATTAATCGACCTCGCGGGCCATCCCCTGTAGGTCCTGACCGGTTCGGTCGTCCTGACCTGGATCGACTGCCTCCACAGCACGACGAGCGAAGTGGGTACAACAGGGCTACTGCGCCAGCGGTCTCGCGATACGATAGACCACCACCTAGAGGCGCAGATATGCGCAATGAACGCCCAAGAGAATACAATGACAGGCGTGCCACAGAGTTCTCTGCCTACGGGAGGCCTAACGGTCCACGCTCAGCGGAATTAGACTCGTTCAGACCGGTTTATGACCGACCTTCCGCAAGGTCACCGCCTCCTCATGTAAGTTGTATGCACACTGTGACCGAGTCACTCGAGCTGAGTGTAGCCACAGATGCGAAGGGAGGCTATTGTTCCTAATGGCCCCGGTCCGTATAACGCTGGACGTGGCCCATCAGGGAATCCTGGACGGCTAGAAGGCCTTCCTGCTGGCTCATCGTCGTTCCCTCCTACTCAGCCTCCACGCAACGGACCCGGATCTCAAGGCTCCTCCTCGCGTCCAGCTCCTTTCGTACATCCCTCTCGCGCCCAAGGTTTAGGCGTACCTCCTCCTCCGGCCACAATGGTGCGTATTTGAGATCTGAAGGAAAGAGACCTCGCCTTCATCTTTTCGTTCATCTTTTAGCGTCATCTGCCACCTAATGGCTCTGCACCTCGATCTTCTCATGCTGCACCAACTTCCACAGGTCCAGACCTTAATCGTTCGATGCCGGTCGGACCCTCAAGGCAGCAGCTCGATTCACCAAGCTTCTCTGTCAATGCTATTCCCATTGGTTCTGGCGTTCGTGGTCCGCCTTCCGGTCCTCAAGCTCCCATGCAACGTCGCGGAGCTGATCGGGGGGACCGAGACTACGGCAATCGAAATTCTGGTGCAAACTATCGGCAAAGGGACGAAAGATGATCATCCTTTCAACCAAGAACAATTAGGATGTTGTGGACTGCTTAATATCCAAAATATGTATTGTTTACGACTCGTCATTCATCAATATCCTTTACGTGAAAACGTTCGAGATCGAGCAAGTTGGCGGCACGCCAGTACCGATACATTTGTATCGTCCTGAAAACCATGTTGACATCTGGAAACTGTCGATGATACCGGGTCATTACATCGATGATGTTGCTATTGTCAGCCGAGGGACCGGCAAAAGCAAGACAATATCTTAAAACAGACATTCAGGGACACCGAAAGATCTCGTTATATCGGTTACAAGGTGACCGTTCTGTTGGTGTTCGGAATGCGGACGTTCGTCTTGAGCGGCGGCTGCATAGCTGTTTGCCGCGTGGTCATGCTGAGTATGCTGGCGCTCGATCGGACTGCTTGGAAGGCACCAACACCTTGCTCATCTGCCTCTACCAGCCACCACATTCATATGAGCTTTCCATTATCCGCAATCCACGCTGAGACAACTTACGATGCGGGGAGCGCATCTGCTTTGCGGGGTCCGCCACGTTTTCAGTGGCTGTGGCGCCCTAGACGTTATCGCCACCAGTTCCTTCTTGATCACGTCCTCGCAAAAGTAGCTAGATATGGCCATCTTGAGCTCGGCGTCAAATTTCACTTTAGTCGCGGTGTGGCACTCACTCGAGATCTAGGTCCTGTGTCGCTACCGATGTGGTCAATATGCAGACTGGCTTGAAAGCATACACGTTGACTTACGTTCCTATCATACCCCTACAGGCGGATCATCCGAACATCAATAAGATATGAGGAGGTGCTACTTATGGGTACTCACGAAAGGATTCTCGATTTCTGGTCGGAGACGAAAGAGATTAATGCCTCAGCAAGAAAACAAAAGGCCCGGCCGATTGACGAACCTTGACCACATTCTATCAAACCCAGCAAAACATAGGTTACAATCTACAATGCGTAGCGTGAGTACGAGCTCGAAGTTGCTGACAGTTCCACGCGGAAACATACCACGGTCGCAGGAATCGCCATCCACCCAAAAGCCTCGTAAATCTGGAAGGGCTAAAAGTACCAGACAAACCTGAGTTTGCGTATCGGATGGCTTGTCAAGGTATCGAGACCCCTCACAAGCAAGATGCAGTACAGCCAGGAGACTTCGTATATGTGAGCCTGATAACTGAATGGGATAGGTGTCGTTAAGATGCGCTCCAGGTGCGCTAGAGTGTCGGTGAAGACAAGAATGGATGCTAGCAAAGAGTCTGATGCGCAAGCACGAGTGAATATCGAGCAGCGAGTAAGTGGAAAACGCGCGGACTTGCTCGTTGTTGGGACGTCAATAGCTTTCCTTCGCTGTAGCTCAGCTACATAAGATGACTAAGGCGTATAGCGAATCGTTGTACGAGTTTGATATTCAGATATCACAACACAACATACCATGTAGAGAGTGATTTCCAGTGGAACAGAACGTTCAACATCCTCTCCAATCATTCTACCACCATACTTCATCTCGTCATACCTGTGCTCGCTGCGTTTGTGCCTTGCCCAGGGCAAATATCGTAAAGGAGCCGTTTCTGAAAATACCTGGGTCCAGGTCGGATTGGTCGGATTTTTCGCTGGTCTCAGTTGAGGAGGGCTGGGATTCGCTGCGAGACCTTTAAAAGAAGCTCCATCATCACTGAGGTTCTCGACGGAACCAGAATTCCAATCAGTGCCATCATGGTCAAAGTGATCTGAATCCAAAGTCATATTGAATCCAAAGGCAAATGCGCGAGGTGTCTCGAGGATCCGTCCACGCGGGAATGGCGCTTGTTGATCCGTTTGACGGAGTGACACATCAGTATCTGCCATCTTCCGAGGAAGCGTGGCCAAAGAAAAGCCATGAAAGGCCGGCAAAGTCTTCACGAGATCGTAAAGGTCCTCGTAAAAGCTGAGTAGCCCGGTCAGGACTGGTTACCGTGCAGCAATGCGTAAGAACATACATTCCGTCTTCACCTCGAAGGTCTGAAGACACATATTAGCCTAGGTCTATATGGACGACTCTGGTAACATACAATGTTTGACTGCAACCGCAAAGCCCAAGCACAACTCGATCACTTGCCTCTTCTCCCTTAGTGATACCTGTTTATCTTCGCGGTCGGTGGAATCAATATCACCGGTGTGATCCGGACAGTGGTACCATACAAGACGCGCGAACGATCTCGAGTTGGTTATGATAGTCGAGAACAGCTTCCGGCCTTCGTAATACCTACACTAGCAATCAAAAACCACACAAAGGTGAGTTGTGAAAGAATAGCTTACCTCTCGTAAGCGCTCGAAGTTCTTTATGATGAATCAAGGTCAGACTTCCTGCTGGTAATGACGGGACCGTACAGCACAGCCTACCTATAGCTCAATACCAGTCCTAAAATAATGCCTTACACCGGTCAAATATGTCAGCTAAGTACCACAGACTGCTGCACAATCTCATACCTAATACTGTCAAAAGACTGCTTGAGACATAAACCTGTGCAGAGGTGAACTTATTCACACAGCAAACACCAGTAGTCCAAAACGCCACGAGGCAGAGACTTGGCCATCTGTGAAGTTCCGAGGTTATGCTTTGCCATCAAGGGATAAGTGTCGAGTACTAACATTCTCACGATTGCTGTGGCCAGGAATGCCTGGCCCAAGACGGCGACAGCTGTGCGATCTTGTTTCTTGAAGCGGTCGAGAGGCTAAATCCATAGTTGAGATACGAAGTACTGCTACCATGTTTAGGCTACTTACTCCTATGTCAGCGCTGCGTAAACTGTCGCGTTTCCGGCGGACACCTTCTTTCGGGACAGATACGGCGTCCTGAAAGTGAATACTTCGTTGCTTGGCATAGCTCTCCTTGTCCCAATACATTCCTGACAGAGAGTCTGGCAAAGACATAAGTTGACTTCAGCTGCCTTGTCCTCAGGATGTGTAGTATCAGTGCGGCTATGTGTACTAGTGCCGTATAATCGACTCAGCCTCAAGTTGCAGATACGGTTCAATGAAAACCCCTTTATACGGATCGATAGACGGGCAAGATGAAACTGTATTCTGAAACAAGGCGACTTCCTTTCTTCCAATCAGGTCCTACACGTCGTTCCTATTCTTTTGACCTGTCAAGATACAGACACCCTGAACTAATTTACAACAGGCATTGCCTCTTCATTTGATTTCCCAGAGGCCTCATCGACCACCTCATGCTTGCTTTGTTCTGGATCCGTAACCTTTTTGATCCATGCAAATAGTTCGACTGAACATTCCCACGCATCTTCCGCTCCTGCCTTCTGGCGCACTAAAAGCCCCGTGTCGGTGAATTCGAGATCTTCGGTAGTCAGATTGCTCGCCAGAACCGAGTCTGACTTTGGGATCATGTTGGTCTTCAGCTGAGATTCATCCCGCGGGTCCACTATCTTGCGGTGCTTTAGCTCCGAGATCTTGGAAGCTGGAATCAGCTTGAGGGTGAACGAAGGATTTTCCGGAGTAGCTGTGTTTGTTGTAGATAATGTGTATCTGAAAAGGGCGACTGGTCAGGTTCCTGCTTCTCATACTTATTGATCGAGACATACCTCTCGCCGCCATTCTCCAAGACGAGATCTCTGATCCAGATGTTCTTGGTGACACCTTTTTCCGGACTCACGCCGGGTACAACAGCTTCGTCTGACTCTGCGGGGAGGTTGACATCCCGCCGTGTCGTTTCACCTTCTAGCGGTAAGTTCCACGACGTTAACAAGGAGGGATCGTACTTTGATCTACAGAGGAAAAGTCCGTCAGCAAGGGCGATTGGATTCAGGCGCCACTGAAAACTGACCCTAATTCTCCTCCACGCAAAAAGGTCATGTCTTTCGGTTTCGCAAACGCGTCGATTCCATCGTCAAACTCTGCATCCACCCCCGTGCCCCTGATCTCCAAGACTGTCGCTTGGTCTCGGAATACAGAGTGTCCAAAAGCAAGTTCTCGTTGTATCAGAGCAGCCGCCATCCGGGCTTTAGCGTTTTTGCGTGATCGTGAAAGAGTCGCGCCTCGCTATACATGTAAGCAGAAACGTCAGCAAACAGCCCGAAATATGAAGCAATTTCCAACTCACCTTGATCCTCTCGACGCCCTCGACTACATAGCTGAGACCATCATGACTGTTTCCCCAGCCTCGACTCGAAACGCCTGCTCTGTCGGTCGCGATGTACCGAATCAATTTCGGCGCCACCCTGATGACCACCCGCAAGTCTTCCTGCGATCGTCTCGTCCGTTTTCTATCGATACGAAGTTCATCGTCTTCGTAATAATCCGTTGGGTTGAAAAAGGCCGAGTCGATGGGGCGAAGCCAAGAGGAATGGAAAAGGACGGCCAGGATGTCTGAATCGTCGGTATAGATGTCGGTACCCCATAGACGTCTTTCCGTGACGCCTGGAATCAAGTCCATGGCCTTTTTACCGACATCGTCCGATACCGTTTCGACCCATCCCTTTTCTCCTCGAATTGCCCATGCTTTAGTGTCGTAGATTCCAGAGGGAAGGTACATTCCCGGAATGTCGACTTCCAACGTTCCACCGACGTTACCGGCCATGAGCTGAGCGTCCAACAGCCAGTCACACCCTTTGTAGACGACCTTGCCGAGACTCTTCATGAGGGCGGATATCCCGAGTGCTCGCAGGTACGATTCGACGGAATCGGAACGGACGTCCACGTTCCTTACGGGAGCGGTGGACAACATCGCATAATCGACCGACACGGTGGGCTGATGGTTCACGGCCACGGCGGTAGCAGCGGTCTGTGAAGCGTGAGCGAGTTGTTGTTCCCTCTGATCCCTCTGACTGGAAGAAGTCTTGCTGGATCGTTTCTTTCCGGCCGATCGGGAATCGTCGTAACCCAGCTTGTTGACTTCTTCGGGCATGAACACCTCGCTGCGTTTTCGTTTGTGCAGGGTAGAGCTGGAGCGTGTCCCGCTGGGATGTCCGTTGGCAGGTAAAGCGCCGATAGAACGTTGATGAGCGTGTCCTTGATGGAGCTGTTCCTGTTCCCGCTTGATATGCCGACTGGAAGTGGAAAGGTCATTCGCGGGGTATCCAGCGTGATCCTTCCTCGGTGGAGAAAGTCCGATCGCTACAGACCCACCGGTCTTCTCGATCGGATGAGCGTGTTCCATCGTCGAAGGGTAGACCAAACCGGCCTGATTGGTCCCGGGAGGGTAGACTGTACTGGAGTACGGTTGACTTTGATTCGAAGCCGGGGGTCTATTGAGGACCTCGATGGCCTGTTTGGAGGATCGTGATCCTTCCAATCCCGCCATCGGATCTCTACGGGAAGATTCCGAACCGGGTGCGGCACTGTACGGCGAAGCCCTACCCATCTCATGCTGTCCTCTCGTCGAACCGGAATCGACCCTCTCCCTGGGACGATCTCTCGCCAGACCGTGCATGGGATCATCGATCATCCCGAGCGCGCTATTAGAGACGACTCTCTGTCTCTGTCCCAACCCGGTGGAAGGCGGTTGCATGGCTCCGTACCCGGGCATGGCGGTCGAAGGCGAATAAGCGTTCCTCGAGGCGTTACTACTGGGGAAGAGACCTCCCGCTTGCCCCGTCCCGGTGGAACTGGGTAACATCTCCCTCTCCCTCGCCCTGGATTTCTCCAAAAACATCTCACGTTCGAATTTCTCCCGATTCTCCCTATCCTTGTAGGAAACCTCCAACCTCCTCTTCTCCTCCCTCTCCCTCTCGATCTCCTTCCCGACTCTTTCCCTCTGAGCTCGAACCCGTTCCCTCTCTTTGGAGAGCAAGATCTCCCTCTCCCTCTCCCTCTCCCGTTCCCTCTCCAGTTGACCGGTCGGGGTCATCCGCTCGCCGCCCGGCGTGGAGACGTTCGAACCCAACCTCTCCTTTTGGCCAGCAAGGACCGGTCCGGCCGGATGATGAGGAGGATAATCGAACCCCGCCCCTGCCTGACCCTGTGCTTGACCCTGTGGGATCGTCTGAGCTTGCTGTGATCCGAAAGAATACCCTCTTCCTCTCCCCGCCTGACCCCTGAACCCTACGCTGCTCGGGTTCGAAGCGGCCGCGGCGGCCGCGGCAGCGGCGGTGGAGAAGACGGTAGAGTTGTTCCCTTGTTGGGAAGGGACCGGTTGTTGTGGCTGGCTCGAACCCGGTAGAGGACTCCTTCCCGGGGCGAGAGCGGGGTTGTGGCCGGGTAAGAGGGAGTTGGCGGAAGATGTACTCGGAGCGAGATCCGATTTCCCTCTCAACCTCTCCCTCTCCCTTTCCCGTTCGCGTTCGCGTTCGCGTTCTCTTTCCCTCTCACGTTCACGTTCACGTTCCCGCTCCCGCCCATACCCTCCGAAATGCACTCCCAAATACCCATACCCCCTCCCACCCAAATCCCTCTCCCTCTCCCTGTCTCTTTCTCTCTGACCATCCCTATCCCTATCCCGCTGACCCAAACCAGACCCGACGTTCTCCCCCGCTCTAGGACTCTTCTCCAACGGAGTGAGCACGCTCCCCCCCGGCCCTAATAAGGAGGAAAGTTTCATCCCCCCTCCACCCTGAGTCTGAGTCTGACCCTGAGCGTGAGAGTGAGTGTGGGAGTGGGAGTGGGAGTGGGAGTGAGAATGGGGGGGAAGGGAGGACGGGGTGATCCCGGAGGTGATGGGGTCGGGTTTGTTACCGGACAACCCTGATGAAGAAGGTTTAGGATCTGTTCTTCCCGACGATGTAGAAGTGGATCGAGGATCATACGCTCCCTGCCCCAGCCCCAGCCCCTGTCCGGAACCCGCTCTCAGATCGGGTCCAGGTATAGCCGCGTTCGAACCCCCCGTCCTCGAGCCGGAAGGGAACCCGAGTTTACTCCCCACGCCCAGCGCGCCGTCCCGTTCGTTCGGATTACGGGGGATCGGTTTCCCCATCGAAGGGTTGGAGGGGATGGGGGGGATGGGGCGGGGAGAAGGGAGGAGTGGGTTTGTAGAGGAAGCGGTTGGGGGGAGTTTGGGAGCTTGGTTGGAGGGTGGGATGGGGTTGGGGATCGAGGTGGAACGGTATCGATCTCGTTCTCTTTCACGTTCACGCTCTCGTTCACGTTCACGTTCACGTTCCCTCTGTGCGGAAGAGACGGGGCCGACCCCAGGGGAAGGCCTTAACAAGCTCTCCCTCTCCCTGTCCCTATCCTGTTCCCTCTCCCTGTCCCTGTCCCGATCCAACCTGGGTGAATTGGCAGTGAACAAACTGCCATAAGATTTCCCCGCCATCGAGGAGACGGTCGCGGACGTCCCTGCGGGTGCAGCAGCGGTGGATGCAGCTCCAGGTTGTCCGGGCGTGGAGGAGGAGGACGAAGCTGATGTTGGCTGGTTTCCGCTGCTGCTGTTGTTGTACGGAGAGAGATACGGAGCGTTCGGTCCTGTGAAGGGCGAATGACGGTACATCGCTCTCTCGTGATCGTTCGTGTTGCAGTCGTGTTGCAGATGTTACTACTCCTCTCGGTCGCTCGGTGTTACCGCCCGTGTCATGAACTGCAGACGACAGGTCGAGCTGAAGTGCAGATCAGGCTGGATCGCTTTCCACCCCTGATAATCGCCGTAGATGGACCGCGTTTGTTGGGGAAGAGAGGTAAGGCGGTGGGGATTAGGATAAGATGTAGTGTGAGTAGTTTGGATGTAGCTGTGGTATAGAATGGTGGTATAGCCAGTGTCGAGCGTCGTACGAATCTGCGATGTGAACGATCATGTGAAGGGAAGGATGAATCCCATCAAACCGCTTCTCTCGCTTACACCGTACACGCGCGACCATCTGTACGTCATTCTTGCGTCATCTCTGCGCTTGGACGGGGGATGATGCGCTTCTACGTGGTCGGCGTGCACATAGATGCGGGTGATCTGTTATCAACCATGTCAACCTTCACCTGGTTCAACACCTCGACCTGCGACCTGGCCACCTGAACACTCCACCGACCTCACCTCGCACTCACGTGACTCACCCCCCGCGCTGACCGTGACCATGGCCTTCCTCCAATCCATCATCCTCGGCTCGACCTCTTTCCTGCTCGGACTCATCTTTGTCTGTCAGATCATCGACATCCCGCTCCTGTACCACCCCCACATCCTCCCCTCCTCCCTCGAATCCGCCTACCACTTCTATACCCTCTGGTACGACGCGCCTAAAGCCGTCAAGGCCTTGTTACACTCCGCACTCGGGTTGCCACTGCTCGCCATCGTGGGGAAATTACACGGGTGGAGCGAGAGCGCCGTGTTCTTCGATGGGAGCAGTCTCGTACTACACATGGCGGTCATCATCATCTACCTGACCATACATGTACCCAACATCCCTATCTTCGGTGAGCTCCGTCTCCCCACCTTGCATTTCACTTTCCAACTAACCCCAGCCGCTCTCCTCCTGACCGAATAGTAAACTCCCCGACCCTGAATCGACTGAGAGAACACACCCCGGATGAGAAATCGGAAGCCGTCCGTGTGCTTTCCGCAGGGAACGCTTTGATCGGGCTCGTACGTCTCTCCTCCCCTCTCTCTGTTCTCGCTTCTGTTGTGCAAGAGCGAGGTTATTGATTCGACGATCCTGGGTTTTTGTTTATGATTTCCTTTCCCGCTTTTCTTCTCTCTTCATCTCTTTCGTCCCCCACTCCCAATCCATCCCATCCCCATCCCATCCCATCTCCACCCCCACTCCACCCCCACTCCGCCCCCACTCCACCCTCACCCCCCACCCACTCCGCACCCGCACCCCCACCCTCAGTGCCTAATCGGGATAATCTCCATGCAAGCAGGTCAAGAATACGCTAAACGTCAGGAAGAAGCGGAACAGCGCAGGATCGACGCGAGGATCGGAAAGGTCGGGGGGATGGTCGATTTGGATGCCGCCGCTGCGGCTGGGACGGGAAAGGAGGGGAAGAAGGATTTGTAGATGTTCTTTCTGTTTGTTCGGTTCGGGTCCGGGTTTGGGTTTGGGTTCGGGTTTGAGTGGATGGGAGTTATGATCATACGGGTTCCCTTTTATACCGCCAGTACAATCACCGTCACAGTCACAACTGTAATTACAGTGACAGTTCGAGAGGGGGGGGTTCCAGCAGCGTTGGGCGGGGGGAGCGAGTCATTACCCCTTTTTCCCTCTACATTTTCGTTCTTCATCCTTAGGAAGGGACGTGTCGATCGAGCTCAACAGCCTTGGGCTACGTATGTGATTATCACGTTCTGAACGTCAGTGTAAATCTAGGACGAGGATCGATACCGGGTGACGGCGTGGTGCCGCAAGACGACCACGATGCGCTGCGGTCTCGTCTGGTTCCTCGATGGTCTCAACATGCTACTGACTGGGAACAGTACCACCACCATGAGTAGTTCACACCCCATGCCCATCCCGATCCTTACACACCTGAAACGACGTGACGCTCATCCAGTGTAGGTCACGCCACCTTGCCAGAGCCTCCAGGGGAACACAAGGTTCACGGCTTTCGAGAGGACGCTCCATGATTTACCTACCAAGGGGCCTCCAACGCGACAGTCCATGGATCGGTTCAATGCCTGGATACGATGCATGCTGCCTTCATACCACATCTTCCCCAATTCCATGGCAAAGATAAGAGATCAACCGAATCTCCGCGACGAACGATTTCCCCGACTGCTCAAAACCTGTTCATTCGACAATCAAGGCGATGGAGGGGAATCAAGATCGGTCCCTTTTTCTCCTTCTCATCTGTGTCGGCCAGGAAAAAACAGATGAGGGGAAGAATTGGGGTTCTCGATATAACGCGATCGCGATCCCGCGCATAGGGGTATGCGTTGATACTTTCCGGGTAGGCACAATCGTCCAGTAGTTTGAAAAAGGCCTTTGAGGACTCGTGATTTTCTTATCGAGGGATCACTCGCTTGTGATTGTAAGCTAAATGGATAGGATTGTGACCCCAAGGTGCTACCCAAAGGCGAGGGGAGGAACGGATGCTCGGATGGCAATGGTGGCGACGGGTGTAGCACTGAGGATGAGATTCAACCTTTATCAGATTCGCAATATCACTGAAAAATCGTTCTCATCATTCGTTTCGCTTCTAGCTGTAATCAATATGATGGAAACCTTATGAAATTGATCAAAAGCACCCCGGTCGGGCTGATCTCGCTCGTTCCGTACTCAGCGGCCTCGCGCTCTTCTCGGATCCCTTCAACTCACTCCCCTCGAGCGTCTCTCGCTCTTGCTCTCGTTCTCTTCGATTTGACCTTCCCCTTTCGACTGTGACTCTCGACCCGTCTAGCATCTTCTTCTGATCAGAACGAGGCTGTGATAGGGCGAGACCAAAACCAGCGCGTCGACTATCCTCGACTATAGAAAAAGCCCGAATGATCGATGGATCTGGACGCTCGATGGCGGACTGTGATGCATAATGGATAATTAGCCGTGAACATGCGTCGAGCAATCCCAATCACTCACTTCTCACCTCAATGAAATCTAATTTCGCCTTGAACACGTCCTTATTGATCGCAGTGACCGCCATCTTCCTCGTCTTGTAGTTGGCCTTCCTCAGTCGAGTCTCATCGAATCTAGATCGATCCTATTCCGCAGCTTGCACCCTGGTCAGCTTTTTATGTTCTTTTAGAGCAGTTTCAGGTTCAGCATAAGCATAAAAAGGAACGCTGGATGAACTATCAAATATCATTCCGCCGCGCCAGTGTGCCGACTGTGACCTGATATCAGACAGATGCAAAACCAAGTAGACAACTTGTGACTTGGCCGACTATGAATGGATCGTATCGAATCGCATCGCTAAAGACTGGTAATGTACAATCGATATGCGAAATCGACGGGAAATGCTACAAAAAAAAGGAAACTCGTGATTATACGCCGGATACAGGTCCCCCGAGAAAGGTCCAAAAACAGCCAATGAAAGGTCGAGCTCATCAACTAGAATTCTTCTTCGCCCTCTCGAGCTCTTCCTGGACCGCCCGTTTCCCTGCTTCAGAAAGTTGAGGTCTCCCGGTCGAGATGTCAGGCAAGAAAAATACGGGAGTATGCCTAGTCAAGCGCGCCGATCAATTTCGTCTCAAACGAGAACCTCGGAAGTACTCGACTTACTCTTCCCCTTTACGTTTCAGTTCAGAGGCCAGATCTCGTTGTTTCTATATCAGTACCTCTGTCAGCGTTTCTTTGGACTTATCATACTAGGCTATCGACTGACCTGCTCAATGACCTGCTTTTCCTTCGTGGCTTCTCCCCAATTCTTCGCTAACATATGTTCCGTGACAGTGTTCCACAAATTGCGACTTTCATGCTCGCTTTGCTCATCTAGGGGTCGAACGTTTTTTGGAACCACATCCAGTTCATCGAGATCAATGAGGATTCGCCATTCCTACAGCGAAGAGGCGTCAGTGGTGGCGAAGTAGTCTATCAGAAGGAATCTTACATACCTTCTCTCCCTTCCGTCTCCACTTGACCTGCTTCTTCCAGGACCCCTCATACTGAGCTACAACACGGTCAGCTGGTACTTGCTTGACCTTGCTCCAATCTGCTTCTTCTGGTTTGCTTGGGTCATATGAAGCGATCACTCCTTCTACTGCGAATTTCGGCTTTCCCAACCATGACTACCGAGGCAGAAAGCTTAGCTGGTCCTTCTCAGGACGAAAATGCGCGGTCGAATCGGGACATACCTCGTCCTTGAATTCGGTGACCGCTTTCAGCCTGGTTCCGGATTTCTTGCTCTTGCACGTGATTACAACCTTATCACTGATCTGTTGTGCAATACCAGAATTTTTCAGATTCACGCATCGATTTCACTGTGCCGTGGTTTCAACGAACAGTTCCGTAGTACGTTCCTCTCATGATTCCGTTGACCTGAGCAATCGGATGCGTAATTTGGTACTCCTGTGAGATGATGTGATTCATAAGTACAGGCTTCTCCAAGGGTTATATGGACAGGCTATGCCACTCACCTCTCCTGCTCCTGGCGAAGGCTCGCTCAGATTGATGAACAGGCCTTGATTGGCAGAACCAGGCGTGATTTGAACAGCTGTCATCATGAAACCAGTCAGAATGTGGTCTCACCGGTTCAATCTAAGCGAGAACCGCAAGATCATCAGAACTTACCAGGGAAGGATACTTTCGCTGAGATCTGGTCGACGCAGCTCATCTCGACTCCTCGCGATGGGCAAGTGTAGTAAGCCGAGCTGATAGGTGGGTGATGGGAAACTTGTTCCGTCTGAACATGGTCGCTATGTTAGCGTACGCCCATGCTAATTCGTGATCACAGGAAACATACTAGGTATACGACATCGACCTTCTCGTCCGTTATAGACAACCCCTTCAACCCATCAAGATCAGTCTCCTTTGCGGTAGATTTGGCAGACAAGTTCGATTTCTGGCGTCCAAGGGTGGATTTCTTCGAAATTGAAGGGAAAGTCGGTTTCGTAGGTGGAGTCGCGGGACCAAGGGACCGGACGGAACTGACACGTGAGGGATAGATTAACCCCATGACCACCGTTATAAAAGAGCATACAGACTCACACATCATCCCTGGTATCTACGGCACTCATTACAGGGGTGCTCATTTCGCTCATACTACCCAATTCACCCGTTCCACTGACCGCTGGGTCGAACTTGTGAACTTTGATTATAGGGGCTTTGGTCTTGGGATCTAACGATACGAGAGGCAAGGACCAGTGGCATCTGAAGTATTCGCCTGCAGTAAGAAAAGGCTGATGTCAGTGTATGAAGAAGAAGATGAAACGTTCCGTTTGCTTACCCAGAGTCGAGTTGTAGGGTTTCCCAATCTTATACCGGACGAAATGGAGTTCCTTCGAAAAGCTGTATCGCAAAACAGACAACATCCTCTCCAGTTCATCCGTCGAATTCCCCACACTGATGAAGGTCGAAAGGCAATGTGAGTTGATCGAGCTTCAGTTCGGAAACCTCTGAATTGACTGACCTAGCGAAGATGTCGGGCCGGTCTGCATATTGCCAGTACTCCAAGTTGGGAATAGGTTCGAGAAGAGAAGCCGGAAGTGATAGTCGACTGGTGATGTGCAATCACAAGAGTATCAGTTGTGAAACAGCAAAGGAAGATAAAGGAGCTGGATTTACAGATTAGCTACATCCGAGACTCCGATCAACCTGTACGGGTAACGTTCAGCTGGTGCAATCACCCAAAAAATACATATCGTTACGTACTTCTTCAACAGGCCCAAGATGGTCTTGACTTTGCTATCTTGACCACCGCCGCTCTCTGCGAGTACAGCGGGAGCTACCAACGCGATAAGGAAGGAGCGTCCCAAGATCAGGCTCTCATTCCAGTGTAAGGGTTTGGGCTACAACCAGACTTACCTGAATCGTCATCTTCGGTAGGGAGTCTAGAGGTATCTAGGTGATCAACATCTTCTGAAGGAGTGCCTGCCATTGTTGATTTGGATTATATAGATTGCGATTCAGGTGTGTTATGAGTGGGTGTGCAGCGATCGCCCGATTGCGACGAATTTAGCTATCTAAACAGTGCTTGTGGAGCCGTTACTAGTCGGCAGGAAGCGAAACTGAGTGTGATGCGTTAGAGCGAGTACGACGGTTGTCGGAGTGTATGAACGATGATGATAACGACTGATCCAAGGTATAACAACCCTTTCATTCCAGTTCAAAAGGCAGAAACGTTCATTTATCTCGATTGGCGGTTGGGCGGTTCGAGCGTTAGTGACGCCAGCAAAAACGTAATAAACGCGCTACCGCTACGCAGGAAATCTAACCCCGCAACCCCGCAACTTCTACTATATTATGGTTACTACACCTTGTCTCAATAAACTCCAACCTCTCCTTCCAAGTACCAGTTGTCTTTTTCATACCCTTCTTCTACGATCCTCAGCCACTTGTTTCCCTTTTCGCCAGCAGGTTTCCTCTCCTTGTCGTCCTTGATACAGAAGCCCATCTCACTCGCGGCAAGAAGAACAGATTCTCTGAGCTCTCCTTTCATGTAGAGATGGTAGTAACGATGAAACACCTGAGCCTGTTGAGCTGCAGTGGCTTCTTTCGATTCAGTTCGTGGAGTTTCATCGTGTAGTGTCGTTTCGTTCATTAGTGTTGTTATTGTCGTTGTGTCGTCCATTTGAGTCGCCGAGAGCGCGTCGCCTGTACCTCCCTCAACTCTCTTCTTCCGCTTCACCTTAACTTCCTTAACCTTCTTCTCCTGCCTGATAGGAACCACCCAAGGGACCATTACATCCTGGCCCTTCTGTACATCACCCATTTCCTCTGTGGGGGCAAGGATTCCCATTTTCCGCTTGCTATTCTCCCCCTGTTCGAACGCCCATACGTAGATGAGAAACCTCGAATAGGGTGACCGAGTAGAAAGGAGAAGCGGTTTAAGGAGCATCTGCACAGAATGTGTTCGACGTGATGGTGTGGAAAGATGATGGATTGCTGCGATAGAAATTGCAAAGTCCTGTTCACGAAATTATCAATTAGCTCAATTCGGTCATGATTGAATGGCAGATTCACTCACAAAGACCCCCTGTCTCCAACCATCGAACCCCAGATCTCCTCGAACACATTCCTCCTTGATGCCCTCCCCCTCTGATTGACGCTGAGCATCACTGAGCAACCCCGAACTCCGATCAAGAGCAATCATCCAGCTTCCCTCACTACCGGATCGAGCGACTGGCAAGTATTTGCCATTTCCTGCTCCCGAGTCGAGTCCGATCGAGTGAGCTGGTAAGGAGTTCAGGAAGCGCTCGATAATTGGCCATGGCTGTGTGCAGGTCAAGTCAGATCAAGCAAGAGCAAGCATTGTAACTCAGTCGGACCCACTTTGTACCGAGTTTTACTGAAATGAGGAGCAATAGTCTCGTACACATCATGAACCATCCTCTGTTCCCTCTCTTCGGCCGTCTCTTCTGTATCGGGCTTGAATTGCGTAGGGACAACAGGAGCTATGACCGGTTCAAGATCGGCACTCGATTTCGGTCTCGGTCCCTGTCCCAATCCATCCTGCTTTTCCTCCGAAGCTATCATCGATTGGGAGATCTTTTGCGAACTCTTTGGGAAATCAGATCTGTTGAATCAGGACTGAGAACATCAACCAACTCCATGTGCAAGCAGGTTGGGTGATCATCAACTAAATTAGCTTCCGTAAGATGAGTTTTGCGACTCCTACAGCCAAACTGAAGCGCAGAGCAGAGCGCAGAAGCATGACGTAACGCAAATGATACGGATCAGGCCGTGATAATCCTAATCATCGCCTCCGGTATAGGATACCTTACTAGCTATACTACGTCTACGAGATCTACGAAGTCATCAGGCGTTCCTCACTACTACCTAATACGAATCTCTCAGAGAATACAGCACAGCAACAGCAAACTCGCAGACACAGATACTCTAGCACAATGCCTGTCCGAGGAAACGACATTCTACTAATCCTTGTAGCGATCCTTTTCCCTGTAAGCCCTTTCATGCTGTGCGAGCAGTGTTACCTCTGAACTGATATGATCCTAATATGTAGCCCGCTTCGGTCTTTTTCATCACTGGATGTTCTTGCGACTTGCTCATGTGAGTTTCGTCGTTGAATGTGGTTGCCTTTTTGTTGAGCTTTAACTGATAATACGATGTGTACAGTAACATCCTCTTGACCGCCTTGGGTGTATGTCCTTCCTTTCTCCCTTTATCGTACACGCTCTCAGCCGATGATACTGACTATCAAACCAATCCTATAAACAGTACCTTCCTGGCCACATCCACGCATTCTAGTGAGCAATTTCCTTCTTCCAATTTTCCCCGTTTCTGTATCCTAAACTCGCTTCGTGCCGGAAAACAGCCTCATCTACAAGAAAATGGAGGCCGAGTCCCTATACGGTCCTAGTAACTACGTCTCTTTGGGTAACGGACATTTCGAACCCGCAAGAGGTGTCGGTGAGTTGTTCTTCCTTGCTTGATGCATTGCGCTTTGTATAGCAGAAGCAGTTGGCTGATTCCCAGCTCACACCATAGTCTACGAGGAACAGGGTCCTCAGAGGGGATACGGAGCCACCGCTTAAGCTGTGCAGGATTACTATTGTGCGGGCCTTTGAGCGCCAGGCATGGAGCATGCGTAGCCGTAGGGACGGCTCTCGCTGGGAAGACAGGGAAAGGTTGTTCTGTATTTTAGCTATCGGACATCAAGATTAGGCGATTGGATATAGGAGTGATTGCGAGTAGAATGAAACAATTGAGAGACGAGCTGCTAGCAATCTGACGCCGATGCACTACATGGTCGACCTATACTTGTGTATAAATCAAAGCGTGAAAACCTCGTCGGCCTCCTGGTGTAATGGCAACACTAGAGTCTCATAATCTCTCACTCCGAGTTCGATTCTCGGGGAGGCCAGTAAATCGTTGTTACGCGGCTCGGGTGCAAGCTGCTGGGGTTGCAAGTGCTCCGACTGCAGCTTTTTTTTGCTTAGGAGAACGTGTTGGTCCAAACCTGCACAGACGTTCAAGGTCTGTATTGAGGTTTTTCAATTGATAACGCTGGACGGTTGAAAGGCCCGCTTTCTTTTGGGAATGGATGTGACCCTCGAGTCCGATTGCTGAGAAGGCACGAATTTATTATGGACTAGAAGCTTTAGCTGAATTGACCGCGAAATAGGAATATCCCCTTAGCTTAGCTGTCTAGCCTAGCTAACTCTCTAGTCTCTGAATGTGGGAGAGATCAGGTTGCAACGGCCAGCTAAATAGCAGTACGATCGATTTGAGGGAAGTGGAAAAAGTACCCGGTTTGTTGTTTGTTTACGTTTTCACGCAGGAGGTGGATGTCAATGAGTTCAACGTGCATGAGATTTGGCAACACCTCCAACGATTTCAGGGCTACAATCAACTCTACATAGCTCGCCGTCCTTACCACTCTCGACGGGAAGCGTAAATTCGATCGCAACCATACAATCGCTCGGACAACGATCCAGCTAGATATTACATACCAACCTTCACGCTCAACGTTCCTACAAGATGGCTATGAAGCAAGCGACTAGAACTAATCAGGCGATTTCCCTAAAAGGATCGACCAAGGTAGCCTTTTGTTGGAACTTTACTACAATTCAAAAACAGAGGCTGACCTATTAGCTATAAATGATGGACAGATCGTTACAGAATTCTTCGAGTATTCCGTCAACAGGTAAGTGTACTAAGAAAACAAGTCTTGACATCATTCACTGAGGTGTAACTTATAGTATTCTCTACCAGAGGAACATATACCCTCCAGAAGATTTCCGGTAAGTTGTGTACACCGCGTGTTCGATGGCCCGGCCGAGGTTGACTTTCTGCCATGCGGGATGACAGAATGGTCAAGAAGTACGGACTGCCCATGCTTATCACTGCCGACGAAGAATTGAAAGCGTATATCGAGACGATCCTCAAACAAGTACATGGTAGGTTGGCGCAGAGTCGGACTGGAATATCATAGTTGATAACTAACCTTCTTCGTAGACTGGCTGATGCAGAAGACAATCACGAGGCTAGTGTTAGCGATCACTTCGAAGGAAACGCTAGAAACTGTTGAGCGATGGCAATTCGATATCATCACTGAAGACGGAGAGAAAGATGGATCTGCAAACACCGAGTCGGCTGAAGGTATGTGATTCTGTTGTCGCCGTAGATACGTGACATTGACGGCCTGTGTGCTGTGTGGTCAGGATCTGCCAAGAATAAACCGAAGGAAAAGACAGAGAAAGAGGTGCAGGTCGAAATCAGGGAAATCATGAAGCAGATTACTGCTTCTGTCACTTTCCTTCCCGTCTTGGAAGAAGAATGTAAGCGAATGTCTAAGGCTCCTATACACACCAACAGCTTCATTTACGCTTTAATCGCTCTCAGGCTCCTTCACTCTGCTCGCTTACACCTCAACTCAAGATCCCCTCCCATTGCCAGAGATGTGGAATGACGCCGACCCTCATCTCATCGACAAGGGTAAGGTTGAACAAGTCAGGTTGAGGAGTTTCAGCACAAACGTGCACAAGATGGAGGTTCGTCTTCGTTTGCTACCTGATGTTGCTGCGGCATTCAACACAACTGATCGTACTTACACTCCTGTACATCAGGCTATGGTTGCGTACCGTGTCGGTGAATAGTCTGGAGGACTACCATCACTTACACTTTGACCCAGACCTGGAAAGCTGTACATTATTAGAACCGCCTGTGACGATCACTTTTCCCACTCGGACCATGTCATTCATACCCATGATAACCTTTACTCGTCTATAAACCTTGTCCTTATTGCGTGTTGAGATCCGGCAGCCCGTAAGACAAACATTATAGACTTCCACTTCACCGTTCTGTCGGAATATGACGAGGTCATGAATTTCGCGCGCTACGATCTCAAATCGCTCGGAACTTTGAAGTTCCGGATATGAAAGTCAGAATCGTAGTGCCAACGTCCGGGCCAGATCTAGACTAGTAATACCTTAACTTCGTAACACCACTAGCCCGTCTAAAGGGTTCGATATGGATCCCCATCAGCCTGAACCACGTTCTGCTACAGTGGAGGAAGTCGATGTCGATATTGGGTTCCAGGTGAATTTAACACGCAGAACGTTATATCTGGTCATGCTAACAGACCTCATACTCGCTTATCCGTAGCCAAGACAAGGAGAGCCTCAGCTTCGAGCTCCTCTGGCTAGCGATATCTTTCGAGACATTCGAGAACCTGCTTACAGGCGAGGTAAATATGCCGATGACCAAACTCGAATCGGAATCCTGATTCCATTTCCTTCGATGTTACTAGAGACTCAAGGGGAAGAGGTTAGACAATGGCAGGAAGAGCAATTTCAGAAAAAGTTGAGGGGAGAGTACGAGGAGATGCAAAAGAGGCTGCACGAAGTGGTAGGTCAAGTATAAATACGATTATCAGGACATTCAACTAATATCGCCGAGGACAGGTTTCAACATCCCTAGACCATCCTCTACACGTTTCCGCGATCCGTATACCAAACCCTCCAAAAGTTACGAGGTCTTCTTTTCTCTCGTCCCTTATCAGTCCTTTCATATCCAAACCATCATCTTCGGTATTATCTGTTCCTTGGCTAAACCCTGCTGGAACAAGCGGTTCGCCAACACCTCCACAAACGTTACAAGAAATCTTGGTCTCGACTAAAGCTTTGGCAGCTCATCTGAGAAGCTTTGATATCTTCCATGAGGATCTCGATGTCAAGTTCCAACCTGCTGAGGGGGGAGCTGTAGGTGATGTGGATTTGGTATTAGGGCTTAGGGAGAAGGGCAGGCTATTCTTGAAGGGGGGTACCGAGATTGGCGGTGGAGAAGGTGGAGCTGTAAGTCGCATGAAATATTGGACTCAGTAGAAGATTTGTCTCACCTGTTCGACACAGAATGCCACCGCTCGATTGAGAAATGTTTTCGGTGGGGCAGAAACGCTCGAGCTGAATGCTACTTACGGTACAAAAACCAAATCCGCGTATCAGGTACGTTTCTCGACAGACATGGGCGTTAATACGAATTTGAACTGCACTGAGTACGGTCCGGTCATAGATTCTATTCGCAACTCCACTCCTAGCTTCTCCCCTGCTCAATCTGTCTTTGTCCGCTTTCTCGCTCGACCGGGACAACACTGCCTTTGCTGCTCATCGGGAACGATCGGAAGGTGCTAGAGCCCGAGTCAGCGTAAGTAACATGGATGCTTTCAACACGCCTTTCTTGTGGGAAAGCGACTGAAACTTCGATGTCACCTTAGGCTAGAGCCCCATGGGGTACTCATGATGTCATGTACGAATATGTTAACAGGGAAATTGGTAACTTGACCTCAAAGGCTTCCCTGTCGTAAGTCACATCGTTGCGGTCAGTGCGGTTCTCAACTGATCGATATCTCCCTTCAGTATTCGAGAACTTGCTCATCCAACAACTAAGGCCAGTCTTGTACACACATTCACCCGAGATACTCGAGACGACCCTTGGACAGGCTCCAAGGGGTCACTTCTGAAGGTTTCTCACGTAAGGCAGACGTGCTGTGACATCTGCACCATACTGCTACTGACGCCAAAGTATCATAGGAATATGCAGGACTACCGGGAAGTTCTGCTTCTGCAAATTTCTTCAAGAGTACTGCCCAAACTCAACTGTCTAGGTTATTATGGCCTGGCTCCGGTTGGGTAAGCATACCGTGTCAGCCCATCTTGAACGTTTTCGCTAACTCTTAGCATACGATCAGCACTACTCCCTTGCTTCGATGACAACGATTTCGGTGCCACTGTCATCCTCCGGCAAGACTGCCTTGCCTGACAGGATTTTCCTTGGAGGGCCCAATAGTGTGAGAGGCTGGAGGATAGGTGGAATGGGTCTGAGAGACGGATGTGAGTAGTATTCGATTTTACTATGGTGTTTTGAACTGATCCAAATTACCTGAACAGACGATTCCCTTGGAGGGGATCTCGCCTTTGCTGCGGGTGTGTCAGTCTTTGCACCATTCCCCATCAAGCCAGAATGGCCCGTCAAGCTGCATGGCTTCTTGAACACTGGGAAAGTCACCGCATGGAACACCCGTACGTTTGAGCAAGACGGTGCGGAACCTCCGTACTGACTATGATTGTGATTGCAGAACGGACGTTTGTCGATAACGTCAGCAACTTGTATTCATCGCCAAACCTCAGCGCCGGTTTTGGGTTCTTGTACAGGTTAGACCCCATAAGGATCGAGCTGAACATGGCTCTCCCCCTTGTAGGTCGAAGAGGTGAAGGTTGGGCGAGAGGACTGGGCGTAGGGATAGGTTTAGAATTCCTGTAAACCAACATAGCAAACGACACATGAATCATCGCATATGCCTCCACTCCGAAAAAGGTTTTTATCTTGTTCGCAGCAGCTCGAGTGTAAAGTCTTCTTGACCGGTATATGGAAGCCGCTCTTGAGGGATACGAAGCGGTCGACCATGATTAAGTGTTGTTTATCCGCGGCAATATCGATACAAAAGTGGACTTGATGTTCAAGCGTTTGCGGCCCTAGCCTGCGATGACTCTGGTTATCATCCCTCTCATATTTTAGCTCTCGCTCCCATAATCTGCTTTCCAGTCTCCGGCATCCCGTCGTTATTCTTTTCCTTTCCTCTAGCCAACCCCTTCGTCTAAAATCCGGGAACCAGGATACCTCCGAAGTTCCTGACAGCTAGGATTCCAAGAGTGAAAGTGGTGACCCCAATGGCAATGCTAAAGCAAGAAGAGGGTATCAGGACCTGTCTCTTCGTGATGAACGCATATTTGCTACAGACTTGATGTTTCCTGCTCGGTGCTCAGGGTTGACAACTTGGTCGTTCCAGAACCAGGTCAAAGGGTTCTGGGCAGGGCCAGTAATGTATTGAGGTTGGGCAGGCATTCTTTATTGTGTTCACAAATCGAAGAGGTATTGTATTAAGAAGACCAAGCCAGGCATCACAATAGCAGAGTTCGATAATTCATCATCTTGGTCGAAAAGTAGATCGATGGACGAGAAGTCTACGGACAGAGCTTCCGTAGCGGTCGGTTTCCGCCTTACTTCTCGATGTCTCATGTAAGTAGCAGCCGGCCTAACTGTCTAAAACTCAACTTAAGCTGGATTGTTATACAGGACGATCAACCAAGATCAGTGATGGAAGGAGTATGGATACATGTGATTTTGAGGTGTTTAGCGATATACAACTTTCCTGCTACGGGTTACACGGGTTTCCACTAGTACCAAAACCTCGGCCCGTTCGTGCTTCCAAGTATCTGGTTGCTTGAATGGATGATCGACTACAATATGCTAGAGGCTTCTAGTTCCTTTTTGATCATGTCTTGGGAGGACGACGGATAGTTAGAGCTGTCTGTTTTCAGTCGTTGAAGTTCATAGTGCTCCTGCGCATTCTGTGGAAGAGACGTCGGAGGCGAAGGTCCTTCTACAGCACGATCCCAGACTGACGAATCGGTAGGTAACATTGATACTTCTTTACCAGTCCGTCCTTGGTAGTCGAGGACTGGCATAGTCAGATTCGCTGCGGTACTGCCCGGAGTCCGCGAATTGATCGTGAAGAGCAAGGACAAGGCGTAAAGTTCAGTGATGACCTCAAGGAAGATCCAGAACGCCGTCGAATCCGTCCTACGTGCCGCTGGGGATGTTAAGAACAAAACACACATGATTGCACCACAGATATGGGTGAGCAGAACGGTTTCCAGCGTCAAAGCAATCAAGCGCCAGACGATGCTGTTTCCTGTAGAGTAGGTGCCTTTAGATCGAGCCCTCCAGAAGCATAGTATAAGAGATGCAGTGATAAAGCCATCGAGACCTGCTGATAGACCTAACCAGAGAATCGCGACAACTTGAGACGGGACTCTGATCGTGCGAGATCGGAATTCCTCATAAGTGACCACAGGATTATGCGCCCACAAGTACGAAGTCACGGCCAAACTATCGATGTCTTTGTGTTGAGTTTAGGATAGATATCGTTAGAAGAAATGACTCACGAAATTCCGGCAACCAGCGTGATAGTCGGGATCACAATCATCAAGGCTCCAAACCAGGCCTTTCTTCCTAGCAATTTCCAAGCCCGCCTCCCGAAAAATAACTGGGCGGTATATGCCATCAAAGGGATCTACTTGTATCTCGGATGTAAGCTTAGTAGCGAACTGTTCTCAGCAAAATGCTCACCAATCCATCCTGGATGCTTAACGGCCACCAAAAGATATCCCATACCCCTGGATTCCGAATTCCGTCAACGAAATATTTCCATGCAGTTGCGACGATAATCAATATCTGAGCAGTAGAGAGGAGAAATATCCATATTATAAAAAACCTGAACTTCAAAGAATCCAGGCGATAGGTTCTGAAGTATCGGTATAGTTGCGAAATGTGTGCACCGTATAAGATGCACTGATTTCGCAAGTAACTGCTCAGTACCGTTCACAGCGTAGAGCTCTGGACGACACACTCACAGCTAGATATGACCCTATCAAGTAACCAGCAGGTATAACGGGATAGGGGTTATGGCTTTCGATCGGCGATGTCATGGAACTTCGAAGACCTGTTGGAGGAGATTGAAAGCAGGACCGTTCCTTCACGCCGATAGCCTCATTGATCAGCTGACTACGGGCCTCGGCAGTCTTCCTTAGGACAGATAACGACTAGTCACAGCTATTGAGAGATCCTGGCTCTTGACGCTGATTGTGTCAAAAGATGTTACAGATTCAAATGGATGACTGTAAGATATCCGGAGTTTCGGAAGAAGATCAGCGGGAGCAAACGCGCATAACGACGATCACACCGGTTACAGCAGGCCCGAGCCAGAATGTAAGCGCCAGTATGGTGTAATGGCTACTACTATTACTATGTGTAACAGAAAGGGGATTATAAAGTATTCTATCGCTGTTATAAGGCTATGCCAGGTTCGTTATCGAAGTAATAAGCTCGATCTCGCTCATCTAGCCACATCCCTTCAACGTATTTCTTCTCTATGTGTGCTTTGAGCGAAGTGAGAGATCTGCCATTGTCGATGCTTATCAGCATCAAAAAATGGTGAACAAAACCGCAATGGCTTACAGGTCATGTAATGGGATATGTTCATTTCGTCTTTTCTCCCAAATCGCGTTCCCTCTCATGTTTCCGCTCGATCTTGCTGTAATGATCATTTCCTCGGTCCACTTGTCCAGATCGGGACTTCTGATCTTTGACATATGTGATCCGAGTCCTCGGTGTATACCAGCACATCTTTGGCAGATGAACATGACAATGGGACGATTATGCAAGGCAACGGTAGCCCAGCGTTGGGCATACTCCCCCTTGAGCGACCTAGCGCAATCTGCGCAGTTCTGGTTCCCTGGCTGATCAGCGACTTTGCGTAACAGAGCCATATCCGCCTTCTTGACCTGATAGTTCGGATCCTGCTCTACGAGACGAGGAAAGGACTTCGATCCATGAATGTTACCAGCTGATCTTGTTCTTCCTCGTTCCGATTCTCCCTGGTTGCTATTCGACCTAAAGCTCGAATCAGGCTGGTCGGAATTAGCCACCAGTATTGCCTGCTTCATACTCTCTTCCAGGTCGAGTTGATATGACGAGCTCTTCCGTGATTGAAGAAGGCTCGTCGGCAAGCTACGACCAGTAGTACTATGAACCCCTGTAGATCCCTCATCAGTGGCCTCGAAAACCGAACGACCATCCGAAGAACGGCTGGAATGTCTACTCCGGCTTGCCAATAGAGGTGGAGCCTGCTGAGTCGGAACGCTTAGACTCGACAAGCTGTGTTTGACCGTTCTCGGTTGATATAGCTCCTCGACAGTGCCACTCGATTTTGGACGAGTCTTTGGTTGACCAAAGCCCAGGCTAGGTCGATTGTGCCTCAAAGCTTCTTTCAAGGAGGTCTTCCGGGCCGGTTTAGGCCAACCGATCCCGACATTAGTGTTCCGACCAGATCCTTGCTCCAACTCTGGCATGGATGGGAATCCCAACCCTATAGGTGCTCCGGTCGGCGTCAAAGGTGACGCGTGGTCATTCACATCATCGGTTCCAACGCGATTGACATTGCGATACGAGGATGTTCCATTTAGCACAGACTCGACCGCATTGGAAATGGCGTATATCCAGGATTTCATCTCTTCTGTAGAAGTCGCTTGATACATACGCTTCCCTTGTGTCGGCGTGACTATCTCGAAAGCTATCGAGAGCCAGGTTATCGTATGTTCGCTATGATGAACATCTAAGGGCAACTCACTAAAACGTCTATCCGTATCTCGGCCTTCACGAGCAGTAGCAAAGCGGAGATCTATAGTTTGACTGGACGTCCCCAACTTGGTTGACAGACCACCTCGATACTGATTAAAGGGAACTTTAGCTCCGCTTCTTCCTGAAATATCCTACTCCTGCTCACCTCGTAGATCTTGCAAGAAGACAAGACCATCCAACAGCCTAGGATTCCACACTCAGTCTCTCCGTACGTGTCACGCAGGATTTGCATCTTGGATACTCACTATCCCATTTAACCTTCTCCTTCCTTTCGCTCCCGCTTCTCCCGCTAGAGGTTCCCAGGTCTTCCCAAACCCCTGGAGTCCAAACCAAACCTTCCCTCCTCCTTCCTGCTTGCTCACGCTTCGTCTCCTCCTCCATCATCTCCACTCCCGAATGATCCTGTAGGTCCCGGAAAGTAGGGAATCTTCTACCTTCATTGTCGTTCCTTTCGTTCAATCCTACCGGGAAGCTATGAGTAAGGGGTGTGCTCGAACCAGTCTGAGAGAGCATAGGACTAGGGAATATCGATCCTTCGTCTATAGTCGCAGGGGAACCAAGACCAGTACTCTCTGACGGTTCTCGAACCATTGGCGTGCCCGATCCAGAAGCAGACAACCGTTCGTCCGGACTGGTCGACCGAGGGGTCTGCAAAGACCTCCTATTCTGTAAATCAGGTCGGGGTTTTCTCTCCTTTTCCAGAGCGCTCGAAGGTCTTGAAGGGATCTGTAAACTCATTCTCGGATGCGTTCCCGAACTGGCCGAAGGGTTATTGGCTTTAGAAGACAAGTTGCTATGGATCGATGCAGAGGAGATAATGTTCCTTATCTTATTCCCCATTCCCCGATGTTTCTTCTTTCCTTCTAGGATACCTAGAGTTGATGATCTTTCCGATTCGATCGGATCGACATGTTTCATAGGAACGCTTGATGAACCACTCGCCATCACCTCAGCACGGACTTGTTCTTGCCTGATCGCATGGATCTCTTTATGATGGTGATGATGATTCAACCCGAAAGATTTCCTCCTTCCCTCCTTCTCTCTCCCCGAAGCCGTACTGACTCCCAACCGCTCTTCCAATACCCTCACGGATTCTTGTTCCGATTCGACTTCTTTCTTCATATCAATCGCAATCCTTTCCCTTTCCGCCCAAGCTAGCTCGAGCGCTTCTTTCCTCTTGGCTAAAACGCTCAACCTATCTCTCACTCTCGATTTCAGAGAACCTGAGTTCTGTACGGGACTGGAAGGAAAAGCGAGACCAGATCGGGCTGGGGTCGGTGGAATAACGTTCCAAGAAGAACTTAGAGGTTTGAGTTCACCCGAAGAAGGTTTCAAGGATAAAGTCCGGGAACGTTTATGCCGAATTTCCTTGGATTGTTGTTTCGGGTTCGACTGTATGGCTTCTAGATTGTTACCGGAATGCCTCTGAACTCTTTGAGTAGGAGTTTGAGGGGTAGTATCGAAATCCTGGTCTACTATTCCCCCTATCGCAGGAGCATCCGGTAACAACCCTGCCATCCAGACGGCCAAACAAGTCTCCACCTCCAAATAGCCGATGCTATAGGGTGGAGATGACCAAAGGAACATGGATTGTGTGTTGAATCGTTTAAGATCGAAGGATTTGGTTGAGAGGGATTGAGCCGCGCTGGACAACGTCTCTGCGGATGAGCTTGGGTTGTTATGGGTCGTGCTTGAGCGGGGAGAGAGGAATCGAGACAAAGACGAATAGTAAGATTTCGACGATTCCTGAGTAGCAGAACGATAGGAGATGAGATGCTCAGTTTGAAGACGTTCAACTGGACCTTGAAACATACCTCGAAATTCGATAAAGCCAATCCATTCCCAATTCCCTTCATTTTTAATTCCCCTCTCATAGCCTTCAACCTTACTCCGAGAACCTCGTCTAATCCCTCCCGTTCCGCTCTCCTTTGGTCCGCTTTCCACCTGGCGAAATCTCTGACAAGATCTCCACTCTCGTTCAACCCTTCTAGACAACTGAACAGCTCTTGTTCCGCCGATTCGAGAGAGTAAGAGAGGTCCAGGACGGTGTTGATTTGAGATTGAGCGAGTTTGAGAGTACGGAGGAGAGTAGAGGAGCGGGATTCTAGGAATGAGAGATGTGCCCGAAAGATGGGTGAGTCTGGAGGAAGCTCCAGATCCAAAGGAGCTTGGGACGTCATGCTGGTGCCCGTTGTTCTAGCAGCAAGGTGCTGTGAATCTCAGCAAGAGGATTGTAATGCTCGACAATCGATCGAGAAAGTGTTGTGGGTGCACCCGGGTGATCTCGTAGAAAGAGAGAATGATGATCGGACTTGAGCGTCTAGCCGGGTATCATGATTTCGATTTGATGAGGCAAGAGAGAAAGGCGTTTTGGGATGTAGTAGTAACAAGTATAGCTAGCTAACTAGAACATGGACCTCATACACTGCGTCGCTTGATGTAACGATGGCTGTATGAAGAGCCAACCGACTGATTTGAAGTGGTGAATCGCCTGGCGAGATCTCTGTGAGCGACCGAAATGATGGGATTGTCACTCAACAAGCAGCTGTTTGTTTTGTCAGAACCGGCCTGTTTCCACCTGCATCATATCCCGTGTCACTGCCTCGGTTCACGTTGTTTCCACCTGACCACCCTCGACCATGACACAAACAAATCGCCCTCTCGCGCCAGCCTCCTCCCATACAAATAAACACCACACACTCACTCGCACGCACATCCCATCCAACGCTTACCCCTATCGCCTACTCATCATCATCCTCGTCCTCAACATCCACCACTCAGCTCCAGACTGAACCGAGCAAAGAGTCGCACACATCGCCATCACCAAGACACAGACTCTCGACACAACTCGGTCCTATCAATCAGTATCATCCCCGTCCTTCCGCTCCTTTATCACTTGGACCGTCTTGCTATTCCCAAACGGTTCTTYCCTTCTCTCCATCTGTGAGAGTCGACGGCGTTACAACTCGGATATATAGTCTACTACTACTACGTACTACACTACACACTACTACACACTACTTTGAACTAGTTTTATTTTCGTTCTTCTACCACTACTACTACACTACCCCCCTTTCCTTTCTTGCATAAACAACAAACGACTTGATCAACATGGCGACTATCCGAGTAAGTCCTCTGCCTCTCACAACAACTTTCCATACTCACTCCTTCCTCTTCTATACAGCCCACCCGAACGAGGCCTACCACTCGGTACCAGGACGAGAACGTCATCCAGACCGGTCCTAAATCTACCTCGATCGCTGGTAAACCTCAACAACAACAACCCGTCAAGTCGGTCCTTGGGGTCAACAACAACCACAACATCCAGGTAGATGAGAAGAAGGCGACTGCTGTCGGGGTAAAGAGACCGGCTTTGGCTTCCAAGGTGAGTGACAGAACGAAAGTTGCAAGGGAAAGGGATGTTGTTTGTTGTGGTTGTTGGGTGATATTCTACGCGTTCATTTGATCGACGATCAATACCTTTCGACCTTGAAACGAATCTTGTCAACATTCACACGAATGGAAAAGGATGCACGCTTTGTGCACGAATCGTTTACCGTTGTCGATACTGATCTGTCTGACCTTCACCTTGTAGGACCAACAACCTCCACGAAAGGTCTCCAAGCATAGTCGATCTTCTTCTGTTACTAGCAAGGTCGACTACCGATCGACTACTACTACTGCCGTCTCTTCCCGACCATTCACCAACACTGCTCCCTCGTCCCTCAATACAATCGCAAGCACCAGTGCTCCCTCCATCGTAGCCAAGCAAGAACGTACTTCTCGTCAACCTTCCCTCGATCCTTCCGTCATCGAGTTCTCCGATGCGCCTACTGTTGATGATAACGAGGAGAACCAACCTCGTCCTAGTCATTCTCAAGGTAGTGGACTTACCCCTTCTCTTACAGAGATGGGCGTCGAGGCTCATCCTAGTTCCTCGAGGTACATGGACGCGGGGGAAGTTCAGGGCGAGGAGTTCGCCGATGCCATCCTTACCGATTCCAATCACATGCAACAGCAAGCCGCTTCTATTCCCGAAGAAACCGAAGAGGATCTCAATCAGGACGGTGCAGAGTTGAATGAGATTCCCGAACAAGGTCTTGGACCTATTTTCGTCGAGGAACACGAGGATTGGTTGAGCTTGACGGAAGGTCAGGCTCAGTGGGTCGAGGAAGAGATGGTCCGCGTCAAAGAGAGATTCGTGGACGAGGTCGACGAGTTGGACTGCACCATGGTTGCCGAGTACGCTGATGAGATCTTTGAGTTGATGGGTGAATTGGAGGTTAGTCGAATCTACTCTTGGTCGAGTCTACGTTCAGGCGATCGGTTACTAATGTGAGGCACAATGAACGTTTAGGAACAAACTTTGCCCATCTGGAACTACATGGACTCTCAGACTGAGATGGACTGGTGAGTTCTCCAGGTCGACCCCTATTTGCGAATCCTGTTTTTTTAAACTTCAGTCCAACCCTGTAGGAGCATGCGAACAACCCTCATCGACTGGCTCGTACAGGTTCACCTGCGATACCACATGTTACCCGAAACCCTCTGGATCGCCGTCAACATTGTCGATAGGTTCTTGTCCGAGCGTACCGTCTCGTTGATCAAGCTGCAGTTGGTCGGGGTTACCGCCATGTTTATCGCTGCGAAGTACGAAGAGATCTTGGCTCCTAGGTGAGTTCTTCTACGAAGTAAAGGCTGTGGACAGGGCAAGGATACTGATGATGCGTGCACACGTAGTGTTGATGAGTTTGTTTACATGACCGAGGGCGGATACAGCAAGGATGAGATTTTGAAGGGAGAGAGGATTATTTTGCAGGTAAGTCAGATATGAGCATGGATATGAGTATGAGCTATCAACGATGTGATTCTAACCTGTCGTGCGGTCTCCAGACTTTAGACTTTGACATCTCCTCGTACTGCTCGCCATACAGTTGGGTCCGAAAGATCTCTAAAGCCGATGATTACGATGTGCAAACGAGGACCTTGTCCAAATACTTGATGGAGGTTACCTTGCTCGATCACCGTTTCTTGCGAGCCAAGCCTAGTATGATTGCTGCGATCGGGATGTACTTGTCTAGACGGATGTTGGATCGGGATTGGGTGAGTCGGACTCTACAAGATCGAATCCGAACATACAGCTGACTGGTTCGAGCTTATTTGACCGTAGTCTGAAGGGTTCACCTTTTACTCTGGATTCACTGAGATTCAGCTTTGTCGAGGAGCCAGGCTCTTGACCGAGACTCTCGCCGATCCCGAGTTCAAGCATCAATACGTCTTCAAGAAGTACGCTACCAAGAAGTTCTTGAACGCGGCCAAGTTTGCCCAAGAATGGGCCATGTCAAACGTCGAAGATCGTGAGTCATATTGCGGTCAACCTTGCTTGGAACCGTGGGACTGATAGCATTTCCCACTTGATAGTTGCGGACGCTTCCACCTTTTGAACGAAATTTACGAATTCAGAGATCCTCGACAGTTTTTGATCAGGGTCCAATGTCCGATATCTCACAGTGGATACAGGAGGCGCATCATCTAGATCGACACCCGACGAGATGATAGCGTCTTCGACCCTGCAACACCCCTTTCATAGCCAGCGGGATCAAGCTCGATACCCTGGTCCTTCTTCTTCTACTTGTTTACGCTTTATTACGACCCCCTTTACCAACACCTTTCTGGATCCGACTTCCACTTCTCCAGCAGCTGTGACTTTTAATATTGTTCCGAGCATACACATACGCACAGCTTACTTCTGACCAGTATCGGGGCTCTCCCTCATGTATCAACGTAGACGGACGGGTGCCTCATTATTGCAATGCATTTGATGGAACAACTCGAACATACACATACAAGAACGTCGTGATCTCTCATCTAATAGCCAAGGGTTTCCGAGCGCAAGGCCTTGTTCTTTCTTAGTGGATATCGCCATGGCTCCACTTGGCCCCACCCGCCTGCCTCACCACCATCTGCTTCTTTGGTCAAGCCGAGCAGGTAGTTCTCATACTCATACTCGAACGGAAAACCGAACACGTATTCCCCACGGACTTTTTCGGTATACCGCTTGTCCTTCTTTGCAGGTTCATGTGAGGCAATCTTGTCAGAGTTGGCTACGCTGTCATTCCCTTTGTGTAGTGGTTCGTTCGTGTTGTCATTACCGGCTTGTTGAGCCTGATGATCCGGTGCCTTGTCCGCCACTGCATCGGTTCCGCGTGTCGGTGGACTAGGGTTGTCGGGGAAAGTAGGAAGCCTTCCAGCCCAATACATAGCTGTAACGTGAGACTGAATCTCCACTAACGGGAAAGGTACTACCAGATAAGCTAAAACAACCAGGTCGTTAGTCTGGTTGTGTTAGTAATGACACGGGAACACTCACGTAACCCTATAAACGCGCATGTGCGGTCGCCTTCGAGAAAGATCTTCAGATCATCTACCTCTCTCATTCCTAACCCCTGCAGACCATCTACCTCCCACTTATCCCGATCGTCCATTACATCGACAGTTCCGATGTGCTGTTCGCATACGGCTTTTGTGTTCCACGGGAAATCCGTTGACTTGAAGAATGGAAAGTAATAAAGATACCCGGTGGCGAAGATGATGACATCTATATTTTCGACAGTGGTTCCATCGTTGAAATGTATGATACTCTTCTCATCGACGTTCTCGATCTTCTCAATAAGCGGACGATGTTCGATCAGTTCCAACCATGGTTTCGATTCATCCTTGACCATCCCAGGTGACATATCATTCGGCTGCATAGACGAGGACTGATAAACCTTGGTCATCGGGCCTTCGATCTTTCCATGTTCCTCCCGAGGAAGTGAGGGGAAATTGTCCAGGTCGCGATGTCTAGCGTCTTGCATACTTTGCGGGAGCTTGGAGGTGGGGATATCAATCGATGCGATTTCCCTTGCCACATCCGAACCAGAAGCGAATGATCCTACTACCATTATCCGCTATATCGAGGACATATTAGCGCTTCTGAGTCGAGCAGGATCGTCAGGGGTGTGCGTACCTGGCCCTTGTATTCTTCTGGTCGACGATACCACCGAGAATGCAATACCTTCCCTCGGAACCCGCTGACGATCCGTTTCATCAGTAGTGCATGCAGTATCGAGAGATGGCGCAACTCACCTCAAACCAGGAACTTGAGGAATGCTAGCCTTCTCATAATGGCCATTAGCTATGGAAACGAAATCGAACCGCTCCACGATCTTTCCATGTACTCCCTGACTTTCTACGACCCACTCTCGCGTGTCCTCAAGTTGGGAAATCCGGGTGACGATAGTATTGAATCGGACATGCCGATCTACGTCATTCTGCTTGGAGTATTGTTGGATGTAGGCGCATACAGTTGAAGCTCGAGGGAAAAGATCGACTGAGTCGGAGAAAGGCGTATTTCGGAAAGTCATTAGTTGCTGATACAGAAGAAAAAGAAGATCAGCGTTGTGTGCGATGACAAGATAGCGGATGCACACTTTAGGAAGATTCGTCCTTAATCCGGAGTAGATAGGACTAGGTGTTGAACCCGAGTTCGAAGGCAGCGCACGAGTAATTCCGGAATCGCTATCATGCTTCAAGGTATATTCGCCAGCCTCAGGATCCTCTAGCCTGTGGTTAATTAACCCACGTTAGCTCACAATCTAATCCGATCGAGCTGATACTAACCACACGCCTCCCAGCTCGCTCCTCGATTCGAAAACCACCAGTTCAGCTCGATAGGGCGATCCATTGGCTGGAGCAAAGGCGTCCAAGATCCGAGCTGCCTGTGCTATGCCCGAAGCACCTGCCCCGACTACCGCGATCCGCTTGGCCGGTCGGGTATCAGCTTGCGCAGCGACTTGGTGCATTTGGGTAACCATGTCTGAAACAAGTCGACCGATTCGGAGTAAGCCGTGGTATAAGGACGATGCTTGTTGGATACACAGTCTGGTTTAGATTACGAGGTAGAGGATTAGAGAAGGCGCTGTCACTAGGGTTTGATGTAGGGCTATGTGGATCGAGATCATGCTCCCTGCTAAGTCTGGTTGTCACTCACGAGGATGGTGTGATATCGAACGCCCAAGTCGTCAGCTCATATTTGCTTCCGCTCGATCTTTTGTTGATAAAGTCGCAACTTCGGGAGATTACCTTTGGATTCAAAATGCTAGATCGTCGTCTCTTGTATTTAGGCGGACTGTAACACGCAGATACATCTTGCTCAATCCATATTCTCGTCGTCAAGTCCTATTTCAAGCAAGGGCTGATCGGTGTATTGCCATCCGGGCCTCATGCGTCGCTCGTTTCCCTCTATTCGCCATGCATCCTCCTTCTTGACCTTCCGACGCAATGCGTACCCATCATGCCGGCAAGCGTCGACAGCAGTCAATCCCGGGATGAGCAAGATCACGAACTTAGACAAGAGCGCTGGAGATCCACATGCGAAGGTTCGGGATATGCGGCTGTTTCCGAAGGAGAAGATCAGGTAGGTGACAGGGTATGTTTTTACGCAAGAATCGGAATCCTGAAAGCGGCTATTTTGTAGAAACATCTCGATCATAGCGCATATCGACGTGAGGTCCATCTTAAGCCTTTCTTACGATAAATAGCATACTAAAGTCCCACACATATGCTGTTGTAGCATGGAAAGAGCACATTGGCAGACCGGCTCTTGGAAATGACGGGGACCATAACCAGAGGTCCGGGGGGGAACCACCAAGTCTTAGATAAAGTGAGCCTCGACCTTTCTTTTCTTGTAGATGTCACGCCATCGAACCAATGATACGATTCCTCAGCTTGCTGTAGAAAAGGAACGAGGTACCTTTCTGCCATTCTCTCTCTCTCTCCGATCTACCTTGAAGTCGCTAAGCCTTCCCGAATTGTCCTCAACAACAGGTATCACCGTCAAAGCCCAAACTGTGTCAATGCTTTACAACCACAAAGGGGAAGACTATCTGATCAATCTGATCGATACCCCCGGACATGTGGATTTCAGTTATGAAGTTTCGAGATCGTTGGGTGCTTGCGAGGGATGTTTGTTGCTGGTCGACGCTAGTCGTGAGTAACCAGCGCTGGACTATGGCAAACAGCATCGAACGGTGAATTAACGACCAATCTCCTTTGCGGATGACTGAAGAGGGATTACAAGCTCAATCACTAGCAGTAGAAAGATCCGCTTCTGCTCAAGACCTCGCTATCATTCCTTGCTTAAACAAAGTCGATCTCCCTCACGCTCATCCAGAACAGATTTCAACTCAAATTGAAGAAACCCTGGCGATTCCTCGAGAAGAACATCTCTACATATCTGCAAAGAGTGGATTGGGCGTCGAGGGGGTGTTAGAGGCTGTTGTGAACAGGTTACCGCCACCGGGAGAATGGGAGGATAGGGTTGATCGCCTTAGCGCAGGGGAAGGGGTTAGCCAGGAGATCAGGGAATTAAGGAGGAAAGAAGATGGAAATGCTTTGCGGGGCTTAATCATCGACACCTAGTAGGTTGAGATTTCCGTTCAAGAGAGGATGTCATCCCTGTTGATTTCACTTTCACCAAAGTTATGACCGGTTTAGGGGTGTTGTATCGCTTGTACGGATATTCACCGGTTCGGTAAAGAAGGGTATGCATAATCGTTCGAGTTGAAAGGCTCGAACAGTATTCATCCTTCTGCCTTTTATAGGGGACAAGCTGTTATTCATGTCGACAGGGAAGAAATACGAAGTTCTCGAAGTCGGCGTATTTCATCCAGAAGAGACGCCTACAAATGAACTTTTTGAAGGTCAGGTCGGATACGTTGTTTGCAATCTAAAGGACTTTGAAGAGGGTTAGTGTGCGCTATAGGAAAGGGACCCTGTTGCAAGAATTGATGTTCTCTACGAAACAGCCAATGTCGGTGACACCATCACCCATCCTACTGCCAAGATACAGCCGCTACCAGGGTTCAAACCTTTACAGTCGATGGTATTCGCAGGAGTATTTCCGCTGGACGCAACTGACTTTCAGAAGCTAGAAGAGGCGATTGGACGAGTGAGTCCGTGTCACGAACGTTAAGCGTCAGGCAGGCTCAATCGACCTTTTGATCGCAGCTGACTCTTAACGATCGAAGTGGTGAGCTCTGGACACCTTTTCACGGCGGAAAGAAACTGATATTCCAAGGCTATAGTCACGGTACAAAGAGAGTCTTCTGCAGCGTTGGGCCAGGGTTGCCGACTAGGGTTCTTGGGTACCTTACACATGTCAGTCCTGGTACAACGGCTGAAGGATGAGTACGGAGCAGAAGTATGTGTTACTGCTCCAACGGTACCATATAAAGGTTCGTCACGCGGTGCAATTTTCTATGACACGGCTCATAGGCTCATATTATGCTTCATAGTGGTTTACAAAAACGGGAACGAAGAGATCGTCTCTAATCCCGCTTTGTTTCCGGATACATTCGATGCGGGTCAAAGGATCGATCGAGTCGAAGAGCCGATTGGTGAGCCGCTATAATCCTTTGCCGAACCAATACGCTTATGAACCTACGATCCGTAGTACATGCTACTATCATGGCACCCCAGGGTAAATTTCATGTCTGCGCTGACTTTAGTATTTTCTACTGACTCTCTGTGTTTTTGCAGAGCATATCGGAGATATGATGGAATTATGCAACGATCATAGAGGGGTACAGCTCGATTACAAATACGACGAAGCCACGTCGCGCTCAACCCTGCGATACGAGCTACCATTGAGCGAAATTGCCACAGAATTCTTCAGCAAATTGAAGAGCCGGTCAGTAAAGGGGTGTGATCTCAAGTACCTGGCCGACTCAATGATTTGTATCTTACCTGTTATAGGAGCAAGGGTTATGCCTCGTTTGACTACGAGGATGCCGGATATAAATCGAGTGACCTGATCAAGGTGAGTCTAGCGTGGAACCTTGGTATCACTGGGGACAGATATGCTAAACGATCATGAACGGGTAGCTTAATTTACTTGTCAACGCAACACCGGTTGATGCTTTGGCTAGTGAGTTGTACCCACTGGATATTATCAGTGGATACTATATTCATATTTGCTTCGTTCCCAGTGATTGTGCATCGCGCCGCTGCTGTCAACATTGGACGAGAATGGGTAGCTAAATTGAGCAAGTCGCGTTTCCCACTGCTCAGATCGACCACGCCCTGATGTCCCTCTGGTAAGCAGAGAAAGTAATCCCTAGACAGCTCTTCCAAGTATCTATCCAGGCTGCAATCGGAACCAAGATCATTGCAAGAGAAAGTCTATCCGCTATGCGAAAGGACGTGACTGCTGGACTCTATGGAGGTCATTATGAGCGAAAGGTATGCCTTTGGAACTCGATACAGCAAAGCAGACTGGAGCTGACACGCGACTTCATGTGGGATAAAAGATGAAACAACTAGAGTAAGTCACTTAGACCTTATCGACTGAAAGCGTAGCTAATGTTCTCCTTCAATGTGATGTAGGAAACAAAAGCGTGGAAAGGCCAAGCTCAAGCGTCTCGGAGCTGGTAACGTTGAAGTGAGTGGCGCAGGCCGTGTATACGTCGAGAATTCGATACTGATCGCGGTCATGATCTACCAGGTTCCGGCTGCTGCTTTCTACGAAATCTTAGGGAACAACAAGGCTGGGAAGTGATGACATCACCGTTAGCAGAGGCTTACAAATATACCATGATCCGTAGTAGGGCAATCGGATTCGATTGTAGCATAACAACATAGCATATTCACGCGTTCAAGGCATTCGCCGTTCCTCTTACGAGGGACAACTCGGTAGCCGAAGTCGTGATGATGAACCCTCACAATCAGCAGACAAAGATGTATGTTGTTCGGTAACATGGAATGTATTATATCACCGGCCAGACTGCATCACGTTGGAGGTATCGGACGGTTGATCCTTTGTGGATGAAGCGGTCTTCCTAGAGGTGGTCGTTATTGTCCGGCTGTATCCACGGTTGAATTGTCTTAGCTTACTCACGCGCTACCTAGCGAACAATCCCAATCCCAGGTCGAGTTCCACGTTCAGAAAGTTCAATAATAGTCCCTCTTTCGTGGTCAGACCTAGCCACTCCGTTTGCCCTACCCTATATGCTTTCTGTCAGGAGTATCAGCTGCTAACTTGAATACTAGGACGACCGTGATGAAACAGACGATCTGAACGAAATCATCAACGACCAACACTCATCAAGACAGGACTGAAGAAGACGAACAACATCGACGAACGAAGTACCGGGCGACTGGAAATGTCAAGGACGAACCCTTTTTACATACAGAGAGATAATAACGCGGACAAAATGCCCAACCAGCCATCTCATCACGGCCTAGAAAGGACTCTTTCAAATTCGAGTGCATCGACTGTTAGACATTCCGCTTACAGTTCTCCAAGAGATAGCCAATGGTCGGAAGATGCCTCCAGAGAGAACACTGGATATGCCCGAGCAAGCGAGCCCAGACGGTACTATAATGGGCCTCAGCAAATGGCTCAGTCTCAAGCCAGGACCGCCATTCCGCAACCATTGCAGCGGAACTCGCTAACTTCAAGTAATTTTTCAACTGATCGCCCACAAAGAGCGATGAGTCCGGCTCCTGGACAGTCTGGTCGGGATGACGTTCCCTGGGGAGGACCATTTCCTTCTCTGCATCTATGGCCAATGAACGAGACATTCGCAACAAAGATGATACATCTTCCCCCTTGTCTCAGCAGAGTAGGTGGTGAACGGGTGAGTCAATTTCTCGACCTTCGTCTCGAAAGAGCTAGCTAAATTGCCCCCTATACCCATTACTAAACGGAATGTTAGGTCAAGATCGGTCGTCAAACCAATATCAAAAGTCAACCTACCGAGCGGAACGGCTTTTTCGATTCGAAAGTGTTGAGCAGAATGCATGCGGAAGTCTGGAGTGAGATTGGGTCAGATGGCGAGGGAAGAGTCAGTATCAGTCTCTATCTCGTGAAGTCACAACTATTAACTGACGAGAGAAAACGATAGATGTATATCCGAGACGTGAAATCCTCCAACGGAACATTCGTAAACGGAGAAAGATTGAGCCAAGAAGGCGTGGAAAGTGAGCCATATGAACTGAAAAGTGAGGATACGGTGGTAAGTCGTCTCCCATTGAATATACAATCTCGATCGACGCAGCTGAGAGGAAGACCGATGCCCCCTTCAGGAATTTGGTATCGATATTGTTAGCGAAGATAACCGGACAGTAGTGCATTACAAGGTCTCTTGTAAGGCATACTGTGTTTGGAACGTAGATGATGCAGGCCTCAGTGCTAGGTAGGTGTCCTCTGTTATTCAGTTTACGTCAAGGCAGACTGCACAACAACCGCTGATACACAACACATATAGGGAGCTCGTACATTATTACGCATACGATCAGCAAAGATCGATCGGACCTACTCGCAAGGGTAACGGGGCAGCTCCACCTGGTAACGGAGCCCCATCAGCAGCTATGATGAGTGCTGGAGGTAAAGGGATCGGCATTAATTTCGATCACGTCCTGGCTAAGCTGCAGGTAAGTTGCGCGGCATAACTGTCCATCTGAGCCTACAGCTGATTTACTCTGTTGCTCAGGTGGAACTAGAGAAGAGTAAGGAGACAGGCGCCGAGCTGCAGACTCTGACCTCAGCGATGACCGATATTCAGGAAACGCTGAACGGAGGCCTGGTGAGTTTGCAAGAAAGCCACTTGAAAGGTGAAGCTAA
Organism: Filobasidium wieringae; assembly: GCA_001600055.1. NCBI lineage: Eukaryota > Fungi > Basidiomycota > Tremellomycetes > Filobasidiales > Filobasidiaceae > Filobasidium > Filobasidium wieringae. The sequence goes on from BCIV01000006.1 coordinate 769,592, forward strand.
GGCCATGTATCTCGCTTCCAGCCACCAAACGAGAACGGACAAGCTGAAAAGCAGATTCCGCCTCAATTCCGCCCCGCTGAAAATGAGCCAGTCTATGTCCCTGGTTTGCCCGATCATGTCATTGGAGATCCTACAGCGACGATCGCAGCTCTGCAAGCGCAACTTAGTAGCACGCAGTCTATCCTCGTCAGCCACAAAGATCGGATACGCTCGCTAGAGACGCTGTTGCGCGAGCACGAAACAATCAAGGACGAGGTTCTTGGGTTGAGACAGCAGATGGAACAGAGCAAGCAGGACTTTGAGCTGATGCTCCAGAGTCAAACGGCCAGACGTGGATCTCATAGTGATGGTTCCGACAACTCGGGCGAGGAAGGCGAAAAGAGCGGGAAGCCCGATCGAAAAGGTGATAATGGTTCTTCATCAAGTCAACATTCGTCATCATTGCACAGATCAACGTCCAATATGTCGCTCTCGTCTTCGCCAAACAAGACTAAGATTAGCAATGAAGAGGTCATGAATCAGACCAGCACGCTTTATGCTCGGCTCGACACCCTTTCGGAAGACCTGGAGCAGGCTTTGGAGATCTCCCGTACTTTACAAAAGCAGCACGCCGAGTCTATCTCAGCCGTGAAGCTACTGGAGGACAAGGTTGTCTCCCTTGAGCGAGATATGGCTATGCGCGTGGCAGACGCGGCAGAACATGCCGGGCGGGCAGCAGAGGACCGCTGGGAGAGTTGGAAAAACAAGTTTGAAGAAGGCTGGAGGAAAGAACGTGAGGGATGGGAGCAAGAGAGGGAGAGGCTCAGAAGGGTCGTACGGGAGTGGGAAGAAGCGAGTAGGAGAGCACAAGAGGAGGAGGAGGAAAGGCTCATGAACGGCCGACTGAGCGGAGACTCAGAACCGGACGATGGTTCTAGTTCCAGCGATGATGGAAGTCGGCGTCGTCGGTCGAGAGCGGACGACTGGATAGTGCCCAACATCAACAACAGCCCAGATCCCGAATCTCTCTTGATGCACATGCCCGCACGAAGCCATTCTGCTTCGCCACGGTCGTCCTTCGTAGAACGCGACGACGGCGTAAGAATCCGCCGCGAATCCTCTTCGAGACTAGACCCTGCTATACGTGCCTTGAAAGCTGCAGCTGGAGAGCCTTCGGGTGAGAGAGGGATTTCTAGAACGACAGGTGGATCGACGCCTCGTACAGGCAGTCCCTCTGCAGCAGAAGGCGCGCTAGGCGCTCTGCGAGCAAGGTCCGCTCGCAACCGTCGAGCAGCTACCATCACCGCACGAAAAAGAGGACAGCAGAGGCGAAAATCAAGCGGAACTGAGAAAGAAGTTGCTGGGAAGAGCGGGCTGTCGGTATCTGACTCCGTCAAGACGATCACCGAAACCGAGGACGCGGATGAAGACACCAGGAATATCTCGCAGAGTGACAGTACTGAGAGCGACGAGACCGCTCATGAAGGGCCAAAATCGGACTCGGAGAGGGAGAAATCGAAGACGCAGGTAATCAAACCCGAGACGAAACAAGCAGATAATGACGTGGGAAGGCTTGGACAACATGTAAGTGGAACACCACCTTGTGTTGGTTCTCGCAAAGACACTAAATATGCCTTCATTGCCTTAGATTCCATTCGCTGTATCGATAGTGATCGTTGGGGTAGCTGCCTGGGCATATGTGCACCGCATCAAGGACTAGACGGACGGTAATATTCTACCAGAAATTTTAGGTGTAGAATGCTTCCATGTATGAGAGATAGTGGTGGTCAACCAACGATGCGATCCGTAGAGATAGACATATTGTGGTGGAAATAGCGCCTAACAAAAACAACGATCTCAGCCGAGCTTTGACCAATTCTCGATGACTTAGGAGCTCATTCCGTAGAATCTGTTCGATACTCCACATCAAACAGCCTATGCATCCTAATCTTCCAGCCACTCAGTTGACCAGCTTCGCTATAATATCATCCGATCGATTGTGAAACATTCAACACCTCCTTTCGATCCAGCACCCATTGACCCCGCGTGCAATGAAGTGAGCAAAACTGAATCCCTTGTCAATTCGTCCAGAAATTGTTGAAGAGCTCAATTATGACCTTGTGTCTTGGCCTTTACAGTTCCTTGGGTTTTTTGCCTATACGGTTAGGGCGTTCATGCCAGAGATCCTCATGCTTGAGGTTGGCCAGGATCGAACTTTACCAAAATCGAAGACATTCTACAGCGGCCAGTGCCTTACCTCTGACGTACTTCACCTCCGCACGACATGGCGACAATCCTGAGAACAATGGAAGTATAGCTCCCGGTATATCTATAAAGTGGAAAGGGAAGGGGAGGGAGCAGGATGCACAAGTAGAAGCTGCGCCAGATGCCATGGGATTCAAAGCAGTTACTCGGCCATCAAGATCATCGCTGGAACATCTGCGCGGGATGGCCAGCCTCTCCATACCTTCCCCTCCACCATATCATAATGCCGATCGATCTCTGTATAAACCTGTGCCAAAGCTAAATCCTCGACGGCTCACAGTGATATACAAGCAACTCGCAAAACACAATCTATCGGTCCTTGTTACTCTGACATCAACAACGGGGCTGGCGTTATCACCTCTACCTCTATCCCTGCCTCTCCTGCTATCTCTAACAAGTGGGACATATCTTACCAGTGCAGCGGCGAATACTTTCAACCAATTGCTAGAATCACCGATGGATGCGCAGACACCGCGTACACGCAATCGACCCTTGGTCGTCCGCGCAATCTCACCAGTCCATGCTTTCCTCTTTGCCATCACATGCACGGTGTTGGGCACCACGATATTATACTTTGGGTGTAACGGTACAACTGCCGCTTTAGGGGTTGGCAATCTGGTTCTATACTCTGGGATATACACCCCCCTAAAACGATTCACTATACTTAATACCTGGGTTGGGTCAATCGTCGGAGCGATCCCACCGATGATGGGTTGGACAGCTACAGGTGCCGGTCTCGGTTTCTCAAGAGAGATGCCTATGCAAATCTGGTGGCCTGAATGGTTCGGCAAGACAATGGGATGGCAAAACAGCGAACAAGCAGGGGACGGATTCTGGATCTACCCTCAAGACGCATACATCTTGGAATCAAGCTATACCGACTCGAGGCGGCCGACAACACTAGATTCCGCATCTTCTGATTCCACACGAGCTACCTTGCTTACCACTCCCAACCCTCTCACGGCGTATGCTCTTTTCCTCATCCTCTTCTCATGGCAATTCCCCCACTTCAACTCGTTATCCCATCTCATCCGCAAACAATACGCCTTATCCGGATACCGTATGCTGAGTGCATTGGATCCCAGGAAAAACGCAGTAGTCTCCCTACGGCACTCTCTGTTGCTCCTTTTCCCTATTTGCTCAATCCTACCACCAGTAACTGGAGCCGTAACTTGGGCTTTTGTTGCTACATCTTTGCCCTCCAACCTTATCTTTGCTCAACGAGCGTTACAATTCCTCCGGCTTAGGAGCGAGAAAACCGCACGAAAGCTGTTCTTTGTTAGTCTGTGGTGGCTACCGGTGCAACTCGGCTTGATGATGGCACACAAGCGAAGCGGGGTGTGGAACGATTGGAGATGGTGGCGCGATCAATTGGGCATGGGAGAACACAAACCAGAACCAATTGTACAAGACACATAATGATAATGGATACAGTGATTTCCGGTGCTCAGGTACGCTCGCTCATCTGCCGTCTTTGTTCACAAAGGAGAAAAGGCTCTTGCCGCCTTCCAAGTTGCCTACAACCTCTTTCATCTTCTCTCTATTCTTGACATCGCAAAGTTCACGTATCGTGGCTATCCTGCTCGATATCAGCTTGTAATTGCTGGAATTCACTCCTGGCAGAGCACGCAACATCTCCTCGGGTCCCGTGTTGAATAGCCCTGATCCTTCTCCGCCCGCTGCATCCGCTCCTACTTCTCCTGCTTCTTCGTCTCCACCTATCAAAATAGCCTTCGCTTGATCAGGTTCAGGATGATTCAATTTAAGATCAGCGATGATATCGACGGATGATTGGGTTGAAGAGGACCAAATGACCCGCAATCGAGGGAAGGTCAATGTTAGGAGAACCAATTTTGAATGGATTGATGTGGGGTCGATTCCTTCTTGACCACCTTGGGCGTCCTTTTCTTTGCCTGGTCGGGGCAAAGCTCGCGACTCGACAATAGCCTGGTTGCAGCGGATTATCGTATGAGCTTCCTTTTTTTGGAATTACTTACTCGGGAAGACTTACCCCAAGGTTGAAACTCTTGTTCTCCTCGAATTCGATCAACAGTATCGGTTGTGCGTAGTGAACACTCATTGCTTCACATTGCGTAAATCTGCTCGCTTATCTCCATAAGCCATATGTGAGCCGCGATGGTGAAGGAATCGTCGACTTACAGCCTTCCAGAATTGAAACTCTGGATCAGATCCGGAACACTTTTTCGCTCGACACACATAGTAGGCGTGATAATATAGTCACCAACTTGCAGGGTGGCTGGTACTACTTCAATTTCCGCTGCGTGTAATAGTGAAGGTAATGTCGATCTGAACTCTCGCATATCGACGATGACCTGCAGAACACACTTTCAGTCATGGTGTATCGACTGATTTCTCATTGCTTTGACAGCATACTTACCCGAGATAATTCGGCCGCCCCGCCGCCTCCCGCATTTCTAGTGCTTATTGTACGCGCCCGACTTTCCAGGTTGTGCGGCGCTCGAGGGTGAACGTTGATAGGGATCAACATATTCTGGGTTACATAATTTTATGGTTAACACGATGTCGATGTGGAGAAACATAACATACTTACGGCTTTCTCTCGGATCAACCGCTCGAACGCGTCTTTCTCTTTTCGTAATCCACTAAGATACTTTTGTTCTTCCACCGAGTCTTGGTATATCATGAAATAGACTCTCACCCCTAAACCAGGGTTAGTACTGCGATAGACCTGAAGTGCGACAGCTTGAGCTTGATCATCATTGAAAGGTCAAGCTGATAGGCTTACTTCAACTCGTCTAATAAACGCGGGGTCTGGATCGTACATAACGATGAATCTCGGTCGAATCTCCTGAAGGGTCATTTCGTCCTCTTCTCCAGAATACGACCGTATGATGACAAGATCTTCCGGTTGTATCAAGCCGAAATGTGATTCGAAAGCAACTGAATCAAAGTCATCAGTGATGTTCTCTTGCTTTGATGGTGCTAGCAGGGTTTGCTGCGTTTCGTCGGTGAGATCGATTGGGTTGATCGTCTCTTCGTCTTCGTCGACCGCTTCTGACCGTGGTTGTTGTGAAGCCTTCATGCTGCGAGGATTGACATAGTTGCTCAGCGCTCTATCGCCGCAAACATTCTTGCACTTATACCTACAAATCAGCGATGTCACCCGCCTCCTCCTCCATTTCTACCTCAATTGCAATCTCCTTGTCCTCGCCAGTCCGTACACGTTGTCTGTTCCTGTCGGCGACACTTGCAGCAACACTTGAAGCACGGACCCTCCTCCTCTTGTTAGGGGGTTGCCCACCTCGCTGATATCCATTGCCTCCTCTGGCAGGGCTCTTGAATCCCGTTGCTGCAACAGAAGTTTCCGATTCATGCGGAGATTGTGCTTGTCCTTTCTTGAATCCTTGGCTTATATCTCGTAGACCGTTCTTCCAGAAGAAATAGGTTCTGAGAAGACGTGCCATCATTTTACGTCCGGCTTCATCCATCTTGTTTTCACCCCCAGGCACGAAAGGCTTCATCGTCGAAAGATACTCTCGTAACTGAGTACACGTCCTCTCTCCCTGACACATTACCAGCACGGTGTTCGCACCAGGATGCACTACAACCTCAAATCCTGCTTCAGATAGACCGCTACTTGCACGGTCGATGAAACTTACCAGAATCAATCGGCTCGTATGCAATGTGCGACTCAATCTCCTCCAATACCTGACCCAACAAGCCCCACTTGGGAAGTTCCTCTAAGACTGGTTCGACCCCTTCTGGCCATTTACCTCGAGTGGCTGATTTCTTCGGTGCCAAAGGTTGATTCAATCTCGCTTGCTCCGTCTGCTCCGCTTCTCTCAACGCCTCCCACTCAGCATCCTCATCAGCTCTGGAGCCATTGACAGATGGATTTGGCGTTTTGGGTTTGGTTATATACGCCCGTCGTTTAGCACTCTGAAACAAAGTATTTGCCGCATCCAGAAACAGCCAAGGACTTTGGTTTTGTTTGGCAGTCCCCTTTGCAGTGGAATTAGATGCGATGATGGTTTCAAGGTAAGAATGAAAGGAGACCGCGTCATAAGATAACAAATACCTGAATCCGGACCATCGCCGTCAGCTAAACGAAATGACTGGTAATAGTGACCATCACTTACCCTAACAATTGCCTGAGCTGAGTCAGATCCGCTACCAACCTCTTTGTCTTATTCCCGACCCTGTGCCACACCGGATCAAGCTGATGCCGAACGATCCTATCGAAGTTCCTAAATAAGGCGTTGTCTATGGTGAAATCGTCTAGATCCACCTATGATACCGATGATCAGCTGGGTATTGCCACGTCCCTCAAAGTCGATCTTACATTCGTGCAACTCCTCTTCAGTTCACCTAAAGTGGCTTCCATACATTCGATCACAGCCCCTTGGATCTGTTGCATAAGCGTCGACATGGGTTGATATAGCTCGACCACATCTGCTTTCCTCGCCTGTAGGGAATCTTGGACCTTTTCGTGGAATCTAAAGCCACGAGACAAATGCATCTGAGAAATAGAGACGAGCGGGGTATAGGGGTAGTTGCCCACCTTGGCCATAAATGAACTTTTCTCAAGCAAAGATTTTTCATAACGCCTTGCATAGGAGAAAGACCGAATGTAAAGCTTTCTGGTTCGTCAGAAAAGCCTTTGAGGAAACCGTTCTATACCGGAAAGAAAGACCAGATATCGGTAAAGTCACTTTCGTTTAGGACAAGCTGTTTTACTCACCAAGTTAGACTGCCGATAAAGCCTCACGACGAAAGCTTCCAGGCTGGTTTGGATCACGCGCTCGGCGTGTAGAACAACGAAGCCGGTGATCAACTCGGTAGGAATATTCTTAGCTGTACTTTAACACGTTAATCTAAATCTCGATGTAAAATACAAGGCTTAAGGGCGACTCACTCAACATATCCACTACCAAAATCCTGCTTGTAACCGAAATTAATCCACCCGATTCGTATAGTTGTTTCCTATCGGGCGCAAACAGCTAAATGTCTATTTCTCCTATCCCACGACCGGAAGGCGGTCATTCTACCAAAACAAAGATAGTAACTCACCTCTGCTTAGCATTCATTTCATGCCCGACAACTCTCAATCCAGGTTTCCGAACACCTAGGATCGACAGGTCTTCCCCTAGTCCCGCTTCGTCCGTTGCCGAAGCGTTCACGACGATTATCAGGTTTCGTTGAGCATCATAGAGTTTGAGGAGATGAGTTATGATCTGTAAGTGCAACGAAGTAATTCGGTGCTTCTTGAGTACTTCGATACCGCTTGCGATGCAAACCTCCCAGACGTACCCGCCGCATCCCTAAACCTTTGGCCATGACGAGCAAGTCATCTTCTTCAGGACTGGCTAATTCCTTAATAACTTGCTTGTGAAACGGCAGAATGGGGTTGTGTCTCCTGACTCGTCCTGAGGCCGAACCTGAAGAAGCTCTTGTCAGTGCGGGCATCTCCGAATACGCCAGCATTCCTGGAGCGGGGGTGGAGTATGGGGAGGACATCTCTGTAGTGATAGATGTCGTCGTGTGTGACTACCGGGACTAAGCCATATTTCGCAAGCGAATAACGGAACAGTACTCGGCGTAGGTAACGGAATGAGTTAGTGAGATGATTGTCCGGTCATAGGATATAAGCGATATGGAGAGATAGGGGTCTGGTCTAGGTCTAGCTAACCTTTAGATCTTGAGCGCAAGGACATTGTCAATATTTCAAACGAAATTAGGGAATCGTCATTCAAGGTTGATCGTAGACTTGAGGTTGACCGAGAAACGCCTTTACGGTATTCTTGCTCACCTCATCGCACATCTCCGATCGCAGATACACGCACAGAAAGCGATCCTCAAACATTCCTGAACCTCGAAGATTATTGTGGACAACCTTCGTCTCGCCGCCAGTCTAGCTGATTGATTTAAGCTAGCTTATTATCTACCATATCTAAGTAGAATTCTTTAGCTCCAGTATGCCAGCGCTATCTATACGCGGAGCGGTCAAGACGACCATGACTCCTCCCATTCCTAAAGCACAAGCCTGGGCTCAACATTTCCCTGCAACTTCGTCCCGCCCATTGCTCAACCTGTCTCAGGGGGTACCAGGAGAAGCCCCGGATAAGTCCGTACTCGACAAGCTGTCGAGCTTATCGAAAGAACGGGAATGTGCCAATTACGGGCCTATCCAGGGAGAAGCTGTCTTGCGAGAGGCTGTCTTGCAAGAAATGCAAGATGTATACAAGTGGGATCATTCTAATGAGACAACCGAGAGAAATAGCTCCAGCCCATCTGGTCTCAAGAAAGAAAATATCGCTATATCTTCAGGATGCAATCAAGCTTTCTTTATCGTACTCAGTGCGTTATGTCAAGAGGGAGATGATGTGATCATACCTTGTCCATGGGTAAGTACGAGGCATACGAGCGTCAATATGAAGGTATTGACGTTATAATCATGAAACTTAGTATTTCAACATGCTCATGACGATGCAACTACTCAATATCAACCCCATCCCTCTTCCATTGTCGCCAGCCGAGTCATTCACTCCTTCTCCAGATATTGCTAAATCGCTTATAACATCGAACACTCGAGCAATAGCTTTAGTCTCCCCCAACAACCCTTGCGGGTCCGTCTACTCTTCCAGCCTTCTCAAACAATTCTATGACATAGCGAAGGAAGCCGGAATCGCCCTAATAGTTGATGAGACGTACCGGGACTTCGTGCTTTCGGAGAACGGAGAGCCACGTGGAAAGCCTCACAGCCTTTTCGAGGAGCCGGGATGGTCAGACACCTTGATCAGCGTTTTCAGTTTCAGTAAGAGCTATAAAGTTCCTGGGTATCGGTTGGGAGGGATCGTTGCAAGTGAAAACGTGCTTGAAGCTTGTACTACAGTTGCAGACTGCATTCAGGTATGTTTCCTGGTTACGTATGAGCATTTGGCAGATCCTATCGGTATACTGACTGCAAGGACTGTCTAGATCTGTCCACCCCGGTTGCCTCAACTCGCACTGGCTCCACTGCTCCCTTCCCTTCGCCCTTCGCTAAACGAAACGTCCCTCGGGTTGTCCGCTCGGTTGGAAGCATTCAAGGAGCTGATAAGCACGGTCCCAGGCTGGTCCGTCTCCTCTTACGGAGGGTATTTCTCCTACGTCAAGTTTCCAGATTCGTATGGTCAAGCGACATCGGAAGAAGTGGCAGAAAGGCTCGCCAAAGAGTGTGGTGTCCTGACATTGCCCGGAATCTGGTTCATGCCTGCGAAAGGAAGTAAAGAATGGAAAGGGATGGATAGCAGAGGAAGCGAAATTGTCCAGGACAGATGGATCAGGTTGGTTCATTCTTCTACTTTTGGTGTCGCCTCTTATGACGTTGAACGATTTACACTGTGGAACGCGTGGTTCTTCTTGGGAACAGGTTTGCCATTGCTAATGTGTCCGATGGAATCATCAAGCAGATCCCGGATCGGCTTAGTCAGCTCAACCAGCTATACGGCGACAAAGCGGAGTCCGCAGCGTTGTAAGGTCTGGGCAGACGGTGAATGTCAGATAGGGAGCGGTAGACATGGCTCGGAGTATGAGCGTTGATAGTCTCGCATCTCGAAACTTGACTGGTTGGTGGACATTCGTGAGGACGACATCATCGTTGAACGTGTCGACTTGGCGCTTCTGAAACGGCCCTTCGTGGCCGAGAGCGAACTGAATAGCTTTTCTGTGAAGGCTGGTTTCGATCATGACGACAAGCAGTGTACATCGCAATGCAAGACTGACTCCAGACTCCATACGTACTAGTGACTAGTGATATACCTGTAGCGAAATCGTCATATACAAGCCTGTGAGGCGGTGTCACATAGGATCAAGGCTAGTCAATCCTTTTCACAGATCACCCGGGATTCCTATCACCCGCGCGCTTGATCGGGACGTAGACGCTTCCGCGAGTCCCTCGCGAGGTTTGCTGGCTTCCGTCGGTATCCACACCTCCCGAATGAACAAAAGGACTTGTGCTGTATGATATGCGGACATGCGGCTAGAAAGAACCGCAATTCCCTTTGCGGTTTTGAACCTGCTAGATTATATTGATGGAGCCAAATATCAAACATGGAGCATCCTTCGGAACAGAGATTTCCTTGAAATTTACTTCCCGGCATGACCAATTGTCGGCTCATCGGCGAAATTGTCGATCGCTGCCCAGGTTTTTCCAAGCGAGAAATGATCGCCAGAGTTTCTGAAACTGAGCACAGTCTCGATCACAAGTGGGTGTAACCTTGTGCATCGTATTGAGACGACCCGATGACTTGCCGGGACGTCTGATCAATCTTCGGGAAACATGATCAATTGAAGTCGAGTATCCAAGTTGCAAGTTGACTGCTACAAGTCGACGTTCGATATCTCACGTAGTCGCGCTGTTCACATTCGGAGAATTGCCAGAAAGCCTGAAGGAGGAAGGGCGTCAGGTCTTGAAATTATTCCGGTAGTCAGGGCCCTGGGCGTAGACTGGAAGATCATCCGCGGGCATGCAGTCGTACCCCGTTGTGCACGGGGCTTTTTTTACCTGTGAATACCGGACCCATACTTAGCGGTGTCTCGGTCCGTTTCGAATGCTCCCTTCGTCTCGATTGGACAAAAGGGGGAGGTTTGCGCGTCCCCGGCCTCGTGTGCTCGCGTGCTGCCCGTGAGACCGCTCGATCACGTATCCAGGTTCCTGTGCGTGCTTTCCATAGCGAAAGGTGAAGTGAACACGCGAAATGAGCTAAGGGAGCGGCCCTGGGCGAAGAGCACACAGATGTGATCGGTACAGACTACGCCCGAGCAGTATCATTCGGTCATTCCCAACATTCTCACTCGGCCCGCCTGCGCGTTTCGACGAAGTCATGTCATCCTGCTCGCCCACGGTATATAGTCTCGCAGTGAGAGAATGTCAAGAATTATTCTTCCCGTCCCGGATGAGTCTCCCGTTTACCAAACCATCCAACAAGGCGTTGCTTCAACAGTCTACCCATCTTCACATTCTCCCCCCCTCATCTCGACTTCTTCACCTTCGCCATCCTATATCGTCTTCTCGCAACCCGACCTCCCGCTCCGCAATACACCCTTGTGACCTCCTTCCACTCTTACCCATCACCTTGTCTACTCTCAACTTGTCACGCAAGCCGACTTCTATTGCGACGTCCAATACCTGAAACGTATCAAATCTCGCGTATAAAGGTTAGTTCGCTTACTCCTTTACCCCTTGATCGCCTATCTGGGTTTCAAAGTTGATCATCATTAGGGACGAGAAGAGCTGACTCCCAATTCGTTTCGTTTTATCTTTACCTTGATTTATACTCCGATCATCAATCGTCATCGCCTTGATCTGGACGCGCTGTGCATCATCACCGCTCGACATCCATCAAAATGATGGCTCCCTCAATTCCTTTTGTCGATCATCAGTCTTATATAGCACGACAATCCACTCATCAACTATCCTCCTACCTCTACAACCCTAACATCGCATCTTCCCTTTCGACCCATCGTTCATCAAGTATACTACCACGACCTATCGCCTACCACCATGACCCATTCATACCACCCTTATTACCCATCCTACCCTCAGACTCCTTACCAACAAGGTCCCCAGGCTTATTCCGCACAGCCACCCAGCTCTTCCATGGTCGCTGCACCTATGATGCCTTCCGCACCTTCATTCGCTGCCGTTCCTTCTCATTCCTTCTCGCCTTCTTACCCATCACCTCAGATCTATCAAGGATCTCCTCACCAATTTCAACAGCCCTTCTCCAGCCCCATCGCCTCTCCCTATCCAGGTGGCGCGCCGGGTCATGTCGCAGTCAATGTCAACTTCACCGGACTCCCAACGGAGTTGATGTCTTCGCCATATGCGAATGAGTACACCAGTTATGCGCCTATGGATACTCCTGGTAGCAGTCGACGATCTGACATGCCTGTTGGGCGTCGTCAGCGAGTCACCATGGCTTGTACTTACTGTCGTAGAAGGTGAGCACGCTCGAGGGTCGACCGATAAGTACACGCGCTGATGCGAGTGGAAATTTGTAGGAAGATCCGATGTAACGGTGCAGCACCTTGCTCCAACTGCGCTCGATCCGCTCGATGCTGTGACTACGCTCCTATCCCTACGAGTGAATCCACCAAAGCTAGCCGAGCTCGCAAGATCGCGCAAGTTTTGAGGGAAGGGGTCACCGAGCCCCTCAGCAGGATGAGCTCCCCTTTGGAAGAGCGAATGAGGGACGACACCGATTTCGCCTTTGCACCTCGGCCTCTTGGGCCTTCCCCCTTTCCACACATGGAGAAGACTCAGCCATCTGTGCTTCTTCCTGCATCGCAGACCGACGCTCGTCTTGGCGCGGCATTTGCCATGAGCGCCACCTCTAGCCGAAGCTATCAAGCACTTGGACCATCCAGGTCGTCTTCTGGACATGCTCCGTCCGTACTAGCGCCTGGCCGTTCCAACAGTCTCGATTCGTCTGCATCTGGAGATTTGCCAGTACGAGCGTCTTCGAGAGCTGCGCCTGCCAACAGGCTCAGTACCGGCTACACCTATCAATCAACTCCTCTTTCGCCTCCTTATACTCCTATCAGTGTGCATGACGCTCGCTCAGGACCTCCCTCCGTTCTCGACTTGTCCATGACGCCTGACCTCATCACTCCGATGACTGGTTTCAACATGCCAGCTCCAATGGAGCAACAAGCTTATCCTTCTCGACCTGGCGTTTTCAAACAAACCATGTCGTATCACGAGGTTCCTCGTGTGCAAGAATTCTTGCCTTCCGCGACTTACTTGTCGACGGATAGGTTTACTCGAATGAACGTGTCAGCTCCCAGCACGCCCTCGAAACTCGGACACCGAAGGACTACCAGTTCCATCCAAGGCTATGCTGGCGGTCTCCTGCAAACCGATGTCCCCATCTCGTACGCCGCGCCCACCATGCCTGGTGGCGGTCTGGTCGGACTCGGGATCATGATGCCTACGAAGGAAGATGATCTGTACAGAGGAATGAGCGGCCAAGGTCGCATTCCACCCCCACCTCCCTACTCGGCTCATTGAACGTGAACCAAACGATAGACATGTCACGATATGAATCCCCCAAAACGAAGATGCGACATGATTGCACCATTATAGAAGTTGTACAGTGTCAATCACGGATGTTTATAATATAGTCCCACATGTTCCACTACAATGCGACTAGGTGTGATGAAGAATCGTGCAGATCAAGCTGTGACCAATACGAGACTCGTCCGATCACCCGTCTTCTTCAAACAATTAGAACTGATGGTCTGAGCAGAGTCTTGCGTCTCTAACAGATAAGACTCTCCTTCCATATCCTCATCATCGGTCAGCTCGAAGCTGATCAGCCGTGCTGGTCCACCGATGAGCTTAGGCGAAGGTGATTCGGGGCTGGCTGGCGTTTGCAGCGTGGAAGACTCGCCCTTGGTCGTGCTCGTGGGAGAAGCGAAGACTTCGCTGAGACTGTGAAAGCTCGTACAGCCATCTGAGCGTGTCAGGCTGGAGCTGCTTTCACATGCGTCATTATCGGCAAGATCGTCGGTCGAGATGACAGGAGCCATTTTTTCGTCGACGAGAAGAGGGTGTGCCATATGGTCGTGCGAGCCAGGGTCGAGCGCGAAAGGTAAAGAGGGGGTTTCACCCTCGACCTCGACTGTTAGTTGAGCATATGGTGCAGTTGTGATCGAGCTATTCTCAGTCGAGACATTCAATTGATTAGCATTCGCACTAGCCATGTTGATCGATTCCTTCCATGTCTCCGGTAAGCAAGGCACGTCGACCGAAGGTGTCGTTTGTTTCTTCCACCGGAACGCTTTCGACAGGGATGACAAGGAGAATTTCTTAGTCACCCGTTTCCCCTGCCCGGGATCCTCTACCTCGGACATGCTGAGCGCTCTCAGGGTTGGAAGGGACTGTTTCATTCTCACAAGCCTTCTGGGAGCGGTAACGAATTCCTCCTTCGGTTGGGATCGAGGCACATGAACGCGTTCCTGAGCGCGTCCGTTCGCGAGTCCGAAAATATCCCGAAGACTCTTTCGTCTAGTGGGCGGACCCGAATACGGTTGGATGGATGCGGGGACGTTTCGCAGTGAAGAAGCGTTCGAAGCGTTCGAGGAAGGATATGATGCACTTGGATTACGATCGTTCACCTCGGCCGTGGTTTGAACGCCGGTCGATTTCTCGGTGTTTGCCAACGAGGTGTTCTCAGCGGTAGGTGAATCACTGGTCGAGCCATCTGCTGGAGGGGAGACGTTCCCACGCTTCTGCGCAACTTCGCTCTTCCTGCGCATCCTCGCCAAGACGTCTTCCCTCTTTCGGGGCATGATGACCATGGATGTCCGGTTCGCCTTGGACCCGGCGGCTTGAGCCCAAGAGTCTGTACGGTCGGAATTGCTGCGGTGAAAGGTAGGCGGGGGGAGGTCGAAAATGCAAGAGATGCTACGGTAGGCGGGTCGAGGTGGAAGTGCGGACGAAGGGTTCGTGATGATCGAGACGGGTCTCGAGGTCGTTTGAGCGGCGGAGGTGACGTTGGTTGTTTCAGGAAAGACGAGGGTCGATTCTTCTTCCGCCTTTTCGGGTCGTTTCGTTTCTGCTTCTCCCGCGTCGATCACGCGAGTTTCGACGTCCTCGACGGTATGATCGCTCTGCAACGCTGCCGTCTCCTTCTTGATGTCCAAATCCTCATCTTCCTCTTCCCTCTCGTTCCCCTGCTCATCAACAACACTCCTCGCCTCCCCCTCCTCAACCGTACTCCCATCCCCATCCACATCCCCAGCCGACCCAACCTCCCCCTCCCCCTCCCTCCTAACCCTAGCCCAAGAATCAGGCGCTCCAGGCCTGACGATCCGTTCAGGATCGACCAGACTCTCCGCCTCGCTCCCACTCCCACTCCCCATCGAGGCAAACGAGTTCCTCTTCCCTCCTTCAAGAAAATCGTCCTGTTCCGCTGGCTCGTCCGGCTCGAGATCCCCGAAATTCAAGAAGAGTTCGTCACCCAGCTCACTATCGCTATCCGTATGGAACCAACTCTCCCCCTCTGCGTTATCTACCATCACTGTGTGGTCGGGTCGATCGTATGGACCTTGCTGGGAGTGGGAGTGCGAGTGCGAGTGCGAGTCGATGGGATGAGTGAAGGAAATGGGGAACGGGTTCTTCAAGATCAATCGTTCCAAGCCGTCCCTCCCTCCCATCCGTTCGAGCTCGAGCTCATGCAAGTGCGAGAGCGAGTGACAAGGATCAGGTACGTCCGAATGCAAGACGATCGGTCCCATAGCCCCAAACGTTTCTACCCTCCCAATCGACCATAAACAAGATCAAAACCAAAACCAAGACGCCACATCAGTTCTCCAACGTCTCATCTCGCAAAGAAACCCCCTGAGGGGGGGGGGACAAACCTTCTTCCGGAGGGAACAAGCAGACGCTAGGGATCTCCCTCTCCCTCTCCCTCTCCCTGTCCTTTTTCTGGTCCCAGGCCATCCCGTTCTGCGCCCCAAGCGCCAACGTACCCTCGACACGGCTGATGACGGGTACATTCTCTTTCCCCTCTTTCCCCTCTCTTCCCTCTTTTCCCTCTTTTACGACCCCCCGACCCAGACCCCTCCCACCCCGGACGGGGGAAGTCAAAGGGAAAGCGGTGATGTACCTATGACTATCCGAGTCCCTCAACCCTTGTGTGATTGCTGAGCGGGCGTAGGAGGTGGGGGGGTTGGAGTTCGGGTTCGGGTTCGGGTTGTTGGGGTTGTTGGCGTTGGAGTTGTTGACGTCGGCGTTGGGGTTGATTGGGAAAGAACGAGCTCGGATGGGCTACAATTCGGGTTGAATGAGTGACCATATCCCACCTCGATCTCCAGATCGGAACGCGAGCGGACCGACCGAAAAAGGGGACTTACGATCGGTCTCAAAACTCCCGGCTCGGAGGAAGCCGGTGCATGGTCTGGAGTGGGAGTATCACCCTCCATGCCTTCCTCCTGAACGCTCCCCAAAGTGATGGACCGGTAAGACCCACTCGCTCGTTGAAAGGTGCGTCGGGATTGCGCTGCTTGCGCTGCTTGGGATTGGGATACAGGTGGGGTGGGCGGGGTAGGGTGGGTTGGGGGCGAGGTGGGTGGGTATATACTTTTCCTCGATGAGGTTTCGTCTTCGATGGAGGTATGATCATGCTGGATAGGAAGAGGTTTTGAGTGGGTGGGCAGGTTGACTCTACCCGTTCTATTGGTACTGTTACCAGGGGAGGTGGGGATGGTGGAATGGGAGATGGAACGGATCATGTTCATTATGGATTTACGTTTCGTCGTCGTCGTCGTCGTGGTTGTGGTCGTTGCGGTCGTTGGCTTTGGCGATGGCGATGGCGATGAGGCTGCAGTGAGAGGTATCTCGGAGCCCAAACCGCCTGGCAGTGGAATGTGATCACAACTCTGTGTACTCTGTCGAGTGATTGCCATTGTTTATATCCCCCCAAGCGCTCGAGTGCGCCGAGTGCTCTGTGCCAGCGAGGATGGACGATTTGTTGTGATCCCTCCGACCGCAGACACTGATCAAGTGACAGTGACAGTGACGGTGCCTCAGGAAGAAAGTTGATATCTCTCGCTTGGTAACGTTCGCCTTGAAGAAGCAGAGGAGAGGAGAGTTGTGCGAGTGAGCGGTGAGCGGTGTGGCGTTGACGGGGGGTGATCGTTGTTGATGGAAGGATGATGGAAAAGGTTTCGAATATCGAGTAGCGAGTAGGCGAGTGGTGTGAGGCGAGGCGGAATCTGAATGAACGTGTTTGAAACGAGTAGCGACTGTGAGCGATGAGAGCGATGTGAGTGGGTGTTTCTCTTTGTGAGCAATAGCAATGAGCATCTCAAGCAGAGGCGAAACAGAGCCAAACCTCGATCCAGTCGATCGGAATACCACCACGATCCACCGTCTTGCACCTTTCCCACGGTTCCAAGAAACAACAAACGGCATCATCATCAGCGCCGTTTCTCATCAAATCGTCATCTCATCACTGATCCAGCGGATTTGATCAGATCACTCGAGACGTGAAACACGACGTGTAGATGTTCAATCAACCATCCCCCATCCCTCGTACGTAAACTACAAAAGCGCATGCGCTTCCCGCCGCTCTCTCTTTGTCCGGATCCGAACGAGCGGGAACGAGCGATTACCTAATCCCTACCATGTCGATCAAAGAACGCAGGATATGTAGAATTCAGGATTCGACCTCCCTCCAGCTTTTCCATCGCTCAAGAGGGAAGAAACAACGCTGGACGGGTCGAAGATGGATTGAACAAGAGCAGAAGGAAGCATGTCCAACCCCGTAAGTCCTCTCCCAACGTTCCCCATCGCCTATCGACCTCGACGACTGAACGACCCCGTTCCTACCTTGACAGAATTCCCCACCCGTAGGACCTAAATTGATCACCCCATGGGCAACGAGGAAGACCCTCCCACCCCATCCACACCCCAGCTCTCACCCCAGCTCTCACACTCACTCGGGTCAATCGAGCGGATCATCCTACCGACCTGGGCAGGAACATCTTCCCTCTGACGAACGATCCGAACGAGGTGTTCTGAGAGGAAGGGGGAGAGGGAGGGGTGGTTTTTATCCCTCCCATCCGCACTCACAGTCCCATTCGAATCCTAATTCTCATTCGGGTACGACCACCCCGGCTTATCCTTCTCCGGTAGGAAGATGGGGGGAAAGAGGAAGGGGAGGATTCGGGACTGGGAATTACGGGATTCCTCCTCATCAACAGCCACATCAACAACCACATCATCATCATCATCATCAACAGAATCAACAACAACAAGCTGGCACCTCGACTGCCTCTTCCCAACCCACCCCGCACGCTCCAGGATCAACCGCCCCACTCGTCCCGAATCTTGCGGTGGGAACGCGATCGGAATTACCCCCTAGACCTGGGTCGTTTGCCCATTCCCACTCTCAATCGCAATCGCAATCGTACTCCCATCCAGCAACCCCACACCCGCTACCTAATCCCACATCCACATCCTCCACCCTTCCTTTCAGAGGCAGAGGACCTCCGACGGGTCCGAGAAGACGATCACCTAGCCCGCCCAGCCCTGCACCCGCACCTGGACCTGGACATGGACATGGGTATGGGCATGGTGCAGGAAACGAACAAGCGGCTGGACCAGTGGGGGAGAGGGAGAAGGAAGATCGGGCCAGACTCGACCGCCCCGGCCCAGAACGTCCCGACCGTCCAGAACGCTCAGAGAGGGAAGAGAGAGGTCGACCGAGAGGCAGACCTTACGCCCACACGCCCCATGTTCCAAGAGGAACGTTCCGATCGACTTTTCCTATTCCCGGTAGACCCGTGGCGGGGGGGACTGTTCATGCCGTTTCTTCAGGGACGGGGACAGGAGCGGGGAGGGGGAGAGGGTTGGGGATCCCGACCGCTCCTAGGTCTGATCGGATGAGGGAACCGGGTTTGGTCGGGTCGACTTCTGGTGGTCCTGGTCCCGGTCCCGGTCCCGGTCCAGCTTCAGCTTCTGCTTCTGCTTCGGCGGGCTCGGGTGTGGGGAGAGAGAGGGAATGGGACGAAAAGAGAGGGTTCAAACGTACTTTCAGCGCTCTCGATCATTCAGGTACTTCTGAGCGGGGCGGGAGGTCTGTCAGTCCGTCTTCCTCTCGAGCAGGGGCAGGACCGGGAACGGGAACGGGGGCGGGGGCGGGGGCGGGATGGGCCAGCTCGGGACAGGCTTCCAGGGAGAGGACGGAGCTGGGTTATACGGGCAGGAGTAGGTACGGCAGTCCGTCCTCCAGTAGAAGTAGTCCTCGGAAACCTAAACCGGTCGTGCCGTTTGGGACGGGGTTGGTCACCGTTAGGGATCCCACACCTCCTCATACCGTTCTCAACGCTTATCAGTCTCATTCGGGCTCGCAAGGACGATCGGATCCGTCCCGACTTGTCCCCTCCGGAGTGGGCGCTCCTCGGTTTCCCATCCCTACAGCTCCGCATACGATCCAAGGACGAGCGGGGACGACGAACGATAACCATTCGTTGGATGGGATTTCCACCTCGTCCACCGCGGCCGGATTGGGAGTGGGGAATTGGGCGAGGAGGAAGGAGATGGATAGGTTGATGAGGGAGATGAGGGATGGCGGTGTCCCCCCCTCTGACGTCGTGATCGGAGCGGGGGCGGGGGAACCGGTCGTACTGAAACCTAAAACTGAACCGGTCGAGACGACGAGGGAGGATGTGAGGGAGAAGAGGACGAGGGTTACGAGATGGGACGACGGGTTCAAGAAGATTCAGGATCAGGTGAGGGAAAAGGTCGAACAGGTGAAACAGTCTGTCGCTCAGGGTGGGACGGTCGGGACGGTCGATCAGGTCGGTCAGACCAGGCTCGAGGAGCTTGAGGATGCGGATGCGGATGCGGATGCGGATGAACCTGATACGCCCGAGGAGATCGTGGTGGATCTACCTGATCCGATGGATCTCAAGGGAAAGGAAGTTCAGAATGAACCGGTCCTGCTGCCCCAAAAGGATTCCATCGCGCCTAAATCGCCCCGGGCGGGAGATCGCAAGGAGGAGGTTCCTGTGCGGCGCGAACCCTCCCCGATCAGAGCCAGGTCTTCACCCTTGACCCCGCCTACCCCACCGATGGCGGATGAGGAGATGCCAAAGGTCGACGAGGTGCTCGAGTTGGATTCCGCTACTCCTCGACTCCCCGCAGAGGCGCCTACTCCGATCGACACGCGAGAGGGACCCGTTCAATCTGTTGTAGAGGTCAAGATGGAGATCACGCCCGAGAAGACCTCACAACTGGAACTACCCAGGGAGAAAACACCCGGTACACCGCCTCTTCCCGAACCTACCTCTCCACCCGCGGTGCAGGACTCGGTTCAAGTGGACCATCAGCCTTCTTCCCCGTTGACCGAAATGCAAGTGTCTTCTCCCGCCAGATCACCTTCCCCCGAGTCGGAACGGGCGGAAACGTCCCCTTCGCCCGTCTCTGCTCCTGCTTTGGGTGTGACCTGGAAGGATGAGGATAACGAACGTTCCCCGGATAAAGTCACCGAGACGCAAATCAGCTCGCCACGCTCGATCTCGCCCACTCCGGCTTTGGACGTGGACGATACTCTCTCCGAAGTTTCTTTGCAAGGGTATGGCAAGGAGTACATGGATTTCGATCCTTCCACTTTTGAGGCTGCCAAGGAGTTGTTGACTGCTCGTCAGAAGCCGCTTGTGATCGAGATCGATCATGCGGTCGATTCGGTCTTGAACGAAAACTCGTTTGGGCGTGATCGTCCGAACGTCCGCGCTGAACAAGCTGGACAGGTCGATTCCTGGCAGATCGCTCGACAGCTCGCTTCCGTCCAGGCGGGTAGGGTTCGTCATGTAGTCGCAAGACGTTCGCTCATGGCAAAGGAAGCTCACAAAAAGGCGATCAAGGCTTTACAGGAAGAGTGGAAGCGATTGGACGACGAATGGCAAGAGCAAAGGATCATTCTCGAGGAAGAAAATGAGCAGTTGAGGAAGATGGCAGAAGCGGCTGCTGTTCCGCCTACACCTGCTCCAGACAAGGACGCTCGACCTGCTCCGAGGAATAGAAGAAGAGGCGCTCCCGACGTGGAACAACAGATGCTCGGTATCCACGATGGCGATGAGGCTGGACTCGAGCGCATCTTGCAGGCCATCAGACAAGCGGAAGAAGCCGATCCTATCGCCCGAGCCAGAAAAACAGAAGCTGTCATTCCCGATATGATCATGGATCCTGCTGGATATACCATCTTTTACGACGACAATTCGTCCTTGGTGCAAAACCCGCTCGAGTTTTACGACATGGAACGCAAAACGTCTCTCCCTTGGACCGAGGAAGAAGACGTCGAGTTTCGAAAGCTTTACACACAGTTTCCTAAGCGATTCGGCGAGATCGCTGACCGTTTACCAGGCCGATCTTTCCATGAATGCGTGGATCATTATTACCTTGCCAAGAAGGTAAAGGCGTTCAAAGAACCAGCAAGAGGCGCAGCTAGGCAATACAAGGAAGTCTCGATATCGTCTATCGTAAACAGTAGGAATACCATCACTACCCCTCGCACGAGACTGGTCGGCATGGTCAGGACGAACAAGACCGCTTTGGTCTCGGAACCCGCTGTAGAGACTCCGTCGAGACCAGTTGATCCACCGATCCCAACAACGTCCCGCAAACCAGCAAAACGAAAGACGGAAGAACCGGAAAGACCAATCAGTATCGCGCCCGCTCCTGCAAAGGAAGAAGCTCCTACTCCTGCCCCTGTCAAAGTGAGGAAGAAACCTGGACCGAAGCCGGGAACAAAGAGAAAGACGGCAGCCTCTGTGGCCTCAGCAACCGCTCAAGGCGACCCTAACGGGCCTGCTCAAGCCGGAGAGCCTTCGACTCCCGCTACAGGCAAGAAGAAGAGAGTCGCAAAACCTCGATCGAAGAAAGCCGCCGAGCCTGCGCCTGAACAAGATGCGGAAGGATCACAAAGGATGGTTCCGCAAACACCGCTCGAAGACCGGTCTAGAGAAAACATGGTACCAGGTGGTCTTGACAATACGCCTACATCTCTCGTAAGTCTCATTTGGTTTACGACAGTTGGTCAAGAGCTGAACAACTCACGTCTTTCCGTAGGGTCCCAACCAATTCCAAACCCCAACTCCTACGCTAACTTATCCGCATCAAAACTCTTTCCGACCTGGTCCTCAAGTGGGAAGCTGGTCAGACTACCGTCAACTTGACGCTGGGCCCTCACATTCTCCCGCTCCTCCTCCCGCTCCGACCCAACCATACTTGCCGTCCATTCGCAACTTCCTGACTCCAAATCATCCACAAAAACATTCGATTTTCGATCGCGGCCAAACTCCGCAACCATTATACGGCAACCACCCTTCCGGATCTATGCCAGGGCTGTTCGTGCAAACCCCGTCAAATTCTACCTATTCGAATCTACCGGAATCACAGATGGATCATCGGCAGTCCACGTTTCCCATTCTGCCACCTACTCCTCTCGTGCGTCAAGACCCGCTGAAGAAGGAGACATCTGCTCCTCCGCAGTTATACAGGCGAAGCAATATCAATGATCTACTAAATGCTAGTAGTGAACCTGACGCAGGTCGGGCCATGTCTGAATCTGTCACAACGATTCCCTTAGGAAACGATGCTGAGTCACGACCGTCCACACAATTCGCTCGACCAACGTTGGCGAACATGACCAGAGCTCGATCGGTTTCCTCCGATGCCACAGAAGATGACGGGCGGTTAGCTGAACAGAGCCAGCGCATGGAGGAACAGACAGATTCGATAAGGTTAGGAAGAGATGAGCGCTCGTTCCCGATCACGTCGAAAGATTACGGAAGGTCTCTGCCCTTTCAACAATGAAGCACGGTATCAAATCAAGCATATAGCAGAAAAGTTGTATCCTCTCGAACCCACAAACCCATAGCATTGTACAGACCCGCCCGTCGGTCGGCGATCGGCTATCCCACTTGCCCACATGAGTGAATCGCGATTACTCCCGCGTCCGGTCCGAGGACCACAAAGCTCGGTTGTATGGTTGTCCCGCAAACTGCCGCTTGGTGCCCCGCGGTTTGAATCCGGGCCCCACCTGATTTGACTTGGCTGGGCGTTCACGGAACTAGATTGTTGGATGACGGTCCGAATTTGGTTGAGCACTTGACCAAGCCAAGAACCTCAGCCTCATATATAAAGAGCACGACGGCTTGCACTATGGATCGACACCGACGTCTCTAGTTTGACAGCATTGAAATTACACCCAATTCCACTATGGCCACTACACAACACTGGGACTCCGCGTCTATCGACGACAAGAAGCACGACACTCTTCACCAAGAGTATCTCGATGGTGAGAGGGGACCGCAGACTGATGCCTTCATCGTCACCCCCGAAGACGTGAGTAACTCTTTCGTGTGAATCGAACGAGGTCGATGCTGATCCGTCTGGTATCCTAGGACAAACGAGTCTGCCGACTAATCGACAAACGTTTACTGCCTATCCTCGTCTGGGTATACTTCCTCCAGATTCTGGACAAGTACTTGCTCGGTCTCGCAGCCGTCTGGGGACTTCAGAAAGATGCTGGGTTACACGGAACTCAATATTCTACCATGGCCTCGATGAACGCTATTGGTAAGCCGCTGGTGCTGCGACCCATGGTTTCGAACTAGAGCTGATCCGCTCCCTCATTACAGCTCAATTGATCTGGCTCCCCGTATCCTCCTATTTCCTTGTTCGATTCCCCGCAAAGGAGTTTATGGCAGTCCTTGTTCTCGGTTGGGGAGCAGCTTTGCTCGGAATGGGTTTCTCCAAGTCGTTTGCTGCGCTCTCGGCTACCCGATTCATGTTGGGTCTTTTCGAGGCCGCCTGTTTGCCCTTGTTTGCCATGATCACTTCTCAATGGTACCGAAGGCAGGAGCAGCCCTTGCGAGGTGAGTCGATTCACTTGAGCTTCTGATCACCTCATCTGACCGGTTCCCATTGAAAAGTTGCGATGTGGTACGGTACCAATGGACTGGCTACCATTTTCGGATCCCTCATGTCGTTTGGAATCGGTCACGTCCATTCCCCACACATCAAGTCCTGGCAGCTGGTTTTCATCCTTCCTGCCTGTCTCACCATTCTAACCGCTCCTGTCATCTACTTCGTCGTACCCTCTTCCATTGAGAAGGCCAAGTGGCTTAACGAGCACGACAAGGCCGTCGCATACGAGAGGGTCAGGTTCAACCAGACTGGAACTGGTTCTTCCGAATACAAGTTGCCTCAGGTCTGGGAGGCTCTCTGGGATCCTAAGAGTTGGATCATGATTGCGACTTCCGTCTTGCTTAACGCTGGTGCCAACGTTACTGGAACTGTGAGTTGGCATGCATAGCTGATGCGTTGCCATGTCGAGAAATCTAACCTGACCCCTTGGTTATCAGTTCGGAGGTTTGCTCATCAAGGGTCTCGTCAACGGAGATAACTACAAGGCCTCTCTTCTCAACACTCCCTTCGGTGCCGTTCAATTACTTGTCATCGTCTGTCTTGCCTACCTCGCCACAAGGTTCCGTCAAAAAGGTCTCTTCTTGGCCCTCATCTGTTTACCCGTGGTCGCCGGTTCTACCATCCTCTATGTCAGCGGGCGTACCAAAGCTGATACCGCTAAGAACTTGGTTGGCTACTACTTGCTCGGGTTCATCTTCGCTGGAAACCCTCTTATTGTATCCTGGTTGATTGGCAACACTGGAGGTTCCACCAAGAAGGCCGTCGTCATGGTTCTCTACAACATCGGATCTAGTGCCGGTAACATCGTCGGACCATACCTATTCTCTTCCAAGGAGGCGCCATACTACCACAGCGGTCTTCGTATCGTACTCGGAGTCTTCTGCGCCTTGTTCGCATTGGTGTGCATTCAGATCTTCATGTTGATCACCGCCAACAAGCTGAAGGCCAAGAAGCGAGTAGAGCTCGGAATGGAGGCTGTTGTTGTCGACAGGAGTATGATGACCAAGGCCGAAGAGGATGCTGCCGGAGCCGTCGAACACGTCGAGGGAGAGCTCGAGCAGGACGATATGACCGACATCAAGAACCCTCGATTCGTTTACGTCTTGTAGAGAGATCGAAAATAGGCTGGATAGGACTCGACTCTGAGAGGACGACCGATTGTAACAGAATACCAAATGTACGAAGCTAGCATGAAAAGATTGTCTCGTCCCACTCCAAAGCTCGGATGCTTTCTGCATGCGGCTTGTCGCACTTGCCCTGTCACAGCGAACCTGTGTGACCAAACCTTTATAACGCAAGCCTCGGCTGTTCGAACTTTAGTTTAACTATGGCTATTGTCCAAGTTATAAATGTTTCAGACAACAATCTCGCAAGTGGCTCATTGGTTCCGGACCAACACAGTTGCATTAGATATGATCGCCCTGGCTGCTTATCATTCATAGTTCTCACTTAGCGAGCTCTTGGGAGCCAGTTACCGAAAGGTCCTGAGCTTTTTGACCTTTTGAAACGCACTCACCGCCCCTGGTAGGTCTGGTAGACCACTTTTTTGCCCCAAAACGGCTCAAAACGCTTGTTGAAAAGCATGAAAAGGCTGTGTTTCGTTTGTATTGCAGGCCCCGGATCGATGCACAGGCCGCACATTCTTTTTGCCCACAGTTCTTCTTAGCGAAAGATGACGAATGGTTCAGCCCGTCAACTATCGATCGTGATCGATCCACACCCACCAAGCAACTGCTCGATGGTCGATACTAAGTTGAATCTTCCAGATAATCGATCAAACAAAACTTCATGGTCAGTACGCCTTCAGCTGCGGTGAATTTCGGCGTTTTGGGGCTAAATCAATCAGCTTGATAGCCACCACGAACACGACAAGCCACAGGAAACTTACCACCATCGGCTTTGAAACGTAAAGCTAAAGATGAGGAGGAAGACGTAGATCCAGATTACAGGGCTTTATCGAGAAAACAGAGGAGAGCTATCGATGCTGCTTACGACCAGGCCTCTGGTTCTAGTGAAGGATCTGGGAAACGGAGAAAAGTCGAGGACGACTCTTCGGGGAACGGTGGAGGCTTCATGAATGATGTTACAGGAGGCGGTGGATTTATGATGGATGAATCTGCGGGAGGTGGTGGATTCATGGGAGGAGGCGATGACTTCATGATGGAAGGAGGGTTCTTTACGGAGAATGCCAACGAACCCATCGCTCAACCCACATCGCATCTGTACGAAACTCCTGCCGTAGATGGGATCCTGTTCTCTGCTTTACCGGGTGTCATGGAATCCCTAGGCCTACCTTGGGACGAAGACGTATTAGCGGGATTTCAAGGGGTTAGCACGTCGGTCAATCAGGCGGGAGAGGGATACGCAACCAAGCAGGATTTCCGAGCGGTCTGTGCGGCCATGATGGACCCTGAAGAAGACCCTATGAGCGAGGATGATGACGAAAATGACGAAGATACTTATGCAGGGGAACAAGCGGTTGATGAAGAAATGGAAGGCAGCGATGCTTCTTCCCCCCTCTCCGATGCGTCCGGTGACGAGTTCAACACATCGGGTTCGAAATCTAAAACCCAATCCCGGAAGAAGACGCAATCGGGAAAGAAGAGCAACCAAGACCTGCGGCTAGACCCGGGCTCAAGCCAGGTCAAGTTGTCGAGGGAGCAGAGGGATTGGATAACTATGATGTGGAACACCATGTTTGAGGGGACTCAACCGTCTATCATCGCACAACATGGGCCGAGAGTATTGGGAAAAGAACAGGTTAGGAGATGGGCCGATATGATGGATCAGGCTTGGAGCGATGTCGAGGTGAGCTTCTTCAAGGATAGACTAGATATTCGACCGTCAAATAATTCGGAGACCCTATAGATTGCTGAGATGATCGAGGTATTTTCGACAATACCTGGAAAGAGAGGATTGAGTTATGACGATTTCACCACAGTACTCATTCGAGCTGGTCTCGTCCAATTCTGACCGCATAAGTGAAACAAATCTGACTCTCCTAATCGAGGGTATCATTGGTAGAAAGAGCGATGGGTCGTTATGTACATTGGTTGTAATCCCATAATACAATTGCTGAGAAGGTCGTCGAAACAAGTATTGTCGTTAAGGTCGTCAAATCTAGGCTCGTTTCAGTTCGGATCTTGTAGTACTACGAGGAGGTAGTTCTCATCTAAATGAGAGGGAACAGATCTCAGGTTAGTGAGCTGTCGGTTGCACGGACGAGGAAGAGCAACTTACCAGGCGAGATGATAAGTTCGTGCTTCTTCGTCCGTATACGAAGGAATTTGAGAGCGTCCTGGTACCGTCAGACAGACAGACAGTTAGCTTTTCTTTTAAAGTTCTTCGGCGATTGCAGGGAGGCTCACCCCTTCTTCAGCTTCCTCCACGCCCTTCATCACGCTCTCGACCATCCCCATCACGACCTGAGCATAAGCTTTCCCCTTCTCCGCTTCGAAAGCCGAACCGCTTTGTCTAACAATCCCGCCTGCTCTAGTAAGAACCATTATGCCCATGACATTCTTGTAGGCTGATAGACGGGAGAGGGTTGCTTCGATCTCGGAGGAGGGGTGGGTTGCGATTGTCGTCTGTGTAGACCGTTCGGTTCAGCTACCTTATCTTCGACACATAGCCAGCATATCGCCTTACCATGATACTTGGGGAGGACTGGTGTTGAGTGAAAACAGACTGGACAATCGATTGCTAGTGTGTTGCCGGTCTTATCTCCAGCTCGAAGTATACGAATAGCTCAATCATCGCTACGAGGGCTTATGATCACCGATCAGCCGGGAAAAGTACCTGTAAATTCCTGGGAATCGCGAATTCTGGCTTAAAATCATACCTTTCCGCATAAAAAGTCCCAAATTGTGTCAAAAGAGACTGACTTCAAACCTCCGGATTCCAGTCCAAGCATGATCTACTCGCACTGTCCCATTCAACCTCGAGGTCTTCTCTTACATCCATCTTATACCTTTCCAAGTCTATCTCGATACCACATATAAAGTACTGTATTGTGCTCCAAATAATGATATAGCCGAAGGTACCTAAATATTCCGCAAGATGGACAAGATCAACCTACTAGCGATCATCTTAGTGACCTCGTCCATGAGCGACGGGTCCAACTTGGTCTTTAGATACCCTCCCAATCCTCAAACGGCTGAAAGGCTATCGAGACCTGTCTATGGCAAGAGGGGAGTTCAAGACGGAGGTTTCTCTATAGCTTCAAAGGCGGATAGGCATATGAATACTGTCGCTATAGAAACCGGATTATCAGACGCAGCCCATTGGGTTTATCGGAATAAGAAAGGGGAGGCTTATGATAGCGAAGACAGTCTAGACGACCAGTACACTAGCGCATTATGGCAGCCTTTGCATGTTACCGGGAGTGAAGTGGAACCGGTCAGACAAAGAAGACAAGCTCCAAGAAGGCCAGAAATCCCTGCTCCTGCTGCATCGACCAGTAACAACCCAGACCTGACCTCAAATCAAGTAAAACAGAGCAGTAGCGGAAATTCTTTCAATCTGCAAGATTGGGAGACAATACTAGGTTACGATCGAGATTTCCTAAATTCTATCCTTACCCCTTCTCGGGTCTCGTGCAATAAACGTTTCGAATTGGTCATAGACGACCTCGCCTTCATAGGACACCCAGTATGCGCTGATGAATCCGGAAAATGGGTTATGCCGTACGAAGATGATGAAACAGAGAAAGAGCCAGAGAGGGGAAGAGGAAGAGAGCTGGATCGACCTTCTTCCAGGAATATGAGACGGTTCGGTCAAACGCCTCAAGAACTCACTCCAGTGAACGAACACTCCTCTTTGGACGATGCTTCCATTCATTCGTCTACCAGTACCTATGTGTCCGATGATGAACCACAAAATGCATCCAACTCCGCCGGAGAACAGGGTCAGCCAAGCTCGCAATTATCGTTCTTCCACTTAGTCCTGGTCCTGGACAAACCAGATCCTGAACTGGATTACGATTCGCCGGGGACCGTCTACGAAATGCTTTGGAGGGAAGTAGCGTTCAAATGGACTGCCGCCGCTTTTGACCAGCAAATCAAGAGCGATTGGGTTGGGAAAGAGTGTCTGAAATTGAGTAAGATCAGGGAAAATGCGACCAGTCAATGTGAGATATCCGCAGGTATAAGCACGGGTTTTATCGTTGGTCAGTCAGCTGACTAGATAATTTTACACAGTAATCCCTCTTAAGCAAGCTCAAACAGAAGCTTTCGCAACATCGCCGTTAGCCAAAAGTCTTCGCGAGCTATACGATGGGCTGCGCGATATGATTCCTATTCAACTTACCGTAGGAGAGATACCCATCGATATAGCTCTTCCTATACCCCACCCTAGGGTGGCTGAGGAATGGACAAGATGGGGCGATGAATCCGAGATATCCGAGTCGGAATCGGATCTATCTGATCTCGATTTATTGCATGCGGATGATATGGAATCCATCTCAACCGAGGAAGACGATGATGATAATGAAGTGATCGTGAGACCGACAAATTTCCGGAGAGATCCAGCATTTGATTTCAAGCCGTGGAAAACGCTCCTTCCTTTGGAGTTCATTCACAATCTTAGAGAGCCTCCTGCAGAATTGGATGACGAAGCGCTACTACGGTACCGGCAAATCAGCCAGAGCTCGATGGAGGTATCTGAGTTTGTGCGGAGGTTCTTGCAGAGTCTTGATCCCACAGTGCCGTAAGCGTATTTTAGATCTTCCCTCAGCAGTTTTGTACTCAAAGCGAGTTCAACCGTCATTCTAGGTTGTATGAAATCGCCGCATACCTCGAGATGGACTTGGAAAGCGAAGTCTACCCGCTGGCTCGCTATTTGATCCAGATCCGTAAAGTCAAGCTTATCGATGTCGTTAGGAAGAGCTTGAGGAACGTGTTCATTCCAGAATCGACTACCGGAAAATCGTGAGCTATTGCCTTTTCCATCTGAGCTTACTTCACTTCTAGCAGCTGATTTATCACACGTCAGGATTCCGATTATTTGTGCAGGTTGGGCCAAAGAGTTCCCTAGTTTACCTTCTTGGCCGACGTTCATTTCGCGGATATCTGCTGCCCCACAACCATATCGGCGCCTGATACCTCAGTTCAATGGCGAAATCGTGCTTTCAGACCGAGAAGAGTATACAAGGGCGCTGTACTGGTTAATCTCGCACGATTTGGTCGTACAAGCACATGACCATGTCAAGATAGTAGCTACCAAAGCGACCAAGCAGAAAGCGCGCAAAGAGTTGGACCGGGAAAGAACGTTGAAGCGTCTAGCGAAAGAGAGAGACCCGACGGGAAGACGCGCATCTGTACCGGAGAGCTTGATGGGGGACCGCAGCAAGGTGGCCAATGAGACGGAGTCGATTGTGGAGACCGCTTCAACGGAAGACAGCCTTGACATTTCGGAGGAAGATTTCGATGAGAGCAAATTAGGTGAAGAGTTCCTGAACGATCCTCAGGAATCGTTCATTCATAAACCCAAGAAGCCTTCTTCGGCGGAGAACCGATGCTTAAAGATCATAATGCGCGATAAGGATCTTGAGTGGCAACGCAGATTCGCGCAGTACGTGTCATGTAGAAATCCAGCTTACGTATTCTCATTGTCGGCTTCCTTCTCCAGATGCTTGACCTGCTTCGATGGGAAAATGACGCTCGACGCGATGCAGTATGAAACCGGTCTTCGGAGAAACTATATACGCGATTTATTGACCGTCTTCAAGGAAGATGTAAGTGCCATCAGTAAATAGCCGTCACAACTGCCAGATCTGACTTCGATATCTTGGCATAGCTCGTCGTGTTTCTTCATCCTTGATGTATCCAATACACTTGTAGATTCACTGAGACTTGCGTTATAATATTGCATAACGTCGAATGCGCCCACCACAATCCTGGGACTCAAGCGACAGGTGTCTTTTAACCATTGCTTGTGATAAAAATATCATATAACGTTTGTCATTCAGATGACCTATCTACACCCAAATAAAGCGGATAGGGCGTAGTTGCCAGGATGAAGGGAAACTCCAGCAAATTTCGCAGAAGTTGTTTTGGAGAAGCAACTTGTTCGAATTCAGCGACTAAAACGAATCTGACTAACACTTCCAAGAGAGGAAAAGGAGGATGAAATGAACTATTCTGTCTGGGTGGTGAGGGGTCTGCGATGAGAACGTCGCCTTGAACCGGGTCAAGATGCTGGGTATTGCATGTACTTTTGGCATAATTCTCAATCCTTAGTATTTAGATACAGTGTTTGTCCGCCTATCGTCGCCGGCGGTCCTTCTTCTCTTCCCGTAATGCTCGAGCTTTAGCTTTTGGATCAATCACCTATATGTAATGTTGCGTGATTTATCAGATTTTTGAACGGTATTGGTAAAGGAATTGCAAATAGACATACCGTGTAGTCACTTTCAGCTCTACGAGTTTGTTCCGCGTTGTCGTCCTTCATCGCCCGCAGCATATGTTTCATGAATCCGACATCATCATCAACCTCCAAACCTCCAGTGTCATCGTCTAGTCTCTTAGGCTCATCATCTTCGGCACCCCGAGACGTCTCTTGGGCATCGATTGGCTCCTCTACTCCCCCGCTCTTAAGTTTCCCAGTAAACTTGCTCAAGGCACTCAATACGTCGTCCTCATCCTTCTTACCACTTCTTTTGCCTCGTCTTCCTGCCGAATACTTGGCAAGTTCTTGGTCCAGGAAAGAAGGTCCTGTCCGTTTTTTCCGAGGTGCATCTTCATCCGAATCATCCGAATCCGAATCCGCCTTACGCTTGTCAAGCTTCCTAATCTTTGCTTGCATCTCCTCTATTTGAGCCTTTCTCGCGTCACTAGCGTGTCGGTGGCGTTGGGTAACAATTGAGCGCGAATTACAAGGGATTACAAGAAATGGAATGGGACTCACGCGCTATTCTTCTTATCAGTCTCATGCTTTTCTCGAATCTTGGTGACATCTACCTCCGCCTCTGATCGTTTGGTCGACTTGCCGACGTCGGCCGATGACTTCTTGCCTAGATTCTTGAGTGATTCTGGCAAATCCACATATCGCTCTACTGGTTTCGATGAAGCTAATGCTTCATTGGGGTCGACAACTATCGGTGGAGCAGTCAGCTTGCGAGAGCGCGACGTTGGGTAGAGAAATATACGTACAATCAGGTCTAGCCATATTCTTCTTTTTACCTCCGGCGATGTAACCCGAATCTTGGTCCTCCTCGTCTCCAAAGCTCAACAGCTTAGTATCCCTGAGAGCGATAAATTGCCATCAGTCTCTCGATTGTGCCTCCATACCTTTGGAGAGACTCACTTCTTCGCTCCCTTTCGTTTCGCGCTCTTCTCCCTTTCCGCCTGCATAGCAAGTTTAGCCTCATACTGCGCCTTTCGTTCCTCCTTGGTGATTCGAGGCACGATATCCGTGAATGGGTTTTCGACTATTCGAGCGGAGATGATTTTAGGAGGGAAAAGGGGTTTCTCTTGTTTGTCTAATTCGAGATTGGCGATCTTCAATACGTCTGAAACATGTGACAGTTGCTCATGAGTCAATAGATCGAGGTAACAAGGACATAGGAAATGATCGGACTGACTGTATATCGTTGGGCCGTTCACTCTTCCGAACAATGTGTGCTTGTTTTGCAATTCGTCCGCTCGATCTATGGTACGGAAGATATCAGGAGGAAGGCCAAGTATCCGGGCAAAACCTCACTGACCCAGGGTTATGAACCATTGACTCTGGTTCGAACGCTTATCACCATTATTCGCAAACGCAACCAAACCTCTGCGGTTGAACTTCAATCTCGAATGTACTTCGTTCTCAAAAGGCTCTGCATAAAGGAATCGAATGAGAAGAAGTAAAAGAGGGTTTAATTAGCTTCGATTCACCTCCATAGAACGATTCTCCGCCCATGCCTGTTCCAGTAGGATCTCCTGTCTGAGCGATGAAACCCGGCACGATTCGATGCCATATTACGTTGTCGTAATAGCCTGTCCTCAATAAGTCAAAGACAGACGGTTGGTATACCATCACAACAGGTAATAGAAGATTTGCATTACCTTCCATGATCAGTGCGAGAAAGTTTTTGCATGCTTTGGGTGTTTCTTTGCACCACAGCTCAATCTATAGCTTATAATCGTAAGTAGGCCGAATCAAGAGCGTATCAAACTGACTGACCTCTATCTCGCCCATTGTAGTTTCGAAGATGACTTTACCCGTAGGCGCAGGCTATACATGAACGTGGATCGATCAGTTTCGGGCTGACTCTTGGTCTCGACCATCTGCAAGACACAAACCTCTGTGACGTATCTAGCAATTAGAAGGTTAATGGTCTGTGGTGTTCCAAGTGACTTCACCGCATTCTCAGCTTACAAATTACTCATGATGAATATATATTCGACTGTCCGCTATAGATACCGAAGACTTGGGCGACTACAGCAGCTAGATGTCAGTAGCTGGACCATTGAGAACGTTACTCAACTTTGAGTAGAAAGTGAACGAAACATCAACATTCGGAAATCGCTCGATAAGTCTAAGGTCTACTAATCTACTGAACCGACCCAGATCTACCTGTACTGCAAGTGCTACTTCTGCAATGGGTCCCTTTACATCTCATAGATTTACCTGCAAGCGGTCGGCTGGAACTACACACACTGATTAGGAACTACCAATTACCCGTCTGATACAAATTACATCCACTTCACCTCCTGAAGCATGCGATTCGGAATCCCCGACTCCGATAGCGAGGACGATCTGGTGGTTCTGGACACCCCTATGTAAGCTCTGATAATCAACCCTACTGAGTATAACGTTTCGAAACTCAAACTTCCAAAATAACAACAGAAAGAGAACCGCTCGGGGTTCCAAGTTTGGCATACCCTCAGACTCGGACAGCGATTATACTCCTGCTCGAAATGAATCCCGCTTCTCCCTGTCAAGCGATGAAGAAGGAGCGACAGCCACATCTTCTGACGAAGAGGAGATCGATTATGAATTCAGGTTTATCGACCAAAGCTTTTCTAATTCGAGCAGGTCACGAGAGGAAGATATGTTCGATTCACCTGGACCATCCACTATAGTTGATGTGACCTTGAGAACGCAAAGTCCAAGTAAACCTAAGAGGAGAGTTACGATCAAGAGAACAGGAGGTTTAGCCGTGCAAGAGGATGAGTGGGAGAGATGGGACCGATTGTCCCGAGAACGAGTGCTAGTACGTGAAACTGAGACGCCTACATGAACCAGTCCGAACTGAATTTATCGTGATGATCATAGCTCAAATCGCATCACGAGTCCATGGCATTCAACAACAAACTAGCATCCACTCCAGAGAAGATCAAGCCCGCATCTTCCAATCGAAACAATCAAGCCATGACAGAGATTCAATCTCTTCTCAACTCCTTACAGATAGAAAGGACAGAAGCGGATCAGAAAGCTCAATCAGAATTTCAAGCGAGAAACCGAGTGCTATGGGAAGGGATTGACCGAACTATTGCAGCAGTCCAAGCAGAGGAGAGAAAATTGAACGACCAGAAGAGTAAGGAGGAAGAAACACGCCGGCGAGAGGAAGAGCAGATTAAGCAAAGAGCAGAAGAACAAAAACGGCAGGAACTAGCTCGTCAAAAGATTGAGCAGGAAAGAAAGGCTGCTGCTCAGGCAGCTCAGGAGAGGGAGGAAGCGGAGAAGAATAGGAAGGTGACCGAGCTTAGAGCATTGCAAATCAAAGAGGCAGAACGACAAGCAGAGATTAACCGGTCGAGCGCGGAACAGAATGCTTTGACCAGCCTGCAGAAGAACGAGCAAAGATGGGAGAAGTGGGTTGAGCACCAGAGAAAGACTAAGGTGGAAGTGATCGAACGGGTCAAGGCAGACGATACGTTGAGAAAGGCGACAGGGGGGCCGAAGAGGAAAATCACGAGGAGGATCGGACAGATTGTCAATACTAGAGACTCAATCATCAACATCGTAAGCCCCCTTGCATTCTTCGAGTCGATTAGATAGAAACTGATTCGCAGGTATGCCATCTCAGACGCAAGATATCCACCAAGACCTTTGCAGCGTACTCAACCGTCAAATATCGGCCGCTGAGCCTGTCCTCTTCTCTCGGGAACTTCCTATTGCATACCTTTATCTGCTTTCCCACATATCGAAGGCTCTACTACATCAAGCAGAAAACGAAGTCTTGGCTAAATCAGAGGCGGCCTTTCCTCTTGCCAAGCTTGTCACTGGATTGATGCTGAGAGGACATGCAGCTTTGGGCGAAATTCTCATATCTAGATTCGTGAAGAAATGTCCATGGGTGTTGCCATTCTATCCAGCTAGACGAGAGGTGAGCTTGGTCAACTGGATGGCTGACATGATAGGAATTGATGCATTCACATACTGTAGGGACAAAACGAACAAGAGTATGAAGTATCCCTCGGATACAAGAAAGGAAACACGTCTGAAGACACCGTTCAATACAACAATCGCATGGCAGCAATCGTAACTCTTTACCTCGCCATCTGCGCGGTAGACATCAAGACTATCGTACCTACTGTCTTCCCTCAACCACAAAACCAGCAACAACTCGAACAGCTTATTCAGGTCAACTTCCGGACGTCGATACTATGGATGTGGACCGCAGGGGTATGCAAAGCTCCCTTACCAAACCTGGAAACCGCACCACAATTACTAGTAGCCGCGTTTGAGGCCATTGGCCAGCAGCTTGTCTCAGCATACGGAACGAAGCAAGTGAGGAAGCTCGTGGTTGCGATCGTCGAGCAAGGATTGGGTCCAGAAGGGACAAACGAAGGCTTACTCGCCGCCAAAGCTCTCGCATCAAGACAACAACTGCGCCTAGTTTGTGAACCTTTTTTGACGAACGGTCAATTCCCCGATGTAGCCGCTAAGTCATGGCAAGAATGATCGAGATCTATCGATCTGTGTTGTACCCGTAGAAACCAACGAACACCATGCAGTTCATACGAGCTCATTACGCAATTCTAGAGATTTTACAAGGAACTTTTCGGCAGACGATTCTCGGTTCACTTCCTGTTCTTCTGGAAGAAGTGAATCAATCCGGTGGTCTGTAAAACGGCAGGCAAGGACAACTAAGCTGTGTTTGTACTCTAACATGCGAAGAGAGCAGTCTTACAGAGGAATCGTGACCCTGGACCTTGCTAGGTTCGTCGAGCTGGGCCAAGATGTTCTTGGCCAAGACCTACAGCTCAATGTTATCAGCTTTCAACAATCGATGAACATCTTACGGGGATGGCAAGCTCACCTTTCCGAGCTCAACACCCATCTGATCATACGAATTGATTCCCCAGATAGCACCCTGTACATGAATCTTGTGCTCTATCATGGCAAAATCGCAAAGCCCGCGTTAGCGTCAGATTCTTGTCCATGCTTGAACACCTCAAGACT
This sequence comes from Filobasidium wieringae, assembly GCA_001600055.1. Taxonomy (NCBI): domain Eukaryota; kingdom Fungi; phylum Basidiomycota; class Tremellomycetes; order Filobasidiales; family Filobasidiaceae; genus Filobasidium; species Filobasidium wieringae. Next base: position 805,695 of record BCIV01000006.1, read on the forward strand.
AACCGTATAGCGCGATCAAACTTCCCAAAGTCTTGGGAGTCAATTTCTGGAACAAGATAGAGTTGGTAGGCTTGTTTCCGGCGAAGATCTTGCTCTTGACCAAAGCGTCGTTCTTGGCCTGCTCAGGTCCTAGCTCCTCGATGACCTGCTCTTCGGTCTTTCCGAACGCCAAGGCCCTGAATGGGAAAGCAGGGTCAGCAACTGATACAACGCTGAGCTGCCTGATAGCGAAACTCACTCGGGCTGAGCGAAGAAGTTTGACAACAAGATATTGTGATGGTTTCCGATAGGGTTCTGGGTCTGGACAGGAGCAAGGAAATCACTAGAAAAGAGTAATGAGATCGTGTTAATCGATTGTCCAGACCTTAGTAGCGGAGTATCGAACGCGAGTCCGGCTTACCAAGGGATCAACTTGGTTCCCTGGTGGATGAGCTGGTAGAAAGCGTGCTGTCCGTTGGTTCCGGACTGTCCCCAGATGATAGGCTATACAACGACGACATTCATCAGCCTCGTCTCTTCACGATCTTCCACGACAGGCTGACTCACTCCAGTCTCGTATCCGACCTTGTTCCCTGCCTTGGTCACGCTCTTTCCGTTACTCTCCATATCTCCCTGCTGGAAGTAATCCGCGAACTTGTTCAAATACTGGTCATAAGGCAAAAGCGCCTGAGTCTGGGCGCCATAGAAATCGTTGTACCAAACTCCGACAAGAGCGAGGATGACGGGCAAGTTGTCCTCCAACTCAGTGTTCTTGAAGTGAAGGTCCATCTCGTGGGCTCCCAAAAGGAGCTGCTCAAAGTTCTCGAACCCGATGGAGAGGGCGATGGAGAGACCGATAGCGGACCAGAGGGAGTATCGTCCTCCGACCCAGTCCCAGAATTTGAACATGTTTGAGGAAGAGATACCGAACGAGGTGACTGCCTTGGTGTTGGTGGAAAGGGCAACGAAGTGCTTGGCTACGTGCTCCTTCTGTGAATGTGCGGTACGAAAGGGTTGAATGAAAATGATCAGTTTCAAATCCTCGCACCCTGTGTTTTCACAGCTGCTATGAACTCACGTCCTTAGCGGAAGCCAAAAACCAATCCCTAGCGCTCTCTGCATTAGTCATGGTCTCCTGAGTGGTAAACGTCTTGGAGGCAACGATGAACAAAGTCCTCTCCGCGTCACACTTCTTCAAGACCTCTGCGATATCAGTTCCGTCGACGTTGGAAACGAAGTGAGTGGTCAAATCGCGCTTGGAGTAAGGCTTGAGAGCTTCGCAGACCATTACGGGACCAAGGTCGGAACCTCCGATACCGATGTTGACGATATCGGTGATGGTCTTTCCGGTGTAACCCTTCCACTCGCCCGAACGGACGGCATCGGTGAACTCCTTCATGTGGTTGAGGACTCCTTTGACCTCGTCGGCTCCCTCTTCCTTGATGTTGAAGGACTCGGCGTCAGAGAAGACGTTACGCAAGGCGACGTGCAAGACAGCTCGCCCTTCAGAGGTGTTGATGTGTTCTCCAGCGAACATGGCATCTCGGAAAGCAGGTACCTTGGCTTCACGAGCCAAAGCGAAAAGGGTCTTCCAGATTTCAGAAGTGACCAAGTTCTTGGAGAAATCCAGCAAGATCTGATCCTCCTCTCCGGTCGAGGGGGACTGGTAGAGCCTGGAGTAAGTCTCGAATCGGTTGTCACTGGTCTGTGCGAAGAGAGACTTGAGAGTGAGAGTCTCATGCTGCTGGTCGTACAGCTTCTGGAGCTGTTTCCAGCTCTCGTAGTCTGTAGAACGAGAATTAGCGGGGAATGATACGTGAGGAATGAAGAGAGTTGAGGTTCACCAGATGCGAGTCGTCCGTCCATTATGAATTGGATGTATGTATCGAGGTGTCAGGTGTATGTGGTAGGAGTGGGTAGCGAGCAGATGAGTAGGTAGTAGGCAGTAATTGACGAAATGAAAAGAGCTTTTGATCCGCATAGCGCTCAGCGTGTTTACTTCGTCATCCATCCGCTCCTTGCGTGGGTTCACCTGGAGTCTGAGGTCTGATCCTAACACGGCAACCACCGGACCGGGGTAAATCTGGAATGAACTCGCTCGATAGGTCGCGCCATTACATCCGGCTTGGTCTCTTCACGAATGGTCGGACCGTCTCTGCAATGGCTGCACACCGGCAGTCGACAGTGCATGAGGCTAGGCGAATGCCCCCGACAGGACAAGATAGTCATGATCCATTCATCAACGCTCAACGCTGGTCTATGCTACGCAAATACACGCAATGCTAATTGACAATGAAGTCCTTCCTTGCTCAAATCACCAAACGGACGACAACCATCGTTCTCGATAAAAGTCCGCCACAGGTCGTCGCCTCTCGATGATAGTAGTTCTGACCCATCAGGGATAGAAGAACGTTTCTCGAGACTTGGCATAAGCTTCTTGACCGCCCACTGAAGGATTCAAATTGATCAGTCATCTGCCGGTGTTGTTGGTGCAATCCAGAGCTTCCAGCTGAATGCTTACCGTCTGGGTCGAGGACAGTGAGGGCTCCTCGAGGCTCTGACCTTCCTGAAGGACCAGCGCCGTCGCGTATGGCCGCAAGGAAGGCACCCTCTAGGCTGTAGATCTCAACCCTTTGCATGTCAGTCACAATTGGTTTAAAGCTTCACTGCCGAGTCTCACCTGGAATCATACTGGACGTTCTGGTTGGTAAACCAAAGTCGGTACTGGGTGGATTTCTTGAACGTAGGAGCATCCGTCAATTCCCCTCGTTCGGCCTGAGTGAGCTTTCTGATCCCACTATAAACAGAGTAACGATAAGCACTAGGCCTCACTTCCTGCGGTCGAATGACTCGGTTTCGACTTGCCCTAGAACCAAATAGGCGGAGTCCTTGCCAGTATCCCCAAACGCCCAATCGTATCCGAAATTAACCCCCCCAGTGTTCGCGACAGCGTTGGATCCATCCATACACCAAGGAGCATATGCATCTGGGATGTCCCAGCCCGAAACCCCGCTCTTCCTATCTTGGATACGCTGGTCGATGTTATCGTAAAGAGCAACAGACACGCATCCACCGCCAGTGAAGACTTGACCCTTATAACCGATTAGACCTGTACACATTCCGGCGTCCCACGCTCCCGCTCCGCTGAGCCATGTGGCGTCCCTGAGAGTCAACCCAGAGGTCAAGCGTTGGACGTCAAAAGCGGCGGCATTTCCTGATAAGAGGAGAAGGGCGATCGGTAGCCAGGCTTTGAAGAAGTTTGACATGTTCTCTGGTGAGCGCGACGTCAGGTAAATGTAGGTGTACTTGCTTGTGATCGTAGATTTGTTATGCAAACATGCGGAATTGATCAACGTCTGCATGCCCCATTCGCATCTCCTGGCTTATATACCCTGTCAGAGCGTATTGTTTGTTGCATGCTGCGGATGAAACTCCTTTGACGGAGACACGTTCCATCCTTTGAAACTGATACGCCCTCCCTTTGGTGGCAACCCGTCTAATCATCATCCCGAAGGAAACGGTACGAAGCCTGGTCGATCAAGGGGGTGAGGCGTGGATTGGACGTTCAAGATGCCTTGGCACGACTGATCAAGGGGGACAATATGTGAAACGCTATAGGGTTCTTGGCAGACACGCGTATCAGAGAAGTAGACCCAGCCGACAAGTCGCAAGTCGACACATCGAAATTTTGAAAACCATTCATAGGAGCGGTAAAATAGTAGTAGTGTAGTAGTGATACATCGTCGATTTCCCTCCCAAGCTAATCTTAGTCGTGCTTGTCTTGGGGGTATTACTTTTGTCCTTGCATCTGCTCTGCGTTGTGTTCTGCGAATCTTGCACCTGTGAGAGTGGAAAAGCGATCGGTTAGGACGAGATGCAGAAGGTAGAGAGGACGGAAAAAGGAAGAAGGCGAAAAAGGAAGAGGACGACAGACGTACCGACTCGTTCGCTGTGTTTCATGAATTTCGTTACGCACATCTCGGTACAAGCGTTCTACCACAGGACAGACATCCGCTTAGCTCTCCTCTCTTCCTCTATACACTGCCTTGCATGGCTTGTAGATCTCTGCCCTTGGGCCCTTGACTCACCTCCTTCGTGGTCAGAGCTCGGCTGGTAAAGTCGGTAACACAACTGTTGAAGCATCGCTCGACCAATCCAGAGTAAAGTTTCATGAAGTCTTGCATTTGCTTCTTCTCGATGATCTGTCGGATACGATAGGATCAGATATGAATGAAGGAAATGGATGCTGAGCGGGCATAATTTCGAGGTGAGTTGAATGTGGGACTTACTTTAGTCATAGCTGCCTGCTCGGCAGGGGAGAAGTTTGAGAAATCCCTAGGATTCGATCGCCAAGTCAGCTTTGTGTAGTCTTTGAAAAAGCCACTATCCATATACGCACATGTTCGAAGTTTAGGGTTGATCTGTCTTGACGATTCGAGTAGGGCAATACCAGACTACGGACTCTGTCTAAGATTTGGAGATGCACAGGTTCAAGAATATCGAAAAGGTCATGGCGATAAGATTACGTAAGCGGACAGTGCAAGAAGTGAGCCAAGCGGACATGAATGGGGGATATGTGTCCGCGAAGAGCCGGTTACATTGTGTACGGACGTGACCGCATAACCGGTTACCTTCCTGGATCAAGCTCGAATACAATACTAACCTTGACCTCGAATCGACTTCCTGCGACCATCTCAACCAGCTCAGCCACTCACACACGCACCATTCGTGTATATCATGTCTACTGTGCAAGCATCATCTCACCCCGTAGCAGCCTACATCGGCGAAGGCACATGGTCGTTTGTAAGTATCCCTCCCTCTTCATACACCCCACGCCACATTGGTCGATTTCTAAACACCCTCTACATAGATCGAACCCCGTTTCTCCGAGTTCGCCAAGAAAACTCTGGAGAACTTGATCGATTTCTTGGAAACCGAGTGTCTCCCTGCTGAACATCTGTACCACGCCCAGATTCCCCACGATCCTATCAAGCGATGGAAGGTCGTTCCTCCTATCATCGAGGAACTCAAAGAAAAGGCAAGGAAGAGGGGCCTCTGGAATCTCTTCTTGAGCAAACTTCATTATCCTGAGCATGGGGTTGATCTCACCAACCTCGAGGTAAGTTGTAGGTTCCACGAGTGAATCGGCCTTTTGCTCATTGCCACCTCTCGTAGTATGCGGTTATGGCGGAGATCATGGGCCACGCTCCACTCATTTGTCCCCAGGCTACCAACTGTGCCGCTCCCGACACAGGCAACATGGAAGTTCTTGCGCGGTACGGGAACAAGGCTCAGCAGCAGAAATACTTGTTGCCTCTCTTGGCCGGAAAAATCAGGTCAAGTTTCGCTATGACGGAATTCGGAGTGGCTTCTAGTGATGCAACGAACTTGAAGGGGACAAAGATTGAGAGGAGAGGGAATGGAGAGGTCGTGATTTCTGGTAGAAAATGGGTCAGTAAAGATGCATGGATTGAGAAAGTATATGAATGCTGATCGATTCAGAATCTGTTGGCGATCGTAGTGGATCTCCGGTGCAGGCGATCCAAGGAACGAAATCCATATCCTGATCGGTAGGTGGTACCCGCTCTGGCTCTTGTTTCTTACTGGATCTAATCTCGCTTGTTCCCGCTCAGGTCTATCCGACCCTTCAAACCCCTCACCTCATAAGAGGTATACCATCGTCCTTATCCCTCCTTCAGCAAAGGGAGTGACGATTGTCCGTCCCATGCAAGTCTTTGGATACGACGATGCCCCTGAGGGACATTGCGAGGTTGTTTATGATAATGTGGTGGTGAGAGAAGAAGATTGTTTGGTTGGAGGATGGGGAAGAGGATTTGAGGTTAGTTCTAGAATTAATGATAAATCGGAGAAACGATAGACTGATTTTTTCGGTTTGGATCCGGCAGATCATCCAAGGCCGACTTGGGTAAGTCCTTCGATCCATCAGTAGTAGAGGCGTTTCATGCTGACGATCGCGATCGCTGGTAGACCGGGAAGGATTCACCACTGCATGCGCTCTATTGGAACAGCTCAGCGAGCATTAAACATGATGCTCGAAAGAGTGTCTGACCCTATTCGAGCTACCTTTGGGAAGATGTTGAAGGAGCACGGAACGATTATTGCGGATATCGCCAAGTCCAGAGCGGAGATCGATTCTGCTCGTTTACTCGTTCTTACCGCCGCTCATCGAATCGATGTCGCGCGGGCCAAGGGGGCCATGAAGGATATCGGAATCGCTAAAGTAAGCCTACTTTCATTCAATCACAGCGTTTGAATCGTACTGAGAGACGTGGTATAGTTTACGGTGCCTGCCATGGCGCTCAAAGTCGTTGATCGAGCTATGCAAGCGTTCGGCGCGGAAGGTATTTGTCAAGACCAGCCCCTAGCTCAGATGTGGGCCGGATTGAGGACTCTTCGATACGCTGATGTAAGATACGCGATTGTGCACTCGGTTTTCTTTGCTCATGCTCATGTTTCGTATCACTTTCAGGGCCCGGATGAGGTCCATATGCTTCAGATTGGAAGACAAGAGCTGAAACGTGTTCCCGACTTGAACGCGCGGACCAAGAAGATCAACGAGAAGAGACTCTTACTGGAGAAGGCTAGCGGCGAGAAGGTCCCTGCCAAGCTTTGAGTCAATAAAACAGATTTTCAAACAGCAAAAGGAAGGAGGCCTTGCGAAGCTTGTGATTTGTATTTTTGAATTGTCTGAAGTTTGTCCTTGAAAATCGTGTCATTGTAGGAAAATGTACCAATATCCACATCAGTATTCAAACGGGCGCCACACACATGGGGAGATGATCACTGTAGCCTAGATTTGCGACGAAATTCGCTAGGCTGTATCCCGAACTGATGCCCAGCAACAGCAAGCGTACGTTGGCTACTTTGGAATCGCTGAGAGGTGTTTCCGCCGTTATCCACGCTAGGTAAAGCTCAAGAAAACGGACTGTGACTACAGCGATCGAGAAAATGTATACATGTCAAGTTTCGTAACTAAATTAGGGTAATCACAACGCAGTTTTGCTTTTCATCGAACATGATTGCTTGTCTAGTTTCGTTTAAGCGTAGAGGTCATCGTCATCAGCATCGTTACCGAAGGCACCAGCCTGTCCAGCCTCGCCAGTGCTCTCAGCGTCAGGGAACTAAGTAAGGGATCAAGTTAGCATCGCATACCATCAAGACACGCTTTCAGCTAGTAACTCACCTTGAAGTTCTGCCCCTGGGCGCCTCGCGAAGCGGACATAGAAGCAGCGAACTGCTCGTATCGCTGAAAAAGGATAGGGAAATCAGTAACCGATTCTCAGGCTTTCGTCTGGAAACGCTACTCACTCTAAGCTCGGCATCAGATACTGATCGTCTGGCGTATCCGAAGGCTTCCTCGAAGTGGGCTCTAGTGATATGGGGAACATCATCGACATCCTCGACTTCCTCCTCCTCCATGGCGCCATCACCCTCACCAGCGGCTTCTCGCCTGGCCTTGCGCTCTCGGTCTTGTCGCATATCCGATTCGATACTCTGACGGATGGCGAGCTTGGACGCTCGCTGCACAATTCCGACACAATCAGCACCAGAGAACCCAGGAGTGGCCTTGGCAAGGAAACCAAGGTCGACGTCCGGGGCGACGGGCGATTTTCGCAAAGCGGCAGTGAAAATGGAGAGACGAGAAGGCTCGTCTGGGAGAGGAATCATGATCAACTGATCCAATCGACCAGGACGCATCAAGGCAGGGTCAAGCTGGTCAGGCCTGTTGGTGGCACCTAGTCAATGAGAATTGCAGGTCAGGATTGATGACTCCAAGCGATTAACGGAAAGGCTCACCAATAACGAAGACGTTCTTGTTCGTACCAACACCATCCATCTCTGTAAGAAGCTGGTTCAAGACACGGTCACCTGCACCACCGGCATCACCTCCTCCAAGACCTCGCTTTCCACCGATAGAGTCGAGCTCATCAAAGAACAAGACACAAGGTGCGGCAGCACGGGCTTTGTCAAAGATTTCTCGAACGTTCTCCTCACTTGAACCGAACCACATAGAAAGAAGTTCGGGCCCCTTGATGGAGATGAAGTTTGCCTGACATTCGGTAGCAACCGCCTTGGCCAATAGCGTCTTTCCGGTACCGGGAGGACCGTAGAATAATACTCCTCGAGAAGGAGACATTCCGTACTTGAGGAATTTCTCGGGGTGCTCGACAGGGTACTGAACGGTCTCCTGCAACTCCTGCTTGACCTTGTCCAAACCACCGATGTCGTCCCAAGACACGTTTGGTACCTCGACAACGGTTTCCCTGAGTGCCGAAGGGTTCGAGGTTCCAAGAGCGAATCGGAAGTTGTCCATGGTAACACCAAGGGAGTCCAAGACCTCTGCATCGATGGTATCCCTGTTGTACAAGAAGAAATCAGGAAGGGTGAAAGGATTTGCGGAGGTCAAAAGGTACTCACTCGTCCAAGTCGATCAGATCCATCTTCTCTCGGATCTGCTGCATGGCAGCCTCGGAACACAGGGCGGCCATATCAGCTCCGACATATCCGTGAGTATCAGCAGCGATCTGCTCGAGATCAACGTCGTCTCCAAGTTTCATGTTCTTGGTGTGAATACGCAAGATCTCAAGACGACCAGTGGGGTCGGGAATACCGATGTCGACCTCTCGGTCGAATCGTCCAAATCGACGAAGAGCAGGATCAATAGAGTTGGGCTATAATGGGAAGTCTCGATAAGTTATGGTAACTCATAACGTTCCTTCGTAGCTTACCCTGTTGGTAGCAGCCATGACGACGACGTTAGAACGAGCCTTCAACCCATCCATCAAAGTCAACAACTGAGATACGACACGCCTCTCGACTTCTCCGTTGGTCTGTAGCAGATAACGGTTAGCATGTGTTGATGGGAAGATTATGTATGATTTTTGAGGCATACCTTTTCACGCTTGGGTGCGATAGAGTCGATTTCATCAATAAAGATGATAGCAGGGCTGTTCTTCTCAGCCTCCTCGAAAGCTTTCCTCAGGTTACTCTCAGACTCTCCGGCCATCTTAGACATGATCTCAGGACCGTTGATCAAGAAGAAGAAAGCTCCAGTCTCGTTGGCCACCGCTCGAGCCATTAAGGTTTTACCGGTTCCAGGAGGTCCGAACATCAGAATACCTCGAGGAGGCTTGATACCGATGGCCTTGAACAGCTGGGGGTGACGCAAAGGCAGCTCGACAAGCTCACGAATCTAACGAAGATAGGAAGGATGATAAGCGAGTATATAGATGACAGCGTGCAAATCAGCTTACCTGAGCCATCTGCTTCCTGCATCCACCAATATCGTCGTAACCAACATCGGCCAAGTTGGACTCCTCATCTTCTCTCTTGACAGGGTCACCCTCGCAGAAGATGGTCTATGATTGAGATCGCTCATTTCAGTTAGTCTGCTCTATCCAGTATCTTCGCTTAAACTTACGGTGTCCTGAGCAACAATACAGTACTCGGCAGGGTCGGTCTCGACAACCTTGAACTCTACAGTACGCATCCCTCCTCGAACAAGGAAGGTGTCTCCCTTCCTGACAGGTCGGTAAGCCCTGTGTGCACAAGTGATAAGCATCCAGATTTAACAAGCAGCAAATAACCGACGGCGTACTCCAAAAAGTAAGGCTTGAGGTATACCTCGAAGAGGTTTCCAGTAAGACCCTCAACGGAATCGTCGAAAGGCAAGATATGAACCCTCTTTCCGTATTTGATGTCGTTGCAAGCGTGAACATTAGCGAGATCACCGAGCTTGACTCGCAAGTTGTTACGAGCGACTAAGGAAGTACCGAGTCAGCTGGTTGGATAATGGCGTCAAATGGCATTTGTTAGCTTACCCTTGTTCAAAGCGATCTTTCCCTCATCTACCGCCTCATCAGATAGACAAATCAATACAGTATCCTTCCTCTTCTTTCCACTATGAAATTGTTGTGATAAGCTGCAGACCTCGCAAGTACTGCGGATGTTCATGGGAATTTTGCACATACCGGACGATAACCGTGTCTCCTCGGAACAGACCAAGTACATCCATAGTGTTTGGGTGGAGGGTAGCTACAGAGTTGTCATCTGCGATAGCCTCCTGAACAATCAATCGGTTGGGGCTATTGATTAAAGATGCAATTGGATCAGTTACAATCCTTTGGGATGTAGTTCGATCTCCTCTTTCAACACTTGTCCCATCAGAGCGACTTTATGGACAAGACGCAGCAGATGGGGAAGCGTAGCGGAAGAAACTCACCTCTTCTTTGGCCTGAGAATGGCAGTGGCGGTGTCATCAGCATTGGGGTTGCCAACGGGAACAGCAGCAGAAGGCTCTGGAATAGAGGCGTCGGCCATGGTTGCTGAATTTATTCTTGATTTAGATTAGCTTGGAAGGTAGATCGAGACGATCGAGGCCAGATATATGGCTGATCCGACTGATGTGTTGTGTTGGTAGTTGTTTGCAACTCTGATTTATTCAATCAAAGAGGCGATAGGAACAATCGAAAGGAGATGTGTGACTGAGAGGATGAGTAAGAGTATAGGAAGTTGCCTCTGTAACTTGCAACAATCGAACATGGAATGGGCTCGAAGGGCAACACCCTCGTAAGCGTCACCACACGTCATTTGATAAAGCGCGTACACCGCGGATCGTCTGCTGATTACAATGCAGATAGGGGTAGGTGAATCTTATCGCTCTTCCATCTCTGCCAAGATATGCAGAATCACTTCTAAAATGCGGCGTTCCTCGACAACAAGTTTGATAGCCGAGTGTTGTAACGGCGACTGCAATCTTGAGACCTACCATAAAAATCGTATATCAGACGGACGCTCGAAACTGATCGTGGCTCTTTGGAATAACTTACCTCAAGGGCGTCAAACAGCTCCGCGGAGTCTAATCCGCTCTTCCATAGTCGATCCTTACGCTTCTTTATCAATTGAGAGAGATGTTGGATGTGAGTCCTTTCATCTTCGTTCAGGTCAGACCAACTTCTCTCCTCGATCCCCACATCGGCGAATGATTGTCTTGATCTTTTAGCAATTTCGACTAGTTCCTTTCGCGACTTCGAGTCGAGCTGTTCTTTTCGTATTCCTGCGGCGAACGACGCCCAGAAGAGAGGAGCCGACAACTGTCCATCCCCGTTCACGTACAACGAGTCTCTTGGAGCTTCCTCCTGCTCCAAGTCACAAATCAAGGTTGAGCCTGCTTGATTAATAGCAGGTGGATCGAGAGCACACAGTGATTTCCACAATTTCCGCCTCGGCTCGCAATCTTCGAGATCAGGATCAAGGACTTCTTTTAGATCCCACATGATACCTTTTCCTAGAGCATCGCCTGTCTCGTCCATGAAACCCCATTCGTTCAACGTCTTTGCCCAACCGGTGTTGTCGCCGTACGTATTGTAAACTTCTTCGCCGGGAGCGAAAGGAGTCTTCACCGTCAGATCAAGAGTATTCCGCGATGGATCCATATACGATTGAATGACTTGTGGATGAAGGTGAGCCAGACGTTCAGCAACTTTAATGGTCTCACTTTGAGGTTCCTCCGGGTCTACTGGTCTCTCGTCAACGATAAGATCGTGTTCGCAAGTGGCTAGTGAGCCGCAGTTGTCGCATACGAAGTCATCTGACTAAGAGATCCAGGGATGGTCAGCAATCGATAACCTGAAGCTTGTGATTCCTTATGCGCACCTCAAAACAGACATGGTTGTCTTCTCTATGGTTGAACAAGTCGGCCAGTGGGACCAACGCAGCTCCATGGTAAACATCAACCTGAAACGCTCTCGAGGTGACTATAGCGTAAGATCGCATCGTCTCGGTAAAAGTTGGAGGAGCAGGTGCCGTGGAGGTGACAGGGAAATGTTGCGAAGTCGCTCTCCAATAGGTCATGATCTCTAGCTGAAGGATGGAAAGACTAAGCCAACGTATTCTATTCCTGCATCTTGCTGAATGTAACTAACGTTTGACCGCTCTTCACGCTGCATGCGCCTGAGTTCTCGATCTACCTCCGTTCCTTCTAGTATGCCTAGACCTGTTTGACCATCTTCTCCAAACAGATGCCCCCACAAAGGTAGGATAGGTATAGGCTCGCGCGGTAATGATTGCAGGTAACCGTACCATCTTGAAGATTTCCCTTGACGGAACTCATATAGCAAACTCAGCGTGAGCTGCAACATGAGGGGGATCTGCCGCCAGGTCTTCGTTGGTACCAGATCATGGAAGGAGGAGGATTGGACGGACAGAATAGCAGAACGTGGTATTCTACAAACTGTGCGGTTTCACTTCAATCTGACCGAATTGTACCTAAGCTCAATAGAACGCACCTACTTCCATGGGTACTCCCGTTTCTTTAGCCACTACACCCCATCCTAGTGCTTCTCCGAGATCTTCAACTTTCAGCTTATCTGATATCCAGATCCCTTCCTTTTCAAACCATTCGAGCAGCACTGTCAATGATGCTGGTTCGATTTGGACTGTTGATTGTTCCTTTTGCTTGCCCTTCCCCGCTCGTGCTAGAGGAAAGGGTTCTGACCGGCATTTGTCAGCGGTAGTGATGGCCTTGGGCATATTGAGCCTGTTAACAATTATTGGTTTTTGTGATCGATCATCAGAAATTTCAGAAACAGCCAGAAGCAGTGATCCGATCTTTGAAAGCCTGCTGAAATTCTTGCTTTGAGCGCTCGAAATCTCAGCTAGCTCCGGCGACATCCGACAACTTTGTACACTTTCCGGAGCAGTTCCTAAGTCACTCAGATCAAAGATCTTCAACGGCTTCAGCCCCAGTGTTGGTCCAGGGTCTTGCCGTGGCAAGAGCTCGTCCGATTCAGGTCTGTCTTATCCGATGAAGTTAAGGAAGTGAATAAGTCTCGTCAACGTCTTTGATTGGATACTTATCTAGCCCCTCATTGCCGTTGAGACGGGTCCATCTGGCCAGGACTTCTTATAGTCAAGATCCGATACAACGGAAGCCAAAAATTAAGGTCTACACCATGTACACCTACAATCCCAATACATAATTACACAATACATCGAATATCGCATTGAAAATCTATATAGGAACCAATCGAGCTGCGCCTTTCCTATGCTGCTTCAGTGCTCCTCTGCTGATCTGCCTGTTCTTGCCCCACTTGACCTATTGGATGAGTCAACGGGGCCGCAGGTCTGAGCTTTGCTAGTCTTTCCCGTACCTCCTTCTCTTGCTCGTCGAAGGAATGGTCTTGTAAAGCGTTCCTCTCGTCACCGCCTGTCGACTGCTTCTGACCGGCGCCATCTGCCTTGTTCGCATTGATCAAGTCCTGCAACTCTGCCTCCATAGCGTCATCGTCCGCTTCCGCGGCCCAACTTGTTCCTTGTACAGCGGTTTGTCCCCCACTCTGGATAGCTTGATCGATCTCGTCTTGATCAGCCAAAGCTTCAGCAAGCGCGTCCATAGTAGCCTCGACCTTTTCGCGTTGCAATGCCGGGTTAGATAGAACCGCTCTGAGAGTAGATGTTGAGGTCTCGTAGGCCTTCAAGATCTACAGCAGGCAGAAGCGAACCAAGTTAAGTGGAGCCCGAAAAGTATCATTTGTTGCCCAAAACTTACCTCTACGTCTCCTTGAGCGCCGTCGATGCCTCTAAGTATTGTTCGAAGTTGCTCGGCAGTACCGATTCGTTTTTCCAGGACGCTCTCAAGCTGCTTCTTGGATTTCAAAAAGGACAAGGCAATAGTTTTTTGCCCTTGTTTCAGGTAGGAGGCAACTTTCGCTTGGACACTGGGATGGCGGTTTGCATTGAACAGGCAGTAGTCTTAGGATATTAAGGATCAGCTTACCCTAATAGCTCTTGATTGATAGCCTCAACTTGCTTGTCGAGCTTTTCGAGGGTCGCGATAATTGCCACAGTGCCTCGATCTGCCTCAGTGATCACTTGCTCCTGCACTGAACTACCTTCAGGCACTATTTTGTAGACCTAGCAAGAATAACGGACGTCGTCTGATCAGCCAGTAGGTTACAGGCATGAATGTTCAAACGTACCTCGCCTTTCTCGTCCGAGACGAGAACGCCTTTATCTCTGCTAAGATACCTCAAGAGGATTCTGCAGTCTCCCGACGATATTCTTGCCTTGCGAGAAGAAGTACCTTTCAGACGAGACGACAACAGAGACTCCCCGTACCGAGCATTAAAGGTTTGAACTGTCAACAGTTGTGCGGAATGGGTCACAGGAGGCTCTGCGCTCAGTGATTTCATAAAGGCAACAGATGCCTCCTCGACTAAACCAAGGTGAACCAAGCTCGTGCCATTGAGCTTGGCCCACATCTTGGTTTCAGAATCCACTTTTGCCTCATCTCCTGAAGCAGATCCAAAAGGATTCAGTTTAGACATGCCCCACCAAAGAGGTGCCACTATGAACCTTGAAGCGAGAGATGGCGGTTGAGCAATCGGGTGAGGCGAGTTCATAAAGGTATTCAAAGCGATATATTTTGGAGGCTTCTTCGACAAATCGTGTTGCTATGCAGGCAACTATCAGGAGTAGATAGCGAAAGCGTACAACATCAGGCTTACTACAACTCCGGCTAGACCTTTCGGGCGACCAGTGCCGGTTAGAGCGCCTGGTGTCCATTCGAAAGCCTTGGCTATTCCTTCTTGATCGGCCTTGAAGCTCAGTTTATCGTCTCCGGTACCGCTCAGGTCTTCTCTATCGCCGCTTGGTGTGTTATGTTTGGACAACAGACCTTCTCTGAGGGCTTCTTCAAAAGCGGACGACCACCATTTAAGATTGGCTTCGTATCCGGCAGGATTAGTCACTTGCTGATTGGAAGTGAAGGTATAGAGAGCTTGCAATCGGTTGGTCGATGGCGACACAAGAGCATTGGAGCTTTCAATCAACTCGGGAAAGGAAACAGGACTGGACATGTTATCATAGAGATGACGAGGTTGTGGACTACTGTAAAGGAGGTCTCAAGAGCAACTGATCATAATTGATCGCTTGTACTCATCATTTGACCTGATCTCCGTCGCGCTTCCTTTTGTTTACTATGTGACAAGCTCTTCATATCGATCATATCTAAGCTAAGTACAAGAGCTGCAGGTCATGGCAATGGCCATCCTCCACCGCCGTATAACCCGCCCATCTCCTTCCGCCGTCCAATGCCCATTTGAGAACCGAGCGATGGGGGAGGCTTCCTATCGCCGTTAGCCAAGGAAGCAGACTGCGGTCCGGCAGATTTCTCTCGCTCGACCTTTTCTTTATCGATCCTCGCCTTTTCCATTTCTTTCTCCCTTTCCTTTTCTCGTTCCCGGATGTTCTTCTCGCGGGTAAACGAATCCCACTCGCTCATCCTAAGCAGACCAAGTCCGCCGGCATATGGACTTCCATAGCCTCCTAGAAGACCACCACCTCCAAAACCGAGACCGCCACCGTACCCGGTTCTTCGACCAGCGAGAAGATCCCGCTCGCGAAGTTGACGAGCTCGTATAGCCTCGTCTTCCTTAGAAGCAGCCGCCGCGGCCGCTGCTGCTGCAGCAGCAGTTGACGAGTTTGAAGTTCCATTCGAGTGCTGAGAAACAGGCCGGCTGGTAGTAGTTTGCTCAGTGAGCTTTTCGTTCAGCTGGCTGAGCAGCTTGTCCGTCTTGGCGAGACGCTCCTCTAGCCATTTCTTGCCTTCCAGAAGGGAATCCCGATGATCTTGGAGTTCCTTTCTCGTCAGCGAGTTAGCTGCCGGATTTGAGGAGCTGGCGGCTGCGGAGGGTTGCGAAACCAAAGGGTTGACCCAACCGCTCGGTCGGTTTTGAGCGCCTTGTCCGACTGCATCTTTTCGATCTCCCGTGCGGCCGTATCCGTATCGATCGTGCTCAAACAACCCGCCATACTTGAAAGGCGATGCACGAGCGCCAGAACCAGCCGATCCGTAAGGGCCGAACATCCCTCCTTGCCTACCGGCTCCTGCCTCAGATGCCAAACCTGGTGCTCTGGCAGATGGGTCTCCACCAAGGATAGTGGATGGCAACCCCAACGCTCGCCTCTCTCGCTCTCTCTCAATCTCTTTCGCACGCTCCTTCTCCAAGTCACGTTCACGAACGCGCTGATCCTCTTCCAATATACGCTGACGTCTCAGACTCTGCATTTCACGTTCCTTTTCGATATCGACGTCCCGCGCCAAGAGCGCTCTTTCCCGATTATCTCTTGGCACTGATTGCTGAGCGTGTCGAGCGATAAGACTCGAAGCAGATGCTCCTCCATACATGGAGTTATAAGCAGAGTGTGAATTGGGACTGAGGGCTCTTCGTTTTGGTGAACCGGTATCAGGCGTTCGAGCTCCAGAAGATTGAACGTCTTCTATACTCTTACGCTTCATACCCCGCATGTCAAGAGGTTGCAGGGAAGGGTCAAGGTTGGAATTGGAACTTCTTGGTCGTTCTGGGGCATTCGCAGCAGCCGAATTCGGTGCGGACCGACTGTTAGGTCCGATCGATAGCAAGGTTTCAGCAGCAAGCTGATGGGCCGCCTGAGTGGTCGCATGGTCGTCGTGTAGAGTCAGCGAACTTGCGGCGACGTGACGTGTACGCAGTGGTCCACGTACTCCTTCTTGTGCAGCTCTTTCAGCTTCGTCTTGATCCATGTCGACGTCACCTTGTATTCCACCTCGCGATGCCGTAGACTCTGATGGAGAGGGAGCGTTGTTGCTAGCTGCCTTGGAAGCGGCCAGGGCAGCAGCCTTTTCTGCGTTCGTCCTCCTGTGTCGTTTAGGCTTAAGAGCAGGCGTTCCCGTCAACTTAGAATCGACCGGTGTGACGGGTCCGCTGATCATCTCCTCAGCCGGTAGATCGCCGCCAGGTC
Source organism: Filobasidium wieringae (assembly GCA_001600055.1). Taxonomy (NCBI): domain Eukaryota; kingdom Fungi; phylum Basidiomycota; class Tremellomycetes; order Filobasidiales; family Filobasidiaceae; genus Filobasidium; species Filobasidium wieringae. The sequence goes on from BCIV01000006.1 coordinate 822,477, forward strand.
CAGCGGATCCTCGAGCGGATACAGCCGGAACTCTTTTTCTTCGTTTGATCACTGTCTTTTTCATCGCGACTGGTCTTGGTACACCGTGTAACTTGTGATATAGACCTGTTTGAGCGAGTCGTCTCTTAATCAATTATCTGCACCTATACCTGATTGGGTGAAATGAGACTCACCACAAGCATTACACTGCGGTCGGCCGGCCTCGTCACGTCTCCAAAGAGGAGTGGTACTCGTTCCGCAGTTTCTACAGCTCATCCCAACCGGTACAGCTCCATTTGCAGGCGAAACCAAGGGCAACGTTGTGGTTCCTGCTTGAGGACTTGCGACGCTCTCACTCCTCTCCCTGATGGAAGCTGGACGACGACTGTTTCCGTCGGGAGAAGCAGTCGACATCGATCGATCGCCTGCTACGTTCGAACATCCTTCGGTTAGTATCCACAAGTAGAGCTACAATGATAAACATCCGGCTCACCTTCCTCTTCGTCACTATACCCTCCATTCCGGCTTACAGGTGAACGTACCGGCTGTCCAGCCCCATACCCTCTTTGTGCATGACTCGCCGCGATTAGAGGGTTATAACCGGGCTCGACATCCATTCCCGAATGATGCGCATGCCCATTGTTTGATGCATAGTGGTGATGTCCTGCAGCCCCATTCGCCCCTTGCCCAGGATACCGGCTCTGTGTGCTCGTCTCCATTCTGGAACGGGAGGGAGCATGAACAGGAGCAGATTCGACCGTCTTGCTCGAACTGTTATTGTAAGTCGGACAACCTTCGCACCCTGATTTTCCTCCTGTTCCATTACACCTTCCATCCCCCGGACAGCTCCCTACAACTGGAGGAGAGTCCGGTCGAGGTAAATGGGAGGCGGAAGGTAAACCGCCTTTCCCTCCACCCAACGGAGTGGTCGAATAAGCCCTATCAATCCCGCTAATGGATCGTTGAGACATGGATGACGCAGGTTGTGGTAACAACAGGTGAGACCCGGTGACGGATCCTGAATGAGTCCTATCCCTATTCCGTGCAGGAAGCAGGACGGTCCCATGCGGCGTGACCCTTCCTCCATTCCTCGAATCAACCGGTGAACCTCTTCTGACCGAATCCTCCTCTCCTCTTCTGATCACCCGATCCTCCGCTGCCTCATCGTCCTCCAATTCATCCTCCCTCGCTCCTGGGGATTGAGGTGGGGATCCTTCTCCATCCACATAAGTCCCACGGGAAGTGGAGATGGGATGATGATATCCCGACAACAAGTTCGTTCTCCCGCTGTTCGGTGCGCCCAAAGGCTTGGCGGTAGGATAAGGGGAGGAGGAGGCGGAAGGTAGAGTCGACGCTGTTCGGTGGGGAGAGACGGTATGCGATGGGTGTGAGAGTTGATGGATGGAGGAAGGTCGATGTGATCGAGGAGAAGGTTGATTCGACGACGGGAAGAAGGAAGATCTTGCTGATTTATCTGTTAAAGTATCAAGCCACAAGAACGGAACGGGTGATTAGATAACGGTGAAAACATCTCCGCCTTTAAAGGCTGAAAAGACTAGACTGACCATATCCATTAACCGACCTCATCTCCTCTCTGGAAGCATGATCTGCCCTCGAGATCCTCTCACCCACTTCACCTGCAGACTCTCTCACGGAATCTGCCCGTCTGCCTGTAACTTGATCTTCCTTGTGATTGGTAACAGGCGCAGACTCGATCTCACGCTTGACGAGATCGGGACTATCCACCATTTTCTCTACCAGATCTAGTTTTCCTCCTTGACCTAATTGTCTTCTTCTATGTATGGGCGTGATCGGTCGAGAGAACGGGTGGGAAGAGAGATCGTGACCGTTTCGGTGGAATGGTCTCGAGGTATTTGACGATCGATAATTGGTTTATCGTTCTCGCTCGCGCTTTCTTTCCAATCTAATCTCTCCGCGAAAACCAGAATGTCCAGATTTTTCCTTTTCGAGGCGCTCGAGGCGGGTTGATGATCGGCCTGGCTTCTGAGAGGGTATGAGGTTGATTCGGAGAGATAGTCTTGCTAACGACTGATCAGAGCGATAGTCTTTTCCGAAGCGTGATTATGAATAGTACGAGTGGACGAGGTGGAGACGGTTTGACGATGATCGAACAGCGTGGGATCTCTCGCTCGACGGGTGCTATATCTACTATGTCAACGACGTGGAGATCAGGATACGCCGGTTGTTGATTAGATATGGAAGACTCTCGGTGTTGACGATCGACTAGATGGTATCCGAGTGGTAATGGAAGGTGGAAGATGGAGGTGTGAGGATGATCTGTATCAGCTAGGTGAGTGCCGTGTGCGGACAACGACACCCCTGGCTGCTGTTGCTGTCCCTGCTGATAGCGATACGAACGATGCCGTAGGCGATAAAAAAAAAGCGGGCACGAGCACGACGCGGAACGATAGCAAAGCGAAAGAGCCAAAGGCAGACACGCGCAAGCCGGCACAGTAAGATACACGTCGCCCCCCCCCCCCTTCGCTCTGACTGTGATGACAGATCAACCATAGATGAGAGGGATTCGGACAGATACGAACGCCGGACAGGCACGTCGCATACATTGCGTCTCACCCTGACTGCGAGCTCGACCACTTGCCAAGAGATGATGGTCCTGCTATCACTCCGACCATGCCACCCGTTGCCAGCCTCACGACTCTGGCCCGAAAACGATCCACATCAAACCTATGACGAACGGCAGCCCATGCTTTTATTATGATCTACACGATCCGTCATCACGATCGACCCGGTCACCGGTGAGTGAGCGTCGCGTATACGGAGATGGCCGCGCCCCTGTCAAAAGGCGAGAAACGAGCCGAATGACTTTTGAACCTGCGCCTAGGCGATGCCAGGAAAAACTACCGATACGCACGGACGGCAACATACCAGGACGGGATCAACAATCCGCCTTCGGATTCCGCCTTCCTTCCTTGTCTGGCACTTTCCACTGGGCCACTGGATTCGGACATCTGATCGCTTTTCATTTATCTTCCACTGGATTCGGACATCGATCCGAAGGCTTGTTTCAGGTCGTCGCAGCGCGAAACGTTATCAGCCTAGATCTAAGGGATTGCCTTCATTCGCGATATCCTGATGCTCGTGGATCTCATTTGTACCCGTAAAACAGATCAACATATATCTCCCGGTTTACATGTGAGATCTCTATAGATTCTCTGGTCTGCACTGCCACATTATGCGAACCTCTCAATGAGACATTGCTACAACTTCGCTCAGATCATTTGCGAGTGTTTGACTGTCCATAACTTGAAATGATGTTCGACAGATAGACACGGCTCGAGGATGTTAACAAGACGAACAGATTACAAGTATTTTGCTTCGAGCTGCCTGCATCGGAAGAAGGCAGTAACTCGTGCATCGATGATTTGGTCATTCTCGTAAATCACAGTGACGATTCTTTATATGCTGACCCACTGCGTTGCCATTGCAATAAGTCAAGGAGAGTCATAAATTGTCAACCTTTCAAGCGACCGCACTAGACCGTCTACGATCTTGGTGACTGGCCATGGTATCCTTCTAACACGATAAGATACAAGTAGACCGACTTGGCATTCGGCTTTGCCGCTCAAAAAATTACCCGGGACTCATCGAATGGTTGAAAAATTCTAGTACAGAAATCGCAAGATGATATCTCGTAGCGAACGCTCGGACTCTCTTACATACAAACAAGCAAGCTATACGGGAGTGCGCTTCTAATTCAGGTTTATGAGATGCAGCAGCGAGCAGTAGGTGGCGATGCTACTACTACTGTAAGCTCGAACATGTCGGGTGCTCGAGACACGTCCCAACAATATAAATGATTAACGGTGCCGGTATGCATAGCACTGAAGTTCACTATCTTCCCCTTGGTCTGTGATCGCTAGCGTTGTTCCATGGATTTGCGTGCTGAAAATGAGAGCCCACGCTCGGGAATGGCATCAAAAGGTTGCCCAGCACCTTTCTGCGTTGGATAGGTAATGCATCGAGCCCTTCGATACAATCTCGATCATCGACAATCAAGGTCATCGGTAGATTTACCGAGCAACAGCAATGGTGCTACAAAGATCTTTCAGCCTTACTTCGAAGTCGAAGTTCAGTTTTATGACTATAGCCGACTAGTCAGATGGGACGTTCGCCATCTGCATCCGGATCGGAAGTATATTCGAACTCTCGAATATTTCGGTGAAGAGAAGATCAGAGCTGTAAGCTGTAACTCTTTTCCCTTCCAGCAGTCTCTAAGATCTCTACTTCCTACAATCTACTCATACACACCTGCAAGAGCTACGTATTCTCTTCTTGCACCATCATGCCGCCCAAACAACGCCAAAAGAAATTACACCATCCTCCCTCAAAAGCTCAACCAGCTTCATACGTTCCTCCCACCAAACTTGCTCCTCTTCCCATCGAAACCTTGATCCTCACAACCATAACTGCAGCTATCACATCGACTCTTAGTAACTCCGCCTTGCCTACTATCATCCAGAATATCAAGTCATTCTTGTACGACAAGCAGTTCCTCAAGGTTTTTGAGGATGAGAGCGTTCTGGATGCCTATGCGGCACGATGGGTTCCCAGTCGAGCTTTAGCATTCAGGGAAATCATAGGGGGCTCAGAGTACCTCACGAGAGTGTTAGAAGGAAGAAAAGCGGGAGGTGCGGATAAAGGCAAGAGCAAAGAGGTCGAGGTTGAGGAGTCGGATCGTACGAGGGTGGTTTGTCTCGGTGGAGGAGCAGGGTCGGAGCTGCTGGCCTTGGCGGCATTGGTCTCTCCCCAGAACTCCGTTCCAGCTGGGGAACCTATTCCCAGAAAGCCGGAAGATGACGATGAGGAAGCAGAACCAATCCAAGTCGCTACTGCATATCCTACGTGCGACATTCACTTAGTCGATCTCGGTCCTTACCAATCCTTACTCGCTAAATTCACCACGGCACTGCACGAACATATGCCAACGACCCGATTCACTCAAACGTTTCATCAAGCCGATATACTTTCTCCCTCCGAACTTGACCTGTTCGAAACTTTGATTCCGAAGGACTCGTCCTCACCTACAATCATTACCCTGCTCTACACCTTGACGGAACTGTTCATACAGTCCCGTCCCGCTACAATCAACCTCTTGACCAGAATAACCCGTAATTCACCCAAAGGGACTCTCTTCCTGGTAGTCGATTCGGCCAACGAAGAGGCAAGCGCTTTGGGCGTTGGGAAAGAGGGAAGGAGTTATTCATTAGGACTGGTCCTCGATGGAGTCCTTTCGAACCCCGCATCATCCTTATCCCAATCCTTCGCTACGGGACAAGAGGGACCGAAACGTGGCGCTTGGAGGTGTTTGGAAGAGGAAGAGAGTAAATGGTTCAGGCTTAAACTCGGGTTACAGGATCAATACCCGGTCAAGCTGGAGAATAGTAGATACTGGTCGAGGTTGTATAGGCGAGAATGAGTACCTCCTTGTTGATCCATATACCAAGTCAAACTCCCTTTCATCATGCGTTGTCGCCGACCCATACACTTCCATCCATGCGCCGATATCACATCCTCTGCATCCTCGTGCTCAACGAACTAACCTTCTTCTTCCTATACTCTCTCCTGGCCTCCGTCTCGTCCACACCCCCGACGTTCCCCCATCCAGCAAGCGGGACCACGAGAACACTAGCATTATCCTCTGCCCCCAGATCTTCCGCGAAATCTATTATCGCTTGAGCCGCTCGGGACGGGTCGAAAGCGTTCCGAGCTAGATCGATGATCTCTTGGTTGGAGATTAGGGAAGAGACGCCGTCCGTCACGAAGACCATGTACGCGTAGTCATCGCCTGTGAGGGAATGAAGTGTCGTCAATTACGAGTCGTCTTGGGATCAGATGAGACGGGTGCGACTGACCATTGATCATACGATGTTTCACTTCCGGCTCTCCCGTTACCCCCAGAGGCTTGAATTCTCCGTCCCCAAAACTACAGCAAGAATCACCATCAGCACACGTTTTTCCGCACAAATCGAGATGAGCATACCTTCTCGTGTTCTCCACCGCTCCCATCCACCTAAGCCCCGAATCCAGACCATCTGAACTCAGCCAAAATTTCCCACGCCCCATGTCCCCCTAATCTCGAGGTACTTACCGGCTCTCACCGAAACTATCCGTCACTGTTCCCGCACCCAACCGTCTCAACCTGGAAGCCTCTATCCGGGTATCTGCGTGATGTTTCTCCGTCAATGGTTCTACTTTCCCTGTATGCTTATTACAGAGTAAGATCAGGGTGTCCCTGAAAAAGGAGAATGGAAGGTTGAGTTTCGTAAGAAAGAAGGAAGAAAGTGCAGGTCTCGTATTCACCCTAATTGTGCGGTAGTAAGGCTTATTTTCTTGGCAACGAAGAAGGGCTGAATGGGTTCGTCTAACGATTGAATTAGAGCGATGGAAGCGGTCGAGCCACAGCGTCTCGTATCTTCCCTCGATAAAAGCAATTGATCCGCCTGTTTCCCGCCATGCAAGTGAGATTATCAACACACTCGTCTAATACTAATCCAATAAGGCGAAATGAAACGGGCCAACCAAGACTTACGGTGAGAAAAGCGAGCGTGACCCTTTCCTCCAAGCTCAACCTCTCCCTTAGAGCGGGATGTCCTACCCATTCCCTCAAGACCCCTCCTCGAAACCTCTTGAAGTAACCCCCGATCTTACGGTGGAAGAGGACCGTATCGTCAATTCCGGATTTATCCACCTCTTCTATCATCCCGTGTAACCTGTTATGCAAGTGATCGGAGACGTGTTGACCCCCATGTCCGTCGAAGATTGCGAAATACGATACTTGGCCGGATAGAGGGGGAGAGGTGGGGGAGAAGCTTTTAGAGTTGGAACTCGAGCTTGCACTGGGATTGGAATTGGGATTGGAGGGTTTGGGAGCGGGTTGTGAGGAGGATGAAGACGGGTTCCAGGTCACATCGTGGTTCTTCAAGGAGAGAGATAATTCTTCCGGACATAAGGATAATGTATGGACGGATGTGCGGTCTTCTTGGTACCTAGCAGAGTGGTTCGTTACGATCAATCGACTTGGACGGTTGTTGCTTCGTCGTCGTGAATGAGCGACTCACTGTCTGGTTCCTCTTGAAGAAACCCGCCCAATGATCTTCCTCGAAGCTAGATCGACTTTGTATGTTTGACCTGAATCCCATAAATGAATTGAGTCAGCCGTTCGTCTTGCCGGATTCAAATTACCTGTCTGAAGACTGACCGTTCTGGGATTGTCCTTTGACATAATCATGAAACGAGCGGTGCGATGATGAAGCAGCAGGTTTCAAGGAAGAGACTCTGAGACGCTTGAACAATAGTGAGGGCAGAGGTGTGGTGGCCATCTTTCGATGTACCTCTAGGTCGTAATAGGAGATTCGGAACAAGACTGTGTCGGAGTAGGATATCTAGAATGATGATGACATGGTTGTGCAACCGGAATGAACTCTGTTTGCGCGTGCAGGTGGGTATTCGTTCTTGATCGCGATATCCGTTGGTGCTTGGCACGATCGTATGAGTACGGTGCAGTTCGATTGAGTCAGTCCCAGTGCTATTGAGATACCATGGATACCATGAATACCATGAATACCATCGAGTCAGAGGACTCAGTGAATGTTCACCAGCCGCAAGTATGCTCACACATCCTGTCGACAAAGCTTATCCAAAGTCGTCATTATCAACGCTAAGTCTGATCACGTGATATCTCGGCATTGACCGATGAAGGCGTCTCTTCTTGCCGAATCTAAGCGCTCAATCGGATTTGGGAATGGAAATCAGAGAGAGATGACATATTGAAACGAGTCATTCTTCAGGTTCACACACATCGCACACACTCGAGCGAGTGCGCAGCAGGGGTAGTGCTACTACTACGTCGTACCAGGCAGATACGTTGTACACCTCGTAGTCCCTGTACTCTTCATGCTACTCGCGTACAACTCGTACACCTACCGCCGCCAGACATGAGCGACCATCTCGCCATAACGCACGACGAGCATCAAGTAGCTCACTACGACGCAAACGCTACACGACCGGAAGATCGAGTACGAGAAGCCTCTCCTTCTGAATTAGCCACCCCTTGTCATTCCTCCGATCGTACCATCACAGGGTTAGAACAGGATGTTCAAGGCGAAGAGAAAGAAAAGACTTTCAACCCGATCGATCGGGAAGGATTCCGTTATATCCCTCAACCAAGCAGCTCTACCATCTGGGTAGAATTCTCACCGAATTCTTCTAAAGATCCTCTCAACTATCGAACGGGCAAGAAATACTTTATCACCTGTATCGCCGCCTTCTTCACTTTGTGCACATCGTTCAATGCTTCGAGCTATGCGATGGGGGAAGGATCGATGGAGAGGGATCTGAACGCTACAAGGACTCAGGCGGCGACTGGTTTGAGCTTGTTTGCTTGGGGGTTCGCGGTCTTTCCTGTGATCTTGGCACCGTTTTCGGAAGAGTGAGTGAAGCATTCAGCCATCGAATCGAAGCTCAGTATTGGCTGACCTGAACGTGAATGAACTGGAAGGTTCGGAAGAAGACCGCTCTACCTAGCCGCGGCCCTGATCTACTGGCTATTTAGTTTTCCACAAGCAAAGTGAGCTTTGACACCGGTCGCCTTCTACTTAATGCGACTTACGAACTCTTCTCGCTCAGAGCAAGCTCAATAGCCATGGTCCTAGTCTTCCGCTTCTTACAGGGAGGAGCAGGATCGGTCGGTGCGACTCTCGTGGGAGGAAGTATAGCAGACGTATGGGCGGCTCACGAGCGCGGTGGGAAAATGGCAGGTCCGTCCATCCCCTATTTCCATATCCTTGTGCACGTATCATGCTCACATAATCCGTTCATTAAACTTAGTATTCGCTTTGATGGCTGTAGGAGGAAGCTCCATCGCTCCCGTCATAACGAGTTGGGTGGAGGCGAACCCGAAACTGGAATGGAGATGGATCCAATGGATCCAAATCATTATCATCGCTGCTTATCTCCCGCTAGTCCCTTTCATGCCTGAAACACGGTCGACCGTTCTGTTGAGGAAACAAGCAAAGAAGATGAGAGGGTTGGTCGAACAGGGAAAGGGGATGGATGGGTTGGAGGGCATGGAAGGGTTACATCAGGGGGTGTTCAGAGCTAGGAGCGAGGAGGGGAAACCGAAATTGATCGATCTGATCAAAGTCAGCTTGATCAGGCCTCTCCGTACGTTTCATGGCTTTTTTCCGCTTGTCGGTTGTGACTAACGAGCTATTCCCTGCTGCCTGCTCGTAATCTTCAGACTTACTGGCGACAGAACCAATCGTCATCTTCTTCACTCTATGGATCTCAGTAGCTTGGGCTGTATTCTACGGTCTTACCCAATCCATCCCTTATGTCTTCAGGGAAACTTATGGGTTCTCGACCGGAAGGGTGGGGTTGGTTTATCTCGCTATGACGTGAGTCTCACGAGGTCTGCTTCGTTGTGGTTTTGATGTGGTTTCTTAGCTGACGTCCATGATATCGGGATTTCAGGATCGGTTGTGGATTAGGGTATCTGCTTAATTTCGTGCAAGAGCACATGTACAATACTCGGGTCAAGAAGAATGGAGCGGAGGCGAGGTTGTATGCCGGTACGAATCTCGCTTCGGTACTCAAGTGAGATCTGTCCGGCGGGGCTGATACAATGTCGTCTGTTTTTTCAGCTATGGTCGCTGGAGTTGCGTTCCCTGTGGGATGCTTCATCTATGCCTGGACGAGTGAGTCATACAGAGCCGTGCTGGTCGTTACCAGAGTACTAATTACGACTCGTTTGTCTAGCCTTCGCCTCTATCACCTATGTAGCACCTTGCATCGGGATCGCGATCATCTTAGGATCAGTCTACACCATCTACTTGGCATGTTTCAATTACCTCGCCGATTCGTATACTCTGTACGCTTCGAGCGCCTTGGCAGGACAATCTCTCGTTCGGAACCTTATCGGAGGGGCGTTCCCCATCTTCGCCAACGTCATGTATGAAAACCTCAATCCGAATTGGGCATCCACGCTTTTCGGATGTATTGGAGCGTTATTGGGGGCGGTACCGTTTGTCGCATTCTTTTATGGACCAAAAATTAGGTCGAGATCCAAATTCTCGAGACTGCTTGTCGAGGAGGAGGAAAGGTTACAACGAGAGAAGCTGAAAGAGAATGAGAAGGAGATCGCATAGGAACAACCCAAAAGTCACAAATTGTATCCATATCAACAGCAGCAAAACAATAGATGAGCAGATTACTGTAGAAAGCGGCCGAAACGACTATCGAGCAGCATAAATGACACAAGGCATAGGTACCCGCGGCCAGGGTGAAACGCGCGTTCAAGTTCCGCATTTGCTTCGCTCGTGGGATGTAGGCTCGATCGATAACATCTCCAGCTAGGATAACATTAAACCTCCAGGAAATCAGTAGCAGTCTCTTGAAGGTATCCTTGACCCAATGTCCACCAGTCGTGAGTTCGCATAACATCGTAACGACTCGAAACACAAGTCGGCCTTTACGACGCGGTTCACTGCAAGTCTCAGGCGCCTGCAAGCGCGCCCGTTTCCCTTTCCTTAAGGTCGCGCAGACGCCAACTCGAAGCGCAACTGTCAGCGAGCGCGAACCAGGGCTGACGATTGGCCTTTGGTCGTTTCAATGATGTCTTCTCAATATCGAGACTTCTTCCCTCAGAACTCAGAAGACTTTTGATTTCTCACTCCGACATCCAAAATGACTAAGAAGAGAAGGTCTAACGGCAGGAACAAGCTCGGTCGTGGTACCACCGGAAGGTCCCTCCGATGCTCCAACTGTTCGCGATGCATCCCCAAGGTGTGTAAACATTTCCGACCAAGCGAGGAAGCGGGACAGAGGTGCTGTGGAGTGTATATGGGTTGAATAAGTTGAAGAGGAGGACTATGCGGGCAGCGACTCGGTAGAACAACTGGGAAATTCGCAGGAAACCAAGCTGGAACAATGGATATTCAACCCATAGACAATCCCTCCGCCACTGCCCCTCTATCCTTGCATATCGGTCATGATTTTCCTATTCGTGCGGTGCTGAGCGGGTTTTCTTGATGAATTAATAGGACAAGGCTATCAAGCGTGTCAAGGTGACCAACATCGTTGAGGCTGCTGCTATCAGGGATATGGAGGAGGCTTCCATCTACAAGGGTGAGCAACACCCTTTGGGTGCCTTCAGCATCGACAATTCTAATAAATCCTTTAACCTGTAGAGTACGCCCTTCCCAAGCTCTACAACCGAACTGTCTACTGTATCTCCTGTGCCATCCACTCCAAGGTCGTCCGAGTACGTTCGGCCAAGTCTGGTGCCGTCAACAGCAGGAAGAACAGGTCTCCCCCTCCCAGGCCTAGGTTCAAGGACGGAAAGGTTTGTTGATCCCGTTTGATCTTTTCATCTGCATCTGGCTGATCGAGAATTTCGGGTTTTCTAGCGTATCAACGCTGCCGTCGCTGCTGCCCAGGACGCCAAGACCGGTGCTGCCGCCCGAGTTTAAACACTTTCCGCTTCTAAAGATTGTTGTTTGAATTCTGAGTAGTATGGGGTTTTGTACATCTTTATAGTCGATGCGGCGTATGGATGGATGAAGCCTTTCCTGAATTGATCCAGCCTCCAGGCCGTCTAGAATGTGCTCGTCCCTGTCCTACTAATACGACCACTTATGCTTTCAGGTCTTGTTTGGGTCCGTTCTGAAAGGTACGTTGCTTTCGGAGACAACCCTCTTAGCCTGATGCTGATAAGTTATTATTTTCTAGATGGCAGTGATGTCTGTGTTTTCTTCGGTTTCTCGTCAGAAGATGGCTCGTATGAGTCTGAACGCACACCTGTGTACAGTGTCCCTCGCAGATGCGTCTCGCGACGTCGTCAAGCTCACAGGGGAGACTGAAGGAATTAAAGGGTGCAAAATTGAAAATCCTATTGGACGCTTCACGTTGGTTCGTGCGATGCTCTCATCTCGGTCTTCGGAGGAGTCGTGTAGCGAGGTCTTGGCAACAAGCTCTCGCTTTTCCTGCTTGCAGGAGCGTCTTTTCGAGGTGGGAGCTGTCAAGGGTCCAGGAGATAGACTCGTGTTGTTTCTGTTTTGTTTATCATACATGCCTTCTTATTCAATTGCTGCCTACTTCTTGCTTTTGCTGTGAGCGTCAGTCTTGATGATAGCATACGTTCTCAACCGTTTAACCTTTGATGTAGCGTTCTTTCTAAATCCAACCTCGAAGGATGTGAGAACTTTATGAACGTCCTGAACTGATGCAAGATGGGAAGCGATGATGTGTAGTCCAAGTGCATGTGCATATCGATCAGAATAATGTGGTTCCGGCTGGCTTTCTAGGAGACTCCATCGGGAAAAGATTAGAGTCCCGTTCATATATTCAGGGCCACAGAAGGTTTCATCTACAAGTTCCCTGGCTCCCATCTCGTTCTTCAGTCCATCGTTGTCCCAGTGAGAGCCGATTGGGTGTATTATTGACCGATTCCTGCAGGCCTTTCCCCTTGTAGTGATACGACAGCACTTCATAGTATCTCAAGACATGGGCCGTCGCTGCGAGCAGCAAGTATGTTCATGTGAAACGAGAATTCGCAACAGTAGCTAGCATTGGCATCGCGGCATCAGTATAGTATATCAGATGGCTCCAGGCCTCCTGCATCTATCTACAGCGAAGATCTCCGAGGATCCACCGCGATCGGCGTACATCGACATGCCAACTACTATAGCGGTCTCCTCTCAAAGACCTCTACCAACAGTCCATCGCTTTGCAACGGTCTTGGCGCCTTGAACCCAGGCAAAGCATTCGCCGACCTACATGTGGGACATTAGCTGATACGATCAAAGCCCAGCTAAGAAAGATGCCTACTTGGGTGATGCATTGAGTCTGGAGAGCGGCGACTTCAGCATTAGGCAACTTGTTCGAGACGTCCATACAAGCGATCTATCAACGCGGCGTGACTTTTAGTACTCGTACACGTACGCGTACTTGACTGGACGAGTGGCGGGACTTTACCCTTTGAGAATCACAGCTCCCCTCGAGGGCGTCATAAAGGAAGTTGAATTTCCTTCCGCCGGCAGAGACGTAGGAATTGCCATTCTCTGTATGAGGAGATCGAATCAGGTTGACTTCTGGACAGAGGGGGAGATAAGACTGACTGGAAACTGCAGGCGCGGGCGCGCCGATCGAACCGGTGTATCCCATAAAGTCATACGCCGATCCGGTAGCGACAGGAGAAACGGGAGCTGAGGCGGTAGAGACAGACTCAACCGAAGTTGGTACGACTACAGTTGGAGCTGGATCGGCAGTGGTGGGTACCGTACCGACAGGCATGACGGCGGTGGTTTCAGCCTCTGCAACGGTGGTCTCGTACTCAATCGGAAGGGTGTTACCTCCCACACTGGGCATGGGGACAGGTCTGAGGTCGAATCAGAATACCAGAGTTCAATCTTCTCAGGGCTCTGCCACTCACTCGATAACGCTGGTAGGCGCTTCGTCACCAGCAGACGTAGTCTCCACAACAGGTTCGACAGTCGTTCCAGTCGAAGTAGGAGCGGCAACAGTGGGTTCGAGTACGGCCGGTACAGTAGGTACGGCCTGCTTTGACGAGATTTCAGTCGTACTGGCAGTAGAGACCGCCTCGACTGAAGTAGGTTCAACCGAGGCTGAGGTTGATGCGGAAATAGCGACAGTCGGCTCAGGAACCAAAGAAGTGGAAACAACGCCGCTCTCCACAGGGTCTACGATCGGGACAGTCTCATCACCGCCAGTAGCAGCTCCCCCAGAATCTCCCTTCCTACAAAAAAGAAAAAAAAAGTGGCCCGGCCCTTCAGCTTCACCCTTGCTGTAAGCGCCCGAACGTGGGAGATCGACCCACACGACCCCGTTCTGATAGACTTCGATCCCGGGGTACTTGAAGCTCGGTCCGTCCGTCGTCAAGGGGGTGAATCCCGTGTACATATCGGGGAACTTGCCGGTTGGTGCAGGGACCGTCGTCCCGCTGGAATCGAGATCGATCTGGAAGGCGCTTGGGTAGAATTGTTGCTACAGTCGGGAGAGGAGAACGGGGGGGCGAATCAGTTCCGGGGTTATACGTTCGTTTTGGATTGAGAAAAGAGCGATGACTTGCGCCGTTGAAAGGAGCGAGGAGCTCGTGCTTGACCATATAAGCTGTCCGCCATTGTGATACCAATCCCGGTCAACCTTCGTGGGTTCTCTCAGCCAGACGCATGTGGTCAGAGGACTCACCTCCACCGGGAAGATCGCTAGGTAAAGTGAAGGAATAGACGCCCTTGTTCTGGCTCAGTTTGGTCAGTGGCCAGGTGGATGTGGCGGTATCGTAATTCTCCTCGGTGATCTGAGAGTCGGCGCGAAGTCGTTGTTATGGCCGTGCGATTGGGTTGAATGGTATGAGAGACACTTGCCTTGAACCAGTCCAGGGAACCGGCATCGATCCCGGTACAGGTCGTACCGCAGTTTGCCATGTAGCTGTACCAGCCCAACGTAATCGCGCCCCATCAGCTGAGGATCGCCAACAGGACCTAATCGACCGGAGCGCGCTCACTTGGCGATCCCTCCTACATGAGAATCCGGCCAATTACCCGGTTCGCCCCAAGTGACGGTGACCTCTTCCCCACCTTTGACAGGGATACTACCCGTCGGCCAATCCTTCTCCATCTTCTCCGCGTTGGCCCCCTCGAAGATGACGGAGCACTGTTCCCAATTGGCGAAATCCGGCTGACAGGGGCCGTCCCCGTCGTTCTTCCTCGCGTAGACTTGGCCACGAGCGGCAGGGCTGAGGTAAGGGTCGACTTTGAAGTTGAAACCGGGGTAGGTTTTACCGGATATGGAGATCTGGGCTAGGTATCCGTGAGCGAGGGAAGAGGGGATGAGGGCGACCAGCGCGAGAGCGGTAGGGAGGATGAGTTTGGATGGGGATGGCATGTGGTTGGCTGGCTAATGAGTGTGTGAGTGTACAGGGGGAATGGAAATGGAAAGTGAGGCGAGGCGGAGAGAAGGGGGGATCACTTCTAGTGTCCGTCTGAAAGATGCCTGTCCATTCGAATCGACCTCGACCCGTCCGGGCTCTGTCCTTACGGTTCGGTGTTATATGGATTCTCAATTCTCCTGATTCCGCCAAAACGTCGCCAGTTCCTTTGTCCCCGACCAACCGCGATCGCCTTCTTTGACGACCAAACGGCCAAACGAGAGCTTGGCACGGAAGGTTACGCGCGTTTCATCGTTGTCGCTGTCGTTGCTCCATTTTCTAGGTTTCTAGGTCGTTGGTGAGCAGATGAAACGCGTAAAGGAAAGGAAAGGAAAGGAAGGGCTCTTTGCTGGATTGATGATGGGTAGGGATAAGAGGGGTGTTTCTCCAAAGACACCACGTTGGAATGAATTTACCCGCTCTGATATGACGGAACTGGGTGCATAGCGGGTGATCGAGATTGCGAGATTGTTATTATCAACATGCAGATTACATTCAGAAGCTTCAGAAGAGTGTGAAATTGTGAAATCATGAACAAGTCTACGGTTCGTGATCTTTCTGTGACCACCAAAGGATCCAAGGAGAAGGGAGATCGACCCTTCATCGCTGCTCTTCGAATTCAATACCTTATCCAATACGTGGTACTCGATCTACTGAACCAATCATCATCTCGATACATATGATGCACCTCAATCCTTCAATCGGACATAACCCCATTCCCACCATTCGGAATCGAGACATTCCCCGATCCGATAGGGCACGAACGACTATCAAAAGGGTCTTTCGTGATGGGGCGATGGCGATGGGAAGGGTATCTATCGACTGATCGACCCGGATCTGATCGATCTCGCCTATCACTTCTGACTGAGCGTCGCGGAAAAGGGGTCCAGACGACGGATGTCCGGATGTACAGGAAACCGGTCGGTCTGAGGCCTATGAGGCTCTGAAGTCGGACGGGTTGTGTATGGAGATGAAGGCCACTCGATCTGCTCTAGAGCATGTAGGGTATCTGAGCGTGAGATGCAGAGGAGTGACGTGTGGCACTGCACCTGATGAAACGTTTGTCTGGCTCGGGGAAAGATCAAAGCTGAAGAACCCCGAAGATCCCGCGTGAGGTCTACCCGAATGAAGCCGAGCGGGTCGAGTCGCGAGTGGCCAATGGCGCGATGTGATTGGATGGGAGCGGGGGAAGGCGGAGGGGGAGGGGGGTGGATGTTATCTACCGCACTAGTGCACGCTCGAGGTTACGGCATTTCGGTGAAGCGTAGGGCGTAGGGTTATTGCCCTGTTTTATTCCAGACGAGTTCAGCCAACAGCGTTCTTCCCATTCGAACAGGGCGTTTCTCACTGTGCTCACCGTAAGACCTCCATCTAGTCCACCCAGTCTACCCTCGCAGGTATATCACTCACTCACTCGTCACTGGCCTCCCTCTCATCCTTATCCACCCCCATACTCTGCCACCACCACTTACCTCCGACGGTCGAGCCAGGTTCGAGACTTCAATCCTCGCCACCCTCTACCCACTCGCTCAACCGTCGAGGACTCGATCAACTCACCGGGAGGAACCTCGCATCGCCTTTGTCCACGAATAAAATGATCACGCCCACCTCTGCCATGCTCCCCGATAACTCCACCTGGTCATGCACCGATTCCTCCGACCTCCCCTTCCCCCGTCCATCCGACTCTTCCGCCGGTCTACAGACCATCCTCAATAACGCTCATCCCGAAGCTCCAGCGTTCCCCGCCAAGCAAGGTCTGTACGATCCCGATAACGAGAGGGACGCCTGTGGGGTGGGGTTCGTCGTTCATATCAAGGGGAAAGGGAATCACAAGATCGTCAGCGATGCGAGGAGTTTGTTGTGTAACATGACCCATCGAGGTGCCAGTAAGTCGGGTTCCGGTTCGATCCGGAACGTCTCTCTCGTGAAAAGTATCGGTCGAGGCTGAACGCTCCCTTCTTGCCTTCTTGCCTTCACCCCGACAGCCGGAGCGGACGCTCGTGATGGAGATGGAGCTGGAGGAATGTACGCCATCCCTCACAAAATGTTCCTCCGAGAATGTCCCCATTTCTTCATCCCCCGTCTCCCCTCCAACGGGACCTACGCTTCCGGAAACGTCTTCCTCTCTCAAACCCAATCCGCCGCCCAGCAGAAGGAGTTCGAGGAGATCGCCGAATCCCTAGGGATGAGGGTGCTTGGGTGGAGAGAGGTCCCGACGGACGGATCGATCTTGGGTCCTAGCGCCAAGAGTAGGGAACCCAAGATTTTACAGCCTTTTGTCGTTTTGAAGGAACACTATGGGCAGGGTAACAATTCGGAGGATGGACCGTTTGACGCGATGTACTTTAATAGGCAGCTTTATGTCTTGAGGAAACAGGCTACCAATGCGATGTGAGTCGGGACCCGGATCGCGCCGAGATGGTAGATGAAACGAAGCTCATGAGATTCCATCTCGCTCGAATAGGGGATTGTCGAAATCGTTCTACATCTGTTCGTTGGCTACGACCAACATCGTCTACAAGGGACAACTCTCCCCCCCTCAAGTCTACAACTATTACCATGATCTCAATCACGCGCGATTCGAATCCCACTTTGCGCTCGTCCACTCCCGATTCTCCACAAACACTTTCCCCTCATGGGACCGAGCTCAGCCTATGCGATGGGCCGCTCATAATGGGGAGATCAACACGGTCAGGGGGAACAAGAATTGGATGCGCTCCCGTGAAGGAGTACTGAAATCGGAGAAATTCGGGGCCGAGTTGGAAAAGCTCTACCCGATCATCGAGAGCGGAGGGTCCGATTCTGCCGCGTTCGACAACGTCTTGGAACTCTTGGTCGTCAATGGGGTCTTGACGCTCCCCGAAGCGATCATGATGCTCATCCCCGAAGCTTGGCAGAACAACGACATGATGGAGCCCGAGAAGAAGGCGCTCTATCAACATTTCGCTTGTCTCCAGGAACCTTGGGATGGACCTGCCCTGTTCACTTTCTCCGATGGGAGGTACTGTGGAGCCAACTTGGATCGAAACGGGTTGAGACCTTGTCGATACGTCGTGACGAACGACGACATCATGGTCTGCGCTTCAGAAGTCGGGACGATCTACCTCGACCCTGCTACCATCGTCATGAAGGGACGACTCAAGCCCGGGAGGATGTTGCTCGTCGATACCAAGGAAGGAAGGATCGTCGATGACAAGGAGCTGAAGTTGACGACCGCTAGGAAACATCCGTTCGCCGCTTGGGCCGAGGAACAGCTCTTGCAGTTGCCCAACATCATGAGCAAGGTCGCCCGTCAGCACTCGCTCAAGGCGGTCTTGGATGATACCACTCTCGCCACCGATCCAAAGCTGTTGGCTTTCGGTTACACACTGGAACAACTCAACTTGTTGATGCTGCCCATGGTATCCGATGGAAAGGAGGCTCTCGGTTCGATGGGTAACGATTCCCCTCTCGCCTGCATGGCCACCGCGCCTCGTCCCGTTTACGACTACTTCCGTCAGTTGTTCGCTCAGGTGACGAACCCACCTATCGATCCTATTCGTGAGAACATCGTCATGTCCCTCCAGACGTATGTCGGACCGGAGGGCAACTTGTTGGAGATCAACAAGACTCAGATGCATAGGTTGATGTTGCCTTCCCCCGTCTTGACCATGGAGGAGATGACCGCCCTTCAACACCTCAAGGTCGCTCATGCCGATTGGCCATCCATCACTCTCGATATCACTTTCAGAAAGGGAGAGGGTCTGCCTGGGTATCGTAACGCTCTCAACCGCGTTTGCCAAGAAGCGCTCAACGCTATCGACGCCGGGTTCAAGGTCATCATCTTGTCCGACCGAAACACGGGTGCCGATAGGGTCCCTCTTTCTGCCTTGTTGGCTACCGGAGGTGTTCACCACTTCTTGACCGCTCAGAAGAAGCGATCATCCGTCGCTCTAATGGTCGAGACTGGTGAGGCCAGGGAGGTCCATCACCTTTGTGTCCTGGTCGGATACGGTGCCGATGCTGTCTGCCCTTACCTCATGCTCGAGATCATTCACAAGGTCGCCAGGGAAGGACTCGCCAAGGACGGACAGACCGCCGATCAGTTGATCTACAATTACCGAAAGGCTACGGACAATGGTATCCTCAAGGTCATGTCCAAGATGGGTATCTCCACTTTGGCTTCGTACAAGGGAGCTCAGATCTTCGAGGCGCTCGGTTTGCACCACGAGGTCATCGCACAGTGTTTCGTCGGGACGGCTTCTCGAGTGGAAGGTGCTACCTTTGAGCTCCTCGCCATGGATGCCTTTGCCGTACACGAACGAGGTTTCCCTACTCGTGATACCATCACCGTCGGAGGTATGCCCGAGTCTGGAGAATACCATTGGCGTGACAATGGTGAACCTCACATCAACGACCCGACTGGTATGGCCAACCTCCAGGATGCCGTTCGACAGAAGAATCACAACGCCTACGAGGCTTACTCCAAGAACGCTCATTCCCAGATCAAGAACATCACCCTACGAGGTCTGTTGGACTTTGCTTACGAAAAGGCTACTCCTATTCCTATCGAGCAGGTCGAGCCTTGGAACGAGATCGTACGACGTTTCGCTACCGGAGCCATGTCGTACGGAAGTATCTCCATGGAATCCCACGCCGCGCTCGCTGTTGCGATGAACCGATTGGGAGGAAAGAGCAACACCGGAGAAGGTGGTGAAGACGCTAGCAGGTCCAACCCTATCCCCGGTCCAGGTTACAATGCCGCGCCTGAGCCTTACTCTCACGCTATGGACTTGAAGCCCGTGACCGATTCCCGGCGATCCGCAATCAAGCAGGTCGCTTCTGGACGTTTCGGTGTTACTTCCAACTACCTTGCTGACTCTGACGAAGTCCAGATCAAGATGGCCCAGGGAGCCAAGCCCGGTGAGGGAGGTGAACTGCCTGGACACAAGGTCAGCGCTTCGATTGCCAGAACTCGTCACTCGACCGCTGGTGTCGGACTTATCAGTCCTCCCCCTCACCACGATATCTATTCCATCGAGGATTTGAAGCAATTGATCTACGATCTGAAGTGTGCCAACCCTCGTGGGCGAATCTCCGTCAAGTTGGTCTCGGAGGTCGGAGTCGGTATCGTCGCTTCCGGTGTTGCCAAGGCCAAGGCCGATCACATCCTTGTTTCCGGTCACGATGGTGGTACCGGTGCCAGTCGATGGACCGGTATCAAGTATGCAGGTCTTCCTTGGGAGCTCGGTCTCGCCGAGACCCATCAGACCCTGGTACTCAACAACCTTCGAGGCCGTGTCACCTTGCAGACTGACGGTAACTTGAAGACTGGACGTGATGTCGCTATGGCTTGTTTGCTGGGAGCTGAGGAATGGGGTTTCGCTACTGCTCCTTTGATCGCCTTGGGTTGTATCATGATGCGAAAGTGTCACTTGAACTCTTGCCCTGTCGGTATCGCTACTCAGGATCGTAAGTGGTCTGATGCTCATGCAGCACTCATCACAATGGCTGATCTCTTCCACTCATCACAGCCGCTCTCCGAGCCAAGTTCTCTGGACAACCCGAGCAAGTCATCAACTTCTTCTACTACGTCGCTGAAGAACTTCGAGGTATTATGGCCAAGCTGGGTATCCGTACCATCAACGAGATGGTCGGACGATCCGACTTCCTCAAGGTCGATGAATCGTTGAGGACTCCCAAGACCGCTCACCTCGATCTGTCCCCTTTGCTCAAGCCAGCTTTCGAGATGCGTCCTGGTGCTGCTACCTACAAGAGCAGGCAGCAAGATCACAAGCTTTACGTCAGGCTCGACAACAAGTTCATTGATGAGGCCGAGCCCGCCATCGCTCAGGGTATTCCCGTTTCGATCGATTGCGAGGTCGTCAACACCGATCGTGCTCTTGGTACCACCTTGTCTTACCGAGTTTCTAAGAAGTATGGCGAGGCTGGTTTGCCGCGCGATACCATTCATATCAACATGAAGGGTTCCGCTGGTCAGTCGCTCGGAGCATTCTTGGCACCTGGTATCACCATCGAGCTCGAGGGTGACGCTAACGACTATGTCGGAAAGGGTCTCTCTGGTGGACGTCTGATCGTTTACCCACCCAAGGAGTCACCATTCAAGGCGGAGGAAAACATCATCGTTGGTAACGTCTGCCTGTACGGTGCCACGTCAGGTTATGCTTTCTTCAACGGTGTTGCTGCTGAGCGGTTCGCTGTACGAAACTCTGGAGCTCATGCCGTTGTCGAGGGTACCGGTGACCACGGTTGTGAATACATGACCGGTGGTAGGGTCGTCGTCCTGGGTCTCACCGGACGAAACTTCGCTGCGGGTATGTCCGGAGGTATTGCCTATGTTCTGGACATGGCGCACACCTTCGCTTCAAAGGTCAACCAAGAGATGGTTGAGCTTGGCAAAGTCACCGACCCCGCCGAGATCGCTGAGCTTCGAAGCTTGATTGAGGACCATCGTCACTTTACCGGGTCTGAAGCTGCCGACCGAGTGTTGCGCGATTTCCACCACTTGCTGCCTATGTTTGTCAGGGTTATGCCCCTTGACTACAAGCGAGTCTTGGAGGAGCAGGCTGCTCGAGTAGCAGAAGAGAAGGCTCGACAGAGCACCATCGACCTTATTCCTTCCCAGACTGCTAGTCAGGTCGACCTCGCTGCTTCCCTTTCCATCACCAGACCGTCCACTCCCACTCATGCCAAGCATAGGGAACCCAATGTCGTTGATCTCGAAGACTCTATGGTTGATGACGAGCTCGCCAAAGCACGTGCTGGCAAGCTCGATAAAATCAGGGGGTTCATGAAGTACAAGCGACTTAATGAGTCTTACCGACCCGCACGAAAGAGGACCAAGGATTTCAAGGAGATCTCGAGCCGTCTCAAAGACGACGAGATCAAGGTTCAGACCGCCAGGTGTATGGATTGTGGTGTTCCATTCTGTCAATCCAATACCGGTTGTCCGATTTCCAACTTGATTCCTTCCTGGAACAACTTGATCTTCAAGGACGATTGGTACTCGGCATACCTCAGGCTGAAGCAGACCAACAACATGGCTTGGGCTACCTCGTTGGTCTGTCCCGCACCTTGTGAGAGCGCTTGTACTGTAGGAATCAATGAGACCGCTGTTGGTATCAAGAGCATCGAGCGTGCGATCATCGAACGTGCCTATGAAGAAGGATGGGTTCAGCCCGAACCTCCCAAGGTCAGGACCGGCAAGCGAGTTGCAGTTGTCGGATCCGGTCCCGCCGGTCTTTCTGCTGCTGAACAGCTCAACAAGGCTGGTCACCTCGTCACTGTCTACGAGAAGGCTGATAGGGTTGGAGGATTGTTGTATTACGGTATCCCCAACATGAAGCTTGACAAGCTGTCGGTCGATCGTCACACCAAGTTGTTGGAGGACGAAGGTGTCAAATTCGTCTGCAACGCCAACATTGGAGTCGACATCGAGATTAGCCAATTGAAGGAGGAGAACGACGCTGTTGTTCTAGCCATCGGTTCCACTGTTGGTCGTGACCTCAAGCTACCCGGACGCGAGTCTTACGGTATCCACCAGGCCGTCGATTTCCTTACCAAGAACACCAGCGAGCTGATCAAGAGCGACCTTAAAGATCGCACCAAATTCATCGATGCGAAAGACAAGGATGTCATCGTCATTGGAGGTGGAGACACTGGAAACGATTGTATCGGAACCTCCGTTCGTCACGGTGCCAAGTCCGTGGTCAACTTCGAGCTTCTACCTGAACCTCCCGCTACTCGAGCGGCAAACAACCCATGGCCTCAGTTCGCCAGGATCAAGCGTACCGATTACGGTCATGCGGAAGTTATCGCTCATTGGGGTAACGATCCTCGTGAATATTGCATCTCTACGACCGACTTCGTCAAGGACGATGCTAGTGGAGAGTTGAAGGGTGTTAACACTGTCAGAGTGGAATGGACCAACAAGGGTGGTCAGTGGAGTATGGAGAAGATTCCCGGATCCGAGAAGGTGAGTAAAAGGTTGTTGTGATCAGTCAAGGATCATCTGTTAATCCTCCTATTTTCTCGTCGTCAGTTCTACCCTGCTCAACTTGTCTTGTTGGCTCTTGGATTCATCTCTCCAGAGCAAAGCTTGATCAAGCAGCTAGAACTCAAGACTGATCCTCGATCTAACATCTCTACTCCTGAAGGCGTAAGTTCTCCACCTAGACTCACAATTAGAAAGATCACTCGTCGCTGAACCTATCCGCCTTGCTCATACAGTCCTATGCCAGTAGCATCGATGGAGTCTGGGCGTGTGGTGACGCTAGACGAGGACAATCCCTTGTCGTATGGGCGATCAACGAAGGTCGACAGTGTGCTAGGGAGATCGATATCTTCCTACAAACCAACACTAGGCTGGCCGCCACTGGAGGTATCATCAAGCGAAGCTGGATCCCTCCTCCCATCGAATCTACCTCTAGTAGCGCGAGTGAGAGCGGCGAGTCGTTCTCTTCCGTCAGCGATCCTAACGCTGGATCGGAGGTATTGGCTTGATCTGCAAAACGAGCGGAAAAGCAAATATTTAGAATGAGATATGGTCTCGGAGTGTGTATAGATAACGAGCTTCTTTGGACTATTTG
Source organism: Filobasidium wieringae (assembly GCA_001600055.1). Taxonomy (NCBI): domain Eukaryota; kingdom Fungi; phylum Basidiomycota; class Tremellomycetes; order Filobasidiales; family Filobasidiaceae; genus Filobasidium; species Filobasidium wieringae. The sequence goes on from BCIV01000006.1 coordinate 846,030, forward strand.
TGGGATTGTTGTGTACTATTATCGTCCGACGCGATGTACTTTGTGTACTGAGACATGAGATACGGATGTTTCCCGTGGTTTCTGATGATCGAATAAAATCCGAAGCAGCAAGAGCGATTCCTCACCAGCTGATGCAGCTCATCTCACTCACTTCCGATGCTCGTTGCTCCCCAGGTAAAAAGGAATTTTCACTCAAGGGGACTTGCGACCAGAAGGACAGGATCATCGCGGCAAAGATCTATTGCAAGGTGAATCCGTTTTATCCAAGGGCAACGTTGATGCTTGTTCGAAACCGGGACATAAGGACAAAGTTTACGAATCAAAGGCTAGAAACTCGCCGGTACTAAGGAAAGGTCCTAACACTTGATCGAGTCCGGTGACTCATAATCCGCTGTGAAATCCTGGCTAGTGTGACAGCGCTCTGTATACTCAACGGTAGGACTCTCCTCCGACTGGGGCGTGCTCTCACTGATAAGGACAGCAGTACGAATATATAAAGGATTACTAACGTTTCGTATCAATATCCATACAATATACAGATTACAACGAGATCAGAGCTTGAAAGGGTATGTGTATATATATATTCAGTCAAAAGCAGGGCTGCTCGTATTTAGGCTGACGAGAATGTCAGAGAAAAGTGCCCAGCCTACATGGCGGAGTTGGCGTCCACGTCCAGTCTAGTCATCTACCCGCGCGTTCGTAGTCATTCCCTGAAGTCGACCAGAGCAGCTATGTCGTCATTCATCATATGTTCGTGCATTCGGTCGTTGCCGATCGCGTCCTCCTCCGCCTGACGTTTCTCGACGAGGCCTCTGAAATCCAGCTCGTTGATCGATCTTAGATCGTCTGGACCCATGTCGGTCATGCTCGAAAACGGGTCACTCGCGTGGTTAATATTGCCATTGACGTTGCCATTGATATAGATCGAAGGGTGCATCATCGAAGGGCCAGCCATGCCAAGTTGTGATTGTAGGGACTGAATCTGCATCATCATTTGTTGTTCGCGAGCCGTTTTCAAATGAAGCATTTCTTGCATTTGTCTAGATCGGTCGGAGCGCGTGAGTTTCGCGATCATTTTCGCTCGAAATTCGAGACTCACTTGACCAAGTCCACGGTCAGACACAACACTGTCCCCTTGCATAACTTGTCCGGTACTTGAGCCTTCTTGATGATCTTTCTGTTCCTAGGTTTCGCCTTTTTGCCTTTACTATTCGTAGTTTCTGGTTTGGCGTCGAAGTTGTCTTCGTCTTCTTCCTTGATCGATTCCACCTCACGCGCGGCAATAGCACTGGCAATGACGGTAGGTGGCAAAAGCGTTTCTAGTTCTTGGATCTTTTCATTGATCGTTTCGCGACGCTTCCTTTCGACCTCGTTGTGCGACAATCGTCGACGCGATAACCGAGCTTTAGCGAGAGCGTCCGGTGTCAAGCTAAATGCGTGAAAGAACAGTCAAGTTGTGACACCGATTTGAAGCTGGAACGACCGACTCACACTTGAGGGCTATCTTCCGCATCTCCGTCTTCTATAGCCGCCTCATCGACCGTCGCCATCCCGTCTCCGTTAAGATCGGGTCTTCCGCCAGAGACCATATCGTTCATCGAATGTCGTCTCCACCTGACATCCTCTTCGTCAATAACAAAAGTCGGCATCGTCGCCGAAGAGGGCGCTCGACCTGTCGTCTTTCGTTGCTGAGCCATCGTCATCAATCTCGCCGCAGAAGAAGCCTGGGATGTGGGCCCGATCATGTGCTCGCTCCCGGCAAGGACCGAATCGGACGATTTCCGCGCCATCCCCGGTCGACCGGTGTATTTGATATCTAGCGTCGTGGGAAGGGCGAAATGATCGTAAGCGGTAGCAGGTGATAACGTCTGGGATACGTTCCCCGAATTAGCTCCAGATGATCCGGAAGAAGTCTGTCCTTGATTCTGAACGTTCCCAGGTGCACGGGAAGCGTTCGAACCCGTTCTTTGATGACTGGGCCGAGTCTTGCTCGTCGCTCTCGGCGCCTTTCCGACTCCACCGACGGTACCGGCGTTCTCACCCCTGACCGCGCTCCCTCCTGAAGCAGCTGCGGCGATGGATGAACTCCTCCTGACGACCTTTGGTTTCCCTCCCCCTCCCGCCCCCATCTTACTCGTACTCTGCGTCCTCCCTCGCGAAGTCATCGGCTTGATCACAGGATCCTCCTCCCCCCTCAGAGTCATCTCCACCTCCGGCCCATCCCCATCGTTCATCTCTATCGGACTCTTCTCACTCCCCTGACTGTTCATACTCATCACCGTCGTCGCCGGTGTCCCACCGCTAGTCGTCGGTCTTCCCATCCGACCATGTTCGTTCGATTGACCTGAATATTCCCCAATCCCACCCCACTTGCCACCCATTATGCTGGAGAACAAGCTGTCCCCGTAGGAAGAGACGGAAGACGCTCCGATCAAGCTCGGAGTGGTCGCCTGCGTCGCTTGACGGGAGAGGAATTCCATGACGGGTCTCTGATCTCGATGAAAGAACCCGGGGTTGGGTTGCGAGGCGTTCATGGGCTGATGATGATGTTGTCTCTGTCGCTGCTGCTGTTGTTGTTGTTGTCTCTGCTGCTGTAGTTGTTGCTGTTGATTCTGATTCTGATTCTGATTCTGTTGTTGTTGCTGCTGTTGCAGATGTTGTCTCATCCAAAACACACTCGCGACCCCTTTCCCATCCTCCCCTTCTTGTTCCTGCATGAAATCAGGCCCGAACCCGTTCTCGAACCCGTTACCCGTCTCGCCCCCAAACGCGCGGAAATCATGGACGTTAGCGAACGAGTGTCCCGTGCCCGGTCCCAGACCCGAGCTGAAGGTGTTCGCGAACGCTGCAGGGGCGGAGACGGGGAACCCCCCGATCTGTCCCTGATGCGGTTGTTGCGGATGATTCTGGTGTTGATCGTAGAGGTTGGAATGATGAGATCCATCGAACCCGTTGACGTGGGGGAACCCATCGTACCCGAACCCCGAGGCGGGAATGTGAACGTATTCCCCTTCGTCCTGTTGATCCTGCATTTCCTCCTCCTCGAACCCCGGCTCGTTGGGTCCTCGTGCAGCATGAATCGAACGAGGGTTAGAATTCTGTGCTTGTTGAGGGGCCGGTTGATGGGATGTTTGGGGGGAAACGTTTATGCCTAATCTCGAGCGAGAAAGATCGTTGAGCATCTTTTTGAACGACTCGGCGCTGGTCCCTTGAGAACCTCTCGTCGGGTCTTGTTGCGAATGATGCAAGTGTTGACCGTTGGGATGGTTCCCCCCGTTCCCCAACCCGACCCCTTCCAGCTCTCTCTGCTGGAGATGGAGATTGACCAACCCTTCCCCTCTTCCGGCCAATAACGGACTCCTCTCCACCAGAGCGAGTAGATCGTCATCATCAAACCTCGCCGAGCTCGTCGAGTATCCTCCGAACCCCATCGACATGCTCGCAGGGAAATCAGCCAAGGGTAAAGGAGTGGGGGGGATGGACTGAGAGGGCGATTGAAGGGCGGGGGAGGATCTTGTGAATTGATTCAACAGGTCGGTCATCTCTTTCGAAATCTCTTCATTAGAGCCGGACGGGAGGGGAGAATGATGAAGCCCTTGGTCCTGTACGCCGTGCTGGTTGAGAGAATGTGACTGGGGGTGGGGAAGGGAATGGGTCGGGGGTGAAAGGAATGTCCCTTCCGATCCTTTCCCCGGGTTAGATTCTCTCGACGAGATCCTACCCAAGCAACCATGTCAGTCCAGCCTGTGACCTCTTGGCTACGGAAACGATGAGACTCACTCGAAACCTTCCCTCTTTATTCTTGGTTGCAAGTGAAGATCGTTCATGTTCTGTCCGACTGAACGTTTTGCAGAAAAAACAAGATCGATCGGAGTAAGCCGAAGACGTCTTTCGAGGTGGAGAGGTCGTTCTGGTAGTGATATACACTCACCCATACTTTAGATTTCATTCGCGAGACGATTACGTCCAGTGGTACAGTCTATGGACCTGTTCCAAGCAGAACAGGAGATGAGGAAGAGAGAGGCGGTGAAGAGTTACCTGGTCGAGTCGCGATGGAATGCGAGGTCCCGAGTTTGTTTCTTGACGAAAACGAGTCGTTCCAAAAGTGATCCGAATCGAGTGCGAGTTGCCGGTCGCTGTGTAATATCAGTGTATAGGAGTAGATTGATCTTCTATAGCTATTACAATGTACGATGAGCATGACCCATTCCCTACGTATCCACCTTCCCGCTCATTGCTCTGGTCACTGAGATTAGCTTCCCCACGCTGAGAACGGTTCCTCTCCACACACGGCGCCCCTCCCCGCGCACTCGCCCCCGCGCTCGGTCATCTTCCCCTTGCGCTTCTAGTTGGTAGCGCCCTCACCCTGGGAGCCGTAAGCGCGAGGTTACTTACTCGAAGTGGTAATCGCTATACGTTTCAGACGTCGTGTTTCATGTTTCACATAGTGAACACCCTATGACACGTATAGGAGATGATACTCCACTCATCGTCGCCCTCAAGAACATCTGTTAGGTACGAGCGAATCACTCGGTCCCATCTCCGGTGTGGCCATTCCGGTATGTATCATCAGTTCAATACATTCCATCGACTCGATCACGACGATCATCTTTTACAAGAATCACCCGCACCCCCCCCGCGCGCCACCTAACCAAGAGTGATCAAGATCCCCTTCAGCGTCTGCGCCACCAACTCTTCTTCCCTCCTCGGATCCAACCCAATCTTCTGCTGATCCCACGCCTGACAACTCGCCTGCATCGTACTGAACAGCGCCCGTTCCCTCTCCCTCCTCCACCCGATCCTATGCCTGACCAGATTCCCCCAGACCATCCTCACGTCCGATTCGACAGCGTACCATTCTTCCCTCTCCATCGCCGCCTGTAATTTCTTGCGCTGATCGTATTCCCGGCCCATGATGTCCAAGTCGAGGAGATGAGGTTTCCAAGCGAACGGACGGAAGAGGATGCGAGAGATCCGGACGAACGTCTTCAGATCGCTTATCGACGTGCTCCCGAAGATGGAAGAGAGGTGCGGGTGGTGGATCGTACAACTCGTCAGATCGGAGATTCGCGTTCGGAGGGGAGGATGCATGTGGGTCTTTTCCGATAACCTGCGGAGCGTACCCAACACCTGCATGTATGTCGTGTGAGCGGCGTGAGTGACATGAACAACAACAAGACCCACAACCCGACTGACCTTGGCATCGACCAACCCCTCCCCCCTTCCCGTCCTCGACTCCCAGCTCCACCCCCTCTCACTCGTCCCCATCGCAGAGGAACAGGAAACGGCGAACCTATCGATCAACCAATCCGGGACTTTACCCGTCTGGTTCCGCTCCCCCCTCCTCTGCCTTTCGAGCGGGGAGAATCGGCTGCTGGGCAACGGGTATTTCGGGCGGACGTAGATACAGATGAATGAGGTGGGGAGGGATTGGGTGTGTTCTGACTGACGTTCGGATGCTTGTCCGGGTGGCTGATCTTGTTCCCGTTCTGGATCTTGCTCCGGTGATGACGATGACGATGATGAAGAAGGACCGGTCCACCTCATCCTCCCCGACTGCAACATCTCCAAAACCCTCAAAAACACACCCGGTCTAGCCTCTTCCAACCCAGTGAGCACCAGGACCTCCTTCACGTCCATCCCCACCCCACCCTCCCCCGTGCTCACAGCCGATTCAACACTGGACAAACTCCCGCGGGGGTCAAGGGGATGAGGAACATCCTCGTCCTGCGTATGATCCGTCCGCATACTCAGGTCCATCCGTTCTTCTTGTTCCCGCTCGGTCGTCATCGGATCTTGAGCGCGGGTGTGTTTCATGGGGTTGAAAATGGGGCGGGTTGTGTACGGTTGGAGAGGTTTGGAGGATGGGTTGTGGTGAGGTGAGGGACGGGATATGGGAGGCGTAGCTGTGGGTATATGTGTGGATGTGGATGTCGGGTCCAGGTTGGGGTTCGGGTTGGGAGGGGGGACGAGGGGGAAGAGGAGGGAAGCGAATTGATCTTCAGTCCATTGGGTTGAGATGTGGGTGTGTTGGGATGACATGGAGAACACGAGCCCAGATATCTAGAGCACGTTGCAGGTAAGCTCATGATCCTTCAAAATCGGTTGAAAGCAAATGCAAGACGTACAGCTTGACACATTTCCGCAACTCGCTTCAACTTCGTCCTAACCCCATTCTCTCTCTCCCTACTCCACCTCCCATCTCCCCGTTCACCTTCACGTTCACGTTCATCTTTCGGCATAAACCCGTCCTTCTCCCAATCGACATCGACATCCACGATCAAGTTCCTCTGACCGGCGATGAGGCATAAGAAGATTCCGAGGAAGATGTTCTTGTCCAAGATGAGATCGCTAGAGATGTTGGCTTGGATGTGGGCGATGAGGTTGGGGAGGTAGTTCTGTGAGCCTATCTGGGGGATCATCTGGTGGCATGGTCGATGGTGGTAGTAGTAGTGGTGGTGGTGGTGCTGGTGGTGGATGTGATGTGGTTGAAGCTGTGGTGGGCAAGTTTGAGTGGTCGAGCGTGTGTGTATGCGATATCGTCAACGGAATCTGAACCCCGTTCGCACAGCAGAAACGCTCAGATGAGGTGGCTACCTCTTCTACCACTGCCCTACTGGTCACTACTGCTGCTACATCGCCTAGAACCAGTGTACCCATCCACTCATCACCTCATCGCCTCTCCCTCGTCGTCGTCGTCGCCGTCATCGAACCTCGACTCGCATTCGAACAATCAAAGCCGTCGCTGCCAAGGTCGAGTTCCCCAGGATCGCTCGTTTCCCCGCGCGCACAAGTCGACTGTTGCAACGTCGAACATCACTCTCATCCTCCTCATCCATCATCCTCTGGTCATAGGGCAAAGGACAGAGGCCATACGCTTCACTCTATTCCCTAGCAGTACTCTCATCCAGTGCACTTCCCGTTCTCAAGCCTGATCATACGACTGGAGATACGACATTATGCCTGTCCGCGGACTAGAACGTGAGTCATTCATTCCCCCCCCTCATCCCTTTCCTTTTCCTCTCCTTCCCTTTTCCCAGGTCCTTTCCCATATCAGACCACAATCTCATCCCGCTAATTTCGTCTTCACTGTTGACCCCCCTCTCGCAGCCCTCCTCACGGAGCGTAGAATCATACAACAAGCTCCTCTCTCCGCCCTCTCGGATACTCGTATAGGAATCGACATCTCTCAATACCTACGTCAAATCCTCACCTCACCTCTCACTCGTGAACCCTTGATCGCAGCTACCGGAGGACTCCCGATAGCTCTCACCACCCATATCGAAGCGGACCTCCGTACGTTGGATAAATTCAGGATCAAACCCGTCTTCGTCTTTCCCGGACTCCCATTGTTCAAACGGTCCCCGCCGAGGGGGACGCAGGAGTTGATCACCTCCCGTGAAGCTGGGCAGAGGAATCATGCGTGGGGGTTATACGAGCAGGGGCTGGCGGAGGAGAGCGCGAGGGTCCTGACGGAGGGACAGAGACATGGGAATTGGGTCGTCACCGTTGAAGTCACTAGGTTGATTTTGAGGATGTTTAGGCATAGGATGGTAGAGTATATCGTAGCGCCTTATATGCAATGGGGACAGGTGAGTCGGTTCGATTCGACTCGAGTGCGGTGGACTGGAGTGCGGTCACTAATACGGCTCGGGGTCGACAGCTGTCTTACCTCCTCAACCACCCGAAAGGTTACATCCACTCGGTCTTCTCTTCCCTCGAAATGCTAGCCTTCCCTACTCAACGAGTGATCACCTCTATCGATTTCACCACGGGTTCTTTCCAATTCATAGACCGTTCTCGGATCTTGGCCGACATCTCACTCTCCCCCGATCAACTCGTCGATTTCATCCTCCTCTGCGGGACCGAACTCCTCCCTACCTTTCCCCCCCTGGCGGACACGTTCTTCATAAGGACCGTCATCGATATGCTAAGACATTTCAAATCAGGTTCGAGCGTCGTCGCTTCCCATTCCGAACACCCCGCAGTGAGGGGCACGGGGTACATGGAAGGTTTCCTCCGTACCCGAGCGGCCGTAAAGTATAGCTTGGTGCTCACCGCGGAAGAAGGAACCTGTCTACCTTTACCCCTCGTCATCCCCCCCGTCCACCCCAGTCACGCCATCACCGCTTCAGAAGTCCCCGCGGACATCCATGAGATCTTTTCAGGCCGGCTCCCCGATGAACTCTACTTCCACCTGAGTAAAGGTCTGATCTCACCTCAACTCGTGGGTTGGTTGACCAGTGGGATCATCCACGAGCTAGCCCCGTTGGATAACGGGGAGAGCTTGGAGTATAGAAAGTATATCGAGAACGTCATCACGGAAGGAGCTACCGCCCCCAGATGTACCGCTTTGGCTTTATTGACGAGTTGTCTGAACCAGGCTTGGCAGCAAAAGAGGATCGTAAGTGGACCCCCAATTCCTATAAGACATCTTCCACTACTCGACCGGGACGGACTGCTGAAGCTACTCGCGCCCAAAGGGAGCCCATTATTTCTTCGACCCGCCACATTCTCAAGGACACGTCGTCAATTTCAACGCACCCGAGACTAAGAGCTTGACGGATAGGTGTGCGAGTTGGCATGTCCCTTGTGCGACTGTCGAGGAGGAATTGAGACGGCAGAACGTGAGTCCTTCTCTCTCTCTCTCTCTCTCTCTGCCTCTCTGACCACAGCGAGACGAATGGGATGGGATGCTGATACCCCACCCGGATAGTCTTCCACGATCGATTTCAAGCTTTGTCTAGGAGCGACTGGCACGGAGGAATCGGCAAAGAGGACCAAGGTGGCTCCTAAGAACACGAGACCTCTGGAGAAGAGGGACGAGATCGTCGCCAATGTCATCTGGAGGTTCTTGGACTTGAGAGGGTGGGTGGTTCATACTCGTCTCGTCCATGCGGAGCCAGGCAGACTGAAGGATGTCTTCCCTATTTTTTGTCTGTTTGGTAGATTACAAAACCCGAACCATACGCATACCACGCTAGGGAAAGCTTTGGCGGCTAGTATCGAGGTTTCCAGAGTGAACGACAAGTTTCAAGAACCGCTCTACCTCGCTTTGGAATTGGCTAGAGCTGGCGTGCTTCATGGAGATCTTTGGAGCGGGAGGGCGTATAGCGGTGGACCTAGTTTCGGGACTCGTGAGTCGATCGGCGTGGAAAATCACTATAAGCGAGGCTTAGCTGAGAACGCCCCCCCCCTCCCTTTCCCTTGTAGCTTCGGAACAGACGAGTTCTTTGTTGTTCATGAGGTGTCTCAGTATCGTACCTCTCGCTTACCGGGTAAGTTGAGCTCTCCCTTAGTCACTCAAAGCTTGCACACTCACTCCCTCGCCTCTCTTAGTCACAACAATGGTCAGGACCTCTCAGTCGAGAGTTGCTCGTTTTCAACTCGTTTGTAAAGTCGTTGACGCGATCGCTGCGACACTTGATGGAAGCGACTTGCGTGCACATGTTCTTGAGAGGTGATGCGAAGAGGGTGAGGGATGACTTTGTGGATGTCGCCCTGAGTGAGTATGGTTGGAGATTTGCTTCTGGGCATCTACTGATCATAACCGTATTCTTTGATCGATGACAGGTCTACCGTTCCAAGGCGAGGTCAATACCGGATTCGGAGTCCTCGCCAAGGTATACATCGACGCCACCATCGCCTTTTACCAGGGAATGCCAGAGGGAGACCCAGAGGCTCCTGAAGTCAAGGCTGCAAAGGAACAGGCGGTAGAGGTGGTCGAGGAGACGTTTGTTATTGTGAAATCGCCAAAGGCGGAGATCGAGAGGGGCTTCAGGTTCTGGGATGCGGCAAGTCGGGTTTTACGAGTCGTTCGGTTTGGGGTTCTAGGAGACTGATCTTTGCGACGCTTTGGGACAGCTCATGGTGGCGATTCGGGCTATTGCTAAAGTACAAGGCCCTGACCCTCAGATATTGAACACGATCGTCAGCTCGTCCGTCATTGAGCAATTCGAGACGGCCGATCGATGGTTGAGACCTTTCCGTCCCTGAACGAGGAAAGGCAAAAGAAGGATCGACCGATTTTTACGCAACATGATAGTGCATGTCGAGGGATGTAGCCTGGGATGATTATCGCATGGCTTTGCATTGACAACACTGGCTACATGATTATTCCGCGTTCTAGCGGGTGATACTGATTCCGCTTTCAACTGGTTAAAACGATCCCTTGCTTCTTGATCCACTTTTTCATTCCATCCATATCCTCCCAATCGATTTCTCCCACGTCGATCGCTTCCAGTATCCGCTTCAGTCCGATTACGGGTAAGACGGACGATTCACAGTTGAGCCATATTCGACCGTTCATCGCGGGTGCTACGGTGATTCGAGTGTTGGATGGCCAGAGGGACATGATCTCGCCCATCATTCGTGTCGAGATGATTCTGTTGCGGGTCGGACCGATTGGTCAGGACCACAGACAAAGGCGGTATAGAACACTCGTTCTGAGCTTACTGTCGACACATCTGTAAGGAACAGGTCACCATTAGTCCTCCCTTCAACTCGCCGTATCCGTTGGATTTGCCATCCTTGGGATCGACACATTCGATTTCCGGCTCCATATCTCGATTGGCCAACGATACCCGAGCGTGTACCAAAGTTCCTTGCTAGTGCATTGCGAGAAATTGCCTGTTAGTTCTCAGAGCTCGACGGATCTCGGACGGGTAACGTCGACTCACGTCTAATCGAGGTTTGGTCTTTTTACTGGCACCTTCAAAGGCGAATTGACCGAGCTGAGCTAGTTGAGCCCCACCGATGTCTACTCGGAATCCTTCTGCGTGTTTGAGGACTACGATCCCGATCACATCTTCTCCTGGTGCTGGTATGTACTGTGCATCCGCAAGCTGAAGTCAGAAGCTCGCCCTTGAACTCTGATGACGACTTCTCATCGCTCACTCGTTTCGAAGCCACATCCACCCAAAGCCTAGTAACCTCCATCTGCCCGTCCTTTGTCCGCCGTCTTTTTGTGCTCTCGTTGACCTTGCCCATCCTCATGGCAGCTGAAATCGTCTTGGAACCATCCCGGGTCGAGGAAGCTCCGATTCCTGGTCCGAACGTTATCGATTGGGAGGTGGACGGGTCGACGGGTTCTGTAGGGAGTTGGATGGGATCCCCTGGTAGTACGATAGTGGACATCTTGAGGGGTATTTTCTATAAGAGATCTGTGTTGATTGTAATTTTATGAGTGATCAATTCGACATGAATTCCTGAACTTTGGCTCGAGATTGAACAACTTCGATTGAGCGGATACAAATATCTCGAGCTGGCGTCACGGATAATACCAATCCAAGGGGAAAACACTCGAACCTAGCTGCCTTTATTCCTCGCAATTCGACTGGCGTACGACCAGTAAATACGGGCTTATTAGGTTCCCATCGTAAAGCTGAGATAGCCAGCTTTCGGTCAATACCAATATCGACCACAAAGACCCTGACGCCGTCGCGGACAGAATAAACAAACACATCTCGTTCGGGCTACTCAGCTTGACCTCGGTCAAAACACCATGGATGGGCCGTCAACACCATCAGGAGCATCTTCTTCATCAGGAGCACTATCTCCACCTCCAGATACCCCCTTGACCGCTCGAACGAAACCTAAAAGACGCAGATCCTCGACAAGGAGTAGAGAAGGCTCGGCTTCCTCCTCCGGACGTCCTCTTGTTGATACCCTTCCCCTACCCTCTCAGCATACCTCCAATGGCTCCAGCAGGGCCGAGTACATTTACCCTCTAGCTGTGGAAGATGTTACCACTCTCAGTGAAGATCTGCAAGATTTCAAACTCGCTCGATTCTTACCATGCCGAAACGAAGGATGTTCCTGCTCCGGCTTGCGTCCTCCCAAAGGTGCAGAGGTCAGGGTTCAGAGAACGTTAGGGAAAGGAAAGGGGAAGGAGAAAGACTTGAAACCGATCTTATGGGATCAATGTGGACGATGTGGGCATGGATGGAGGGTGGAGGATGAACCTGATGGGGGTCATACGTTAGGGGAAGATGTGGTCGAGGAGGAATTACAGCGACGGAGAAGGGTTGCAGGAAGATTAGAAGAGATGTATGATGTGAGTGTTTGGTGGACGTTCGTTGAAATGGTGATCGATATGGAGCTAAGGTATCAAATTTCAATAGGACAAGCGAAAGCTACTGGACTTCGAGTACAGTGATCCAGATATCGACGGACTGCGACCGTGAGCATTTGTTCAACTCGGGACCCCCTTGCCAATTTTTACTCATCAATTCCCCCTCTCCCACAGCCAACTAGAAACCTTCTCAGTATCCGCAGCTAAACATCCAGGAAAATCTACCCTACGCGATGATTCCCCCGCATCCAGTCCTGGAACACCCTTGGAAACCTCGATCCGGAATTCCCCCCTTCATTCTCGAAAACGACGACGGATCACATCGGATTCCCCTGAACGACCTGGATCCTCTAAACCCCCAGATAGTTCCAAACCTACCGATACAATTCTGAGTGAATCGGATTCGGAGGGGGACGAGCCACTGGCTAATACGCTCAAGTTGAACGGGGCAGATAAACCTGCGGGAGCGAGGGTCTTACCGGGGCAAGGAGGGAGGAGTATCGCTGCGGGAAAAGGAGCGGGGAAGGGAAAGGGGAGGGAACCGGTTTCGGTCGTCAGGAAGGAGGGGGAAGATGTGGTAGTCGATGAGAATGGCAAGACTTTGCATAAAGCCGGACTAAGCGTGGGACATGCGGAGGATGAAGCCAGGGCGAAAGCGGGGGATGCAGGTGGGGGTGTGGACGTGGATATGGACGCGAATGATAGGGCTCTCCGTGTGAACCAGAACGAAGCGGCTGCAGAGGTCGTCAATAGGTTGACTCAGGGGGTCACGGTCGACGTGGAAAAGGAGATGAAAAGTGCAGGGATAGCTCCGGATGTAGACGTTGAGGAGATTGAGGATTGGGATGATCTCGATGTGGTGAGTCGAGACGAAGAGGGAATTGGGCTTCGGAGGCTGAATGGTGTCGAGCGGATCAGGAACCGCTACCAGCGAAACCGGCGGCGGAAGAGTTTGAGCAGGATGTGATTCGATTACCAGTCGTCTCCTCCGTCGAACCCTCACCGGTATCTTCGATCGTCCTGATCGGGTTGAAAAACTTGTTTCAAAAGCAATTACCGAAAATGCCTAGGGAATATATCACCAGGTTGGTGCTAGACAACAACCATTATTCGATGGCCATCGTCAAGCGAGGATGGAGGGTGGTGGGCGGGATATGCTATCGACCGTTCGAGAGTCGAGGGTTCGCAGAGATCGTCTTTTGTGCGGTAGATTCGAGCGAGCAGATCAGGGTGAGTCGTCCGTCTGACCTTGAGTTCAGGCAGAGTTTAACCCTTTCTTCAACACAGGGATATGGATCGTTCATGATGAACGCGGTCAAGGATTACGTTCGGAAGGCTCATCCCACGATCACCCATTTCTTAACGTATGCGGATAATTACGCCATCGGGTACTTCAAGAAGCAAGGCTTCAGTAAGGAGATCACTTTTCCTCGCGAACGGTGGGTAGGGTATATCAAGGATTACGATTCTGCAAACTTGATGATGGTGAGTTGGTCAGCGGAGCGTCACTATCGCGATATGCCGTTGCTGACGCCCGTGTGCGATACAGTGCAAGATGATTCCCAAGATCAAATACCTCGAATCGCATCAGATGTTGCATCGTCAACGAGCGGTAAGTTGTCACGTTTGCTGCGAGAGGGTTTCGTGACCGTCGGCTGATATGGTTGATAACAGGCGGTGCTCGCTAAGATCCGTACCATCTCGCAATCGCATGTGGTGAGACCCGGGCTGGAAGTGTTCAGGAGTAGGCAACCGGGCGAGATTGTCAAGCTGTCGAAAGAGCAGATTCCAGGGTTAGGTGAGTGTCGTTAATGTCGCGCGCAGAGATGTCGACACTGACTCCCTCGGCACGGTCGATAGTGGAAAGCGGTTGGGATCCAGAGATGGATGAGATGTGAGTGGCAGTAGGTATCGAGCGAGGGACACGCAGGGAGCTGACTTTCGACGCCTACAGCATTCGACAACCCGTTCGCAATCGATACCATGTGCTTTTGCGGCAGATCTTGGATGACATGCAAAACGAAACGTCCGCTTGGCCTTTTCTCAAACCGGTCGATTCGAACCTGGTCAAGGATTACTACGGAACGATCAAGGAACCGATGGGCGAGTACAGTAATACGACCAGACCAGGTACAATTTGCTGATCGACTCGACTTGCAGACCTACAAACGATGGAGTACAAACTCGAAAACAATCACTACCAGGATCTCGAAGAGTTTACACGGGATGCGAAACTCATCTTTGCGAACTGTCGGCAGTACAACGGGTACGACGAGCGAGGGAATCAGTATACCAAGGCGGCCAACATGTTGGAAAGGCAGATGGACAAGATCATCGCCAAGAGGACCAAGGCGTTGGGAGTGGATGCGGACGAGTTGGGCGAGAAAAATAAGAAGGGGAGGTAGCGTGTGTCGACGTAGACGAGGTTGTATATTTGGTACTTTGCATTGTATCGGCATAGGATGGTCGACCAGAGCCGGAGGCCGAAGTGAAGAGGCCGAGCTGGCGGGCGATTTCTTTTTGGCAGCGCAGTGAGGACGATTTGAGAGAGCATGTCTGTACCATGCCCGCAAGGTCGGATTCTGGAACTAGACTTGTATCCCTCAATATGATATACCGCAGGCAAAAGGGATTCGAGCTGAGACGGCTGGATACTTTTCAAGTCGAACCATAGTCACTTGAGCAAGCGACGGAGCAGACGCGGAAGCAGTCCTTGTAGCACTTGAGCTGCCTCGATCTCCTTAATAGGGGTAACAACACGACAAGAACAACAACAACTACGATGATCGTTAGCACGACAGAGAGAGGAGAAGAGAGATCGAGACTATGGAAGGTACTTACAGCTTTGATCTCTAGGATCGGTTGGCACGGAATATCGAACCCCTTGACAGGCAAAAGGAGGAGCCGACGTTCATAATGAAAAGGTTGCAAAGTCAAGAGTGGACATGATGCTGACGACGATGATGTTGACGGGTGGTGGTATTAGTCGCTGGAAAGTGAACAGTTATATGTCTATACTTGTCACATTCGGCACGTTCTGTAGGCTTGGCGCCATACCGAGGATAATTCACAACGATCCAACCCGATCTATGATTATCCGAGAGTACTTGTAAAAGACAAGGACAGAATGGTCCACTGCCGTGCTCATTTTGATGGACGTGTGTCAGACCCTTTTATGGACATACATGTATGTACTCATACATCGCGTACTGTAGCAGCAGAATGACACTCCGTAGAATCATTTGGCAATGTCCCCGTACCGCCTAGCTCTCGAGATCATCGGGAACGGCCGACCTAAACGCCTGCATGCGCTCTAAGATCTCCTGATCGTTCAAGTCCTAACAGGACAGGTTCACTCAACCATGCTGAGCCACAATTGTTCTATGATCTTTATACCACTGGCCGGGGTCTGTTGGTTGTGAACGATTCCATACAGTCAACATGCATATTCCCGGTCAAGTGGCTGCTACAACTAATCGAGCTGGGTTACGATGGCTATAGTCGAACCATCCATTCGTGAAGCTACCTCTTCCCAGTTGGCGGATTGTTGATAAACGTATGGCAAGATAGATAGCGGTACCTGCGCTAGTATGGTATAACTCACAATCTCTCTGGGTGTAGAATGTGGGGCCTATACGTTACTCACCGAACATGTGTGGTCTGTATCAAAATCACTATTAGGCCACCAAACTATTGTGAGCAGGACCCGATTAGATACCGCCTGCAACTTGCAACTTGTGATAATGATGTTCGAGGGATTGCAAATCGGTAATGGCTCTGACAATGCTTGATGTTTGATATGTTACAGGTTTTGCAGCAAGCCTCCTCGACACTCAAACGTCGGCGTCCAGTGGTTTTCCAGAAAGTTGACGGTGGGTGTCGAACTGGTGTGCGAATACTAATTTCAAGGACACAGAAATTTGATAATGGTCCGGTTCTGGTGCCGCGTTTCATCGTTGTGCGCGCGAGGGGAGACAAAGTGTTGCAGGATCAGCCGATCAGTTGCAAGTAGATATTCCACACCTAGGGATACGAAACTATTAACTCTGAACCTATATCGAGACAGTTATGGTTCGAACGTGCTTGCTACGTGCTGTGCACCACAACGATGAAACCGCAACGATGAACCTCTGCGACGTTGCGATGTTCCGTCTTCTGTTTCAGTCTCAGATCGCTAAGACGCGAGAGAGAAAGAACGTTTCGAACCGATAAGCCGGCGGGTACAAAGAGCGAAAGAGAATGAAAAATGGGATTAACGGTCGAAGATCATTTCGACCTTCAACATTCACACAGCGATCACAGCGAACGACGTGACATATACAGCACAGCGATCATAGCTATAGGTCAGCCTGCTCGCCTCGTACAGCCAGAGTGTCGACCACCACACATCTCGCCTTGGTTACAGCCGATCATTCGCCTCTCACAGAACTTAAAAATCACTCGAGCTGACTCACCTCTCAACGCCTAGACAACGAGTCTAGTCAAGTCATCCGGTTCCGTGATCCCGCCATAGCTCTACACCCGGTTCGCCACTTTGACTGGATCTCATATGAACTCGATCAGAACGACTGCAATACAGTTTATGAACTACAACATCCAACTATACAAACCATTACAATGCCATTCCCTTTCATGAGCTGGAATTTGGCCAAGCAAGATTCGTGAGTAAGCATCGTCACTTCAGATACACTTCGCTGATACCCCACTCTATCGAAACCTCAAGTGAAGAAACAAAGTTCAGGTCATCCCAAGGTTTCCTGCTTAAACGAGCTGTCAAGGTAAGCAATCTCTACCATCTCTTTCTCAGATCGGCCTACTGACGACGATCGATGACCACAGCAATACGTGGAAGATGCTACAGACTATACACCGAACTTTGCAGGCCCACAGCAGCTGGAAAACATCAGGCAGTATTGTCGTGATCCGTATGTCCGTGAGCACTAACTGATGGAAAGACATGCTCTGACGTTCGTTTATACGACAGAGATCTACTGGATATCATTCTAGACGTATTGAGCGAGAGGATGCTTTGCGCCTGGCCATGGAATATCAAGGTTCGTCACAAATACTCCCCAACTCCTCGCACATGCTCGTTCCTGAATCCTCTTCAGTCTTTGGACGTACTCAACCATCTCCTAAGCAACGGTCTTACCCTTCTACAAACACACCCCGTCTCTCGCCAGATCCTCACGAACCTATCTTCCCTCTCAACTTCACCTCCGGACGATCCGATCGGAACTGCAACGCACGTTCAGACCAAATCAAACGAATGTCTCCATACCGCAGGTTACACACCGGGAACGAGCACGGCCTACCCTTTCTCTCAATATCGCGGGGCTTGGTTCTCCGACACCCCTACCGCAATAAAACAAGCATCAGAGAATGAGAGGGAGAGACTGGAGGAAGAGAGGAAGAGGGAAATCTTATGGGCCGGGTATAACATGTCTCGTAGAGAAAAGGCGAATAGAGGCAAGATCTGGAAAGATTATTCGACGAGTTCGAATAACGGACCGTAAGTCGATCAAAGTTGGATTGAGTCTTCCGGTCTACTCCTCGCTCACCCGGAATGCGTTTTTCCCCTCACTACAGAGCACCTCATCCATCGACTCTGAGCGCATGGACTAGCGTGCCGAACGAAACCGAAGGGTTTTCATTCTCGACAACCACGGTCGGGTGAGTATCGCTCGTTTCACGATTCGCCAGGCGTAACCTGACCAGGCTATCACGCCGAGTAGACCACCATCAGCGGATCATTTCCGATTCCATCAGACCAACTATACCAAAGCCATGGAGCAGCGGTTCAAGAAGTGATTCATCGTGCTCGATAACTTCCAAACACAGAATACCCGCCAATACCAAGCAAATGCCTCGATTCAGCTCGGCCAAGTCGCAACGAAAAATATAAAAATTGTATTAAAGAACAGAGTCGCCCAGCCGACCTTTATCTAATAACATCGTATGATATAATGCAAAGTGTGAATACAGTGGTTGTAAGGGTTCTACTAAAGGAAAAAAGGAAACAATGCAAAGTCCGAGTCTAACAACGAGGATGTAGGGGTGTCACAAGGAGAGAACATGGGGAAATGATCACAGAAAGCGTGAGGCGTGTGCTAACGCTTCTACGCTCCGCTCCTTGCGAATGGAGCCAAGATGGGTGAAGGTGGTCTGAAGAACCCTCCTGATGAACCAGGCCCGGCGGCTGATGGACGAGAGCTTCGTGGAGCGGTCGCACGGATGGGCGCAGATCTGGCGAATGGCGCCATGATAGGTGAAGGGGGTCGATACGTGTTCCTGCTCGAGACGGCCGGATTGTTATTGTTTGACGCGCTGACGTAAATGTTCGTTGGCGGTTTATATGTCGTGATCGGTTTAGTGGGGAAAAGGATGGACCCTTCTTCCGACTGTTCGACCATCTTCTCTGATCTTGAGAGGATGCCATCTTTCCGAGTAAACGGGGCGAGATCTCGATCAGGCAAGGGAGACGGTACGAAACTCGTTCCGACCATGTTCGGCTCGACCTGTCTCTGTCCCAAACCCAAGACGGACGAGCCACCCGAATTCGTCCTCGTCCTGCCTCCAGGGTTCAAGCTGGACTGGGAAGCGGTCCGCATTCCTCCCGAGGTCAAGCTGGGGGACGGTCGGATTCCCAACCCGGAAGGAGTCGACGACCCGCTACTTCCCATGGCCACGCTATGTTGCTCTCCCTTGTTCGATTTCGTGCCACCCAACTGATAAGCCAATCCCAACCTAGCCTCCTGAACCGCGATAGCTTCCAACTCTTCCCTCGCCATCCTTAGTTCCTTTGCAAACTCGCTCTCCACGACAGCGAAATCCCCACTGGTCTTTCTCCTCAACGTCGCGCTCGTAGGCGTTTCCATATGTTTCGCAAATTCATCCCTCAAACTATCCCCACTGCCCACCCGGTCCAACCCGAGACTAGGCTCGACCTTGAGTCCCATTCCCCTTTCCCTCATGGGAGGTTTGAAATCGCCCATCTCGTTGAGTCGGGAGACCAACTTGACGGACGAAGGGAAAGAAGATGTCAATGCAGACGGGGAAGGTGGGAAATGATCCGAAGCCTCGTCGTTCTCCAACAAAGTGAACGATGGATTGGTCGTATCCCGTGTCGATCGTGGTTGTGGTCGGTACTGATGCTGATACTGCTGATCACGATCCAACTCGCTCCTCATCGGTTGAACCACCTTTTTCATCTCTGGCTCGTTCTTCTTCTGTACCGGGGCCGAAACCTTCTTCTCCCCACCTAGCCCCGCCGATCCCTGCTGTCTCCTGGTGACGAGCGTCATCTCCACCTTCATCTCCCTCAACTCCAGAACATCCCTATAACTCAACCGAGGGACGACGGGATGGGGGGAACGATCGTAATCCCCGACCGTATGGACCGGGAACTCTCTAGGCGATTTCGTACAGAACGACACGTTCCTCTTCGCCCTATCCCTATGACCCGCACAGTGCCCGAGGGAGAGCAAAGACGATCTGGTAGGGGTAGTCTCCTGCTCCGAAAGAGACGTGTGTAATCTAGGTACCTTGGGGGGTACCAATCCGTCCTGTCCGGCCAAAGAATCGTTCTCCTCCCCCTTGATGAGCTTGCTAGGTGATGACTTTTCTACTGCAGGGGAAGAGACGGTCCTGATCAAACAAGATCTGAATGCTTTTCCTTCCCCAAACGATCGATGTTTCGGTGACCATCTTCTAGGATCGCTCGCACTGGCACTGGCACTGGCACTGGCACTCGAGGTCCCGTGAACACGCGCGTCCTCTTCTTCCGACTCGGAATCGCTCTCCAAGCACACTTCTCGGCCCTGGTAATCGATCACAAGAGGGGTGGGGAGTACGAGCCCCTTCCGTTGTTTATTCTCCGACATGCATTTCGGGGGGGAGATGGAAAGGGGGCTTGCGGTCCCGAGAGAAGGAAGAGGGAGAGAATCAGGTCGATCGAGCGTCGGGGTGGTGGTGTTCATAGATGAAGAGGTGGCGGTAGTACTGGTGAACCCGGACGACAGGGGGAAGAAAGGTCGTCTGTACGAGCGAAACTTGACAATCAGATCTCCCTCATATGTGTGGTATTGCATCGAAACCCGACTCACCCGTTATGTATGACAGGTAACCCAGAGACGACCCCCATAGGTGTCGAACTACACGATCAACCAGGACCGAAAAATCAACTCTCGTGCACGAGAAACAACAATCATTGCGAGCCCGAGTACTAACCACATGGAACTACTCAATTCGCTCGTTCGGCCGGGAGAATCCAAACCGGGTACTTTATCACCATCCATCTCATCCTCGTCCGTCCCTAGAACGTCCATCCCCTCCCTCTGTTCCTCTAATACGTCCTTGCGTCGTTCGTCCTCGGAAACCATGGTGTTCCCACTTTCAAACAGATCCAAAGAAAGGCTGGAGAGACTGGAGAACCGGTCCGTCGTTTTACTCCTGGGAAGTTCTCTGAGGAGATGTTCTGGTTCTCCCGTAGAGTCTTCGTCGGTATCGTTACAGTGATCGTTATCGTTGTAGTTATGGCGATGATGCGGGTTCTTGTGGCGATAATGATGATCCAGATCCAACAGGGTAGGGTAATCTTGATGGATCATCATCCACTTGGAAAGTCGGGAGAGGATCGATGAAAGATGAAGTGACAGTGGTGAAGAGACCGGATGATGGCGATAAGACTGGAACGCTGGTTTGAGTTCGATTCCAGTATCGTGATATTGACCGGATCAAAATCTCTAGAGCGATGGTTTATTGATCCATCATCCCCCGACCTGTTTCCCCCTTTATATAGAATTGGTTGATCGTAGTATCCAAACCTCCGCTATAGCTTGTCCGACTGAACCGATAAGTACAGATAAGGTGGAGGAGTAAGAGGACTTGAGCGAGCGATTGATGAGCGTTTGGTGATTGGGCAAAGGAAGGTGCGTCGTGAACGATCCGAGGCTCGTATCGGTCTAGAATAGGGCCTTGTGCTGTATCAGGTTGATCAGAGTGGAAGATCCCCAATCCGCCTTTTACGTTTTTGTTTGTTTGTATTGATTATCAAAAGAATGATCGATGTTTCTGGCGTCAACAAACGATGATCTTTGCAACGATATCAGACGATCCGGACGAGTCGGTGCTTGTGTGCTTGTGTGTGGGGTTTTATGAGAAGGAGGAAGAACGAGTGGGTATACTTGAACAAGTCTGTGAGGAGGGTTCTGAGAGTAGATTCTGAAGCTGTTGAGGAGGTCGATCGGCGTGATGGGAGAAGCGGAGGAGGGAATGAATGAACGTAGGTGACCAGGGTTTGCGCGTTTCACAGCCTCCCAGTAGAGGTAGCGGTAGCGGCAATGGTAGCAGCGGTGGTGGTAGCAGTGGCAGCAGTGGCAGTGGCAGTGGCAGTGGCAGTGGCAGCAACAACACCGTCGACTTGTCCAAACAAACAAATCCTGGAAATACAAGGCCCTTTCCAAGAATAATCTCGCTCTCCATGCCGACGGGAACAGAGTTTCTCTCCTCTCTCTCCCCTTTGCGTCCACTGTCACGCTCACGTACCGGCACCCGCGGACACTCGTCTGGTCGCTGGTCGGTAAACAAGCACGATGCATCTGGTCACTAGCTTCACTAGCGTCAAGAGGGACTATGTGATGGCCGATGGTACACTCTCTTCCAACGACATGTGGGAGCCATCTTGAAATGGACTGACCAACCATCTCACCCGCCATACACCAGCACCTCATTCATCGAGACATATCATCCCCTCCGGAATCTCGAATCGTGACATCAGGGGCGCCGCGTCCAAGGCCTCTCTAACCGAGTAACGAGCATCAACAACCTCGTTTCACCACCAGTCTCACTCGTCGTTTCCGATTCATGATCCTTGGATTTTGTTCGCCGAGAAACTGGGGTTCTTGTATTCCTTGGCAAATGGGGAGAAGTCATGCGCCCGTTTGCTTGAGCTTGGCCAGCATATCATCGCTAGTAAGAAGGTGTGGCTGTGTGGGCTCATGTGATTCGATCGATATGGAGTGTTATGCTTGACACGACATCACCAGGCAATAAAGAACTCCATATTCTGGTTTAATATGAGAGGTACGAAATACCACTACTAGCATCTCCTCGCCAAGGGGGATGACCTGCAGATTCTAGATTCCGGCTTGTTGACAAGCTTGTTATCGTACTAGTAGCTCATTGCGTTGTTGCGCATTTCTTCAAGACAGAGCGGTGATATAAGAAATTTAAGAAAACTGGTTTCTGCAGTGGTATCAAACAACATCTCAACAGTCGAGCTGCAGGATAGTGCTGTAATCTAATCAATCAGAGATCTCAGAGATCAGAAGAGCCCTGGCGATTCTCGACTGACGCAGACCCAAGAGTATGCGATTCCCAGTTCCATTCATCGATGAAAATGCATATCACGTAAAGGCGGGAGCGTGCGGATGAGCGGGATGTCGAGTGCGGGGTGAGTTGTCCCGAGAATCAACCGAACCCTTCGACCTCGCAACTCGCAACCTCCAGATCTTCAGCTTTCTGTCATTGTGAATTCGTTCTCGGATAGTTCGATCGTATACACACACACACACAGACATCAAGTACGCACACAATGTCAAACAACACCCAAGAATCTTATTACATCGGGTTCGACGTGTACGTTCCCCTCTATTCCCGTCTCATTCCGACCCAAACGTAATAATCTTTTTCTCTGCAATCTCCACAGCGGGACAGGGTCTGCCAGAGCCGCTCTGTTGGATGGTAAAGGCAATATCATTGCGGATGCTACCGGTCAGTACAAAGCGTCCGCGATCGTGCATTCGATAGCTGAACAAGAATCATCATCCTACGCCCTTTCTTGAAAACCTCCTTTGACTCCATATCCTTCTGATCAACTGTAGAACCAACCCAGACCTGGCGGTCCGAATCCGATCATCGGATCTTTGAACAGTCTACAACAGACATCTGGTCCTGTCTCTCCAAATGCTCTCT
This sequence comes from Filobasidium wieringae, assembly GCA_001600055.1. Lineage (NCBI taxonomy): Eukaryota > Fungi > Basidiomycota > Tremellomycetes > Filobasidiales > Filobasidiaceae > Filobasidium > Filobasidium wieringae. The sequence goes on from BCIV01000006.1 coordinate 869,077, forward strand.
CCGCGTCCTCTCCCAATCCCACATCCCGGCCGAAAAGGTCAAAGGAGTCTCGTTCGATGCTACCTGTTCCTTATGTGTTCTTACGGAGGAGGGGGAACCGATCAGCGTTCAGAAGGAGAAGCTGGGGGAGAGGGGGGAGAGGAATGTTATTCTCTGGGCAGACCATCGGGCTGAGAAGGAGGCGGAGGGGATCAATAAAACTGGACAAGGCGTGCTTGGGTTTGTCGGGGGCGTCATGAGCGTGAGTCCTGATCGGGGATAACAAGAGGTTCTCTCGTTCTGATTTGATCTCTGGACGGTTACTCTGCGACTCGTTTGACGAGATTAGCTCGAGATGGAAATCCCGAAAACGCTTTGGTTGAAGAATCATATGAAAGAGGAGGACTTTGAGAGATCGTTCTTTTTCGAGCAAGTCGACCTCTATCTTTCACCTTGTCGTCTCTCAAAACTGAACTTTATCCCTCCCACGCAACTAGTCTTCCAGATTACCGTAAGCTATCAATCCTTTTATCTTTCCTATCCAGTACTCGAAAATGACCGACGCTCGCTCGATAGTGACTTACCGCGCGACGGACAGTAAAGCACGTTCGACCTGCTCACTTACTTGTAAATTCTCTTACGTCTCGCCTGGGGTCAATGTGAAACATTCCGACGGGAAGGAGGAGACCAGTGAGGGTTGGTCTAAAGGGTTCTTGGAACAGATCGGTCAGTCCATTTTCCCATTTCCTAATCCCTCAAGTATTCAGGAAGACTGATCGTTCGATTTCGTTCGGATTTGGGTAGGACTAGGATCTATCGTTGAGAGGGGCTACGAACAAGTGGGCGGTCAACCGGGGAAGAACGGGTTGATCCTTACTGCGGGACAACCCGTCGGTCAAGGTCTCACCGAAAAGGCGGCAAAGGATTTCGGACTCTTACCCGGTACCCCCGTCGGAAGCGCCGTCATCGACGCCTATGCCGGTTGGGTGGGGACGATCGCTGCGAAATCCGATACGGATAGGTCGACGGGGAGGTTGAAGTTGGAGGAGAGTAGTCATCGGTTGGCAGCTTGTGCGGGCACTTCGACTTGTCATATCGTTCAGGTGAGTCCGAGGGTAAACGGTCAGCTCTGTGTTCTTTACAGGGGCTGATGGGATTGGTATGATCGGGGGAACAGAGTGATAAGGGTGTTTTCGTCGATGGGTGAGTTGGACCGTATATCAAGTGGGAAGGTCTGAGACGAAAAAGACTGACTTCGGTTCGCTTTGAATGGTTCAGTGTTGTACGTCCGACCGGCGGACAAATCGTGTCTGATCCCCCTTTTGTTTCTGACTTTTCGAAACAACGTTCGTAGTGGGGTCCTTACCCTAACGCCGTCTTCCCCGGTTGGTGGATGAACGAAGGTGGTCAATCTTCCACCGGACAGGTAAACTCGCCGTTCAGTCGATTTAATGATCGCATGTCTGATTCTTTCCTTCACGTACAGCTCATCGATTTCGTCCTCACTACCCATCCGGCCGCTGGTAAAGCGGAAGAACTGGCGAAGGCGAGCGGGAAGGGGTTGTTTGACTTTTTGGAGGAAAAGCTGGAGGAGCTCAAGAAGGAAAGAGGAGCGGCGACTAGTAGTGAGTCGCTGAGTCGCGTATCAGACGGACGAGATGAAACGTTGACGTGATGTTTGATGGGTGTAGCTGAACTGTGCAAGCATTTACACTTTTACCCCGATCTAGTGAGTTTTCTGTGCTCGATTGGTCTTGTTCCAGGGTTCACTGGTCGCTGATACGAAACGTCTGTATAGCATGGTAAGATAGCGACTGACAACAGCTTCTCGTTCCGTGTCAAACTGAGATATACCGATGCTGCTGATTAGGTAATCGATCGCCTTTGGCGGATGTCAAGATGAAGGGGATGATCACCGGGCTTACCCTTGATAGCGGGGTCAACGATCTCGCCATGAAGTTCCACGTCACTCTCGAGGTATGTGGTAGTGACCGTGTCAGACCAAGGGCCCGCCTCTCACCGCGCTCGACGATTTTAGGCTATCGCTTTGCAGACCAGACATATTCTGGACGAGATGAATTCAAAGGGCCACACGATCGACTCGATCTATATGAGTGGTGCGTACTGCTCGTCATCTTGTAGCGATGTCGGCTCACCCACATGAGACGCGCGCACAGGTTCTCAAGCCAAGAACAAGCCTTTGATGCAACTATTGGCTTCCGTTTGTAACGTCACCGTCCTCATCCCACCTCACCCCTCCGCTGCGGTAGTTATGGGAGCTGCGATGATGGGTAAATGCGCTGCCAACATCTCCGAAAAGCGAAAGGGAGAACCCATCACGACCCAGGACCAGTCCATTGATTCAGGACGAGAATTGAACAGCGAACTTTGGGACGTCATGGTAAGTCGCGCTTGAATTGAGCGGGTCCCGCTGTACGATCACTCACCCTGGTCGATTACAACAGGCTGAGATGACCCCTGACGCAACCGCTGTCAAGCCGGATGCCACCGACTACGAGCAGAAACTATTGACCGCTAAATACAAGATCTTTAGAGAATCCATCGAGATTCAGAGGAGGTGGCGGGAAGAGATCGACGCGATCGCGTAGGGACTTGAAATTATGACGAGTACGCTGTATAGGATAGATTTTAAGGAGGTCCATCAAGGGTTCATTGCATTGCGTGTATGACGAGCATTGTTACTGCGTGTTGATGGTGTAAAGTTCGGATGATCACCCCTCGCTCCTGCGTTGCTGGCCGGAGAACCCAGCAGTCTGTATCGCCTCGTTGTTCAGGACATCTATCGTGACTATTTCGTCACCTCGGAGTCCATGAGTCCCAAAGAAGTTTGCAAAAGTTGGATCCACCATAAGGCGCCGAGATTGGTTGGTCTCCATGTGCGACGAGGGGGTATGTGCCACCAAGCGATCATGGTGTGCGCTATAGCAATATGAAAGTAGGGGTTAGCAATGCTACAAAAGAAGCTCGTCCTTTGGTCAAGACCCAAATAACCCCAAAAGTGGAAAGAAAGGGCCAGACATCACGCACGTCTTGAGGGATATGGCCTCAATGAACATTTGGATGCAAAGTAATGTCACCGCTTGGTCTTCTCGTCATTTCAGTGTTGTTGTCAATCTCACCAAGGACAAAGACATTGATATGATTGCGGCCGTGTTCCAGAGAGAAATCAAAGAGTCTCACAAGCGTCAATGTGAGAGCTCGCCCGAGGTGTATAAGCAATCAATCAGCCAGCAACGGGACCGACCAGGACTACATCTGAAAGGTACAGTCGACTCATTTGTCAAGGAGTATGGAGAACAGGTCCAGCTTGCGCTAGATAATTCGGAGCTTATGGAACTCGTCCCAAAGACCATCGCCTCTGGAGGACATGCGGCTTACAATCCCCGCTATTTCGTACGCAAGCTCAACAAGCATGATCGTCCAATTGATGGAAGTCTCGACACGACTCGGGTGGAAGGAAGGGGAAACAGCGACTCATGCAAAAGACTACTCCACAATCTACCGTATCGCAACCCAAAATCATGTTTTCCAGCTATAAAATCTCTAGACCACTCAACTGTGGAACTTTGGATCTGTGACAGCGCTCCGAGGCCGCTTCAGGAACGTGATGGCCATGTTCGCTAGAGGCGCGCCAGACGAGCGACATACACATCAGTGGCGATGTCAATGTCAGGGGTCTATTCTCTTTTGAGCTCATCATCATCATCATCATCATCATCATCGCTCACTCGATGAAAACTATTCTAGTGAGAGCTAACATGAACGGGATCCTAAAGAGGAAGGATCTACGTCACCCACATCTGTATCCAGCAATCTTCCTGGTGGACATTGATCTACCTCTATCTTTGAAGACCGTCGATGACGCCAACAATATTTTTCCGAATATCCTTATTCCACTATTCCTAGTTCTTCAGAACGAATTCGATGCTTCTGGGAAAGAGGGAGGAAAGGATTTGCAGTGCATCACACCGTTCTTGGTGGAGGAGGACAGGCTGAGCTGTTATTGCTATGATCCTCGTAAAGGGTGATGGAACGATTTTCTGTTTCCTGACGTCACTCCTCTAGAGTTGTGATAGTGTCCTGAACATCTTCGATCTGGCCTTGTCAAACACGCGACTCCAAATAATAATATGAAGGGAGATCGCTCGGTGACTTCGCATAAAGCTCGTGAACAGAAAGATCACCTCAAGGACAAACGTCTCCCCATCTCTCACCCCACATCCTCAGTCACTGACTGATGATCATTTCCCCTTTAAGTATGATCCATATATATTCAGCAAGCCCAATCGGACTCATACAAAAAAAAGAAAACCAAAAAAAAATCGAAAAAAAGAGAGAGCAAGCGAGCGGGTAGGATGAATGAGTAGGGTTGTAGATAGGTAGATAGGCAGGCGAGGAGAGGCGATTTAGGTGGTGAATGCCTTTTTATTTTTTTGGAGGACCAGGTGCGAGCGGGATGATAACCGTTTAAGCGTAGGATTCCAAGAGAGAGTCTCTCATTTCCGAGATGACCGCGCTCTGAGTCTGTCCCGCGAGTCCTACAAGATCCGACCAAAGTGTGTTCGGGTCAGTGGGAAGATCAAAGAGATTCAGGGATGGTTTATGAAACGTACGGAAGGTGGCCTCGATGACACTAATCTCGGTAGCGGTGGTGTCCAATCCGGCGAAGGCGCACCAATCGTTGACGACTAGTCCGGCACCGATCACGTCTGATCCTCGGTTGACGGTTCCAGCGACGAGTGGAACTTGGAGTAGGGAAGATAATTCGTCTTGCTCCGATCGAGAGGTTTTGGGGTGTACCAATCCTCCCTGGGTGGAATGAAACGAGGTCGTATTAGCGAATGAAATATGAGCGGTGGGACCTTGACAGGCCGACTCACCTGGTTCGACAAGGAACAATAGCTCCCTACGAGTACGTTCCCGGCTACGGTCTGCCTAAACACCTCGACCTTCAAGACGTCGGCGATGATCTCTTCCGTCTCGCGATCCAAATCGGGGTGCACGAGAGCGACATAATCGTTACAAACGATAACGTTTCCCAGCGCAGAAAGTCTCTCCTCTACCCTCTGAAGCGCTACCTCGGCAGGGAGGGAATTTCGGAGATGTTGGAGTTCTTGATCGGTGGTGGTGCTGGGGACGAGGAGACCGTGACGGTTTCCAGCGCAGAGTCGACCGATGATACGGGTTCCGGCGATGGTGGTGTGGATGACGGGGATGACGTCCTGAAGTTCAGCTTCGAAGACGGAATAGAAGTTGGAGGAGGAGGCGAGGGCGGTGAGACAGTAACTGAGTTGAGTCGGTGGGTAGGTGGAGCGGGACGAGAGATTTCAGTCGGGTGATGAGCCTAGAGTACGTTGGTAGAGACTTACGAGTTGGTCAACTTGGAGAAGACTCCGATGTCGGAAGAGTTTTCGAATTGAGCACGGACAGCCATAGTAAAGCAGTTATTTGGATGTAGTGTGGTGTGTGGCTGTTATTTGTATTAGGTGATGAAGATTCTTTGATATAGATCAAAGTTTTGCGCTGGAAATGGACGGCCGAGGTCAGTTTTTTCTTCGTCGAGATTGTATATAAGTAATACTACTGTGCCACTCACTTTGCTTTATCTGTTTGTTACGGATCCGATGATTTGAATCTATCGAGAAGAGGTCAAAGGTGAATGAAATGCTGTTGCAGAGTCGAAATCGCCTCGATCAAAGGTTCGAGCGAAATTCGAGTTTACGATTACGCGATGTCCACCTCACTTCGGAACCGCAACTGCTAGAAGCGAGTCATTCAAGGCCACGTCATAGGCGAATGAAGCTTATCAAACAAAAGCTAGAGATGGCGTACGGTAGAAACTGCCTGAACCTGTTTCTGTGTGACGCGCAGATCTCAAATATCAACAATCGCAATTGTCAGCTACAACGTACAACAGCGACTTGAGCTACTCACACCTTCACCTTACTTGCAACTTGTTACCTCTACACACATACGCACGTACACACCTCTCTCGAACCTACCACCCACACAAACCACAACCTTCCACAATGAACCCATTCCTCGAAAACGCTCACAATTCTTCAAACCTCACCCCGTCAGCTTCCAAGACGACCCGTAACCCATCCCCCATCATCTCTCCCATGCACGATCCTCGTCAAAAAAAGGCAGTAGTTCAAGTCCCTAGCAGAGTATTGGGTGTCGTTCATCGTGAGTCCCGCTCGATTCGTCCGAGGCCTTTTTTCCGTTTACTGAACGGACATACCTTTCGAATCGTTCAGCCAACCCAATCATCCCCGGTCAAACCGCTGCTAATTCCACAGCTGAACAACCGTACCAACCCGGTCTAGGTCAGAAAGCTCTCCTCGCCAAGAGATTTGCTAAAGCCAAGTATGTCGCCCTGCATGCACTAGATCTCCCTTGTCAAACTGTCGAAACTTACTCACTTCCTCCCCCTTTGAATGGTAATTAGCAAACCTTCCTTGGTCTCCCCAACCGATCAAATGCAATCCCCCTGTTCCCAAAAACTAGCTGGAGCGAAGAAGAGGCATTTCGTAAAGTACGTTTTCGCCCTTCGATTTCATCTCCCTTTAATCCGTATCCCACCGCTCACCTCTCTCTCGTCCGAACAAACAGGGGAAAACCAGTATCCCTCGCATCTTCCTTCTTAGCGGCCGCTCAGAGCCCGGCTAGTAAACGTAGGGGGGACGAGGAGAACGAGAACCTTTCCTGAGCCAAGGCCGGCAGGGATGAGGATGGTGGAATTCTGTATCTTTACATTTTCGTCGGATCTCTTGTTTCCTTGAAAGGGGGACGGACGATCCTTGTTTTCTTCTTGTTGTTTTGCGTTCTTGCTTGCTGTTTGTAATTTTAGTAACGACTTTCTGTTCGGTTGCGGGTCATGATTTGTGGTGATACATATACGTTCATTCCACTTGTCACTTGTTTTTCCTGCTTGAACTCAATCCTGTTCGATTTCGACCGATTGATACTTCTTCTGGGTGGCAGGTGTGTTCATGATCATTCAGTGAGATACAAAAACAAGACATCTAGTGGTGATCGTTGGATACAATGATTGAATTGTCACTAATTATACTTCCTCACTCGGTCCCTGATCGTTCATTTCTTCTTCCCTTCCTTCCCACTCGAATGCATACTCTTCGCCAACGCCGAACCTTTCACAGCGAGCATATCCGCTCGTTTGATATCCGCATCGAACTCCCTCGGTACCCAGAGCCCCATGACGTCCATCCCTCCGTACAAACGTGACAACCTGACCGCTTCCACTTGAATGAGCGCGAGAAGGTTGACCGTACGTGGATCAGGAGGAGCCCCCTGTCGAGCGTTGGAGAGGAATCTGAGACTCTCCGTAGCGTCGGTGGTGAAGACGATGCGCTTGTAGCCCTGAGCGGTTTGAAGTTCTTTCCCATCCTCGCTCTCCAGGAGAGCCCGTGTCATTCGGACGGCCCAGAGGACGGTGGCTAGTTCAGCCTCGACCGAACCTCTCATGGTCGTACCGAGCGAAATCGCTTGTCCTTCAGACACAGGCGTTTTGATGACGATTCCACCACCTGCATAGCCTCGAGGACCGGATTTACGGGAAAGTCCCATTTGGGAATCACGGTAAGATCCATCACTGTAGATGATCAGGGTCGGATCGGAGCTGTTGGTCGCGTGGTGGTACGCCTTGTAAGCTTGTTTACGTGCCCAATCGGCATTGATCATCCCACTTCGGGTGGTCCAGTGGTTGAAGTGCCAATTGATCCGAAGTAGGTCTTCCACCAGGTTCACTTGACTGATCGCAGTATCTTGGTAGATGACCTGTTTACTCAAATCCGCCGGTAAAAGCGCGGATCCAGATGCTCGATGGATGAATTCTCGGTGCGCAAGCAGTTCGGGATGTTGTTCAGCTGAGCTCCTAGCCAACTCTTCCTCAACTATAGTGCAAAAACATGTTCAGGAGGATCATCAACTCAGACACCGCTCTTACTCACGCGCATCACCATAGTCCAGACGATTTCGAGCCAAGCTGACAAACAGTCGTTGCACACGACCTTTTCGAGCGCTATCAAGGTGTGATCGCAGGACGGTCGATTCCGTAGTGACAGGTGTATGCAGTTGAGGTGCTGGCAAGGCGAGATACACGTCAACGTTCGTTGTACTCGGCAAACAGGATACAATGTGTGCTTACAAATCTCTTGAGTTTCAGTAACAACCGCTGGCGTCCTTTTGGTAGCTCCCAGCAAACTTGTCAATGCCGATTTGATGGATTCTGTTAGACCGGAGAACCCTAGTTCGAATGGCAAAACGCGATTTAGTCAGCATGAGCCCTCAGCAGACCACGGACGCAACGCTTACATCCAGTAGACTTGCTCTTCACGACGGCAGGTTTCGCTTGACTGTCCGTTGCCGGCGCCTCCTGAGCAACTGCTGAGGACGATGGCTTCGGTTGCAGTACCTCTGCTTGAGTGTCGTTCAGCGGCTTAGCTGGAATATAGTCGGTGACAGTATCGGCTGCTTTCTTCACCAACTTCTCCGCCTGGGAATCTCCAGTTTCTATGGCTTCGGCGGCCGCCTCAACAGCCTTTTTCGCTCGTACGTATTTTGGATGGCGTAGTACCTGAATGATTGGCTCTTGCTCGGAAACCGCAACCGTATTGCTAGGCAAAGACGCTTCGCGCTTGACTTCGGGCGGAGCAATGGCTATCTCACTGGGAGCTCCCATTTGACCTAATGCATTGAGGGCTTGTACTGTTCGGACATGAAGGTGAGTCTCAGGAAGCCCAATCTGGTCGGATAACATGGCAAGACTCACACCGTAGCTTTGCTTCTACGCGGGTCAACTTGGCGAGGCGGACTCGTCGCTCCCTCTCAGCCACTGCTTCGTAACCACGAGGCGTGTCTTGTCCAAGTTCTCCCTCGATAGCCTCGATCCCGATATGGCCAAGTTCCCCATCCATGTCAGATATAGGGTGTTCGAGGGTATCACTGGTCCCAGGTATCAGATCATTGTCAACTATGCTTTTGGCTTGCTTGCGTCTGACAGTCCGTGCTCTGACTTTGATACCTACGCGGTCAGCGTAACGGCTGCTCCTGACAAGACCACGTCGACGAGGAGCCCTCGTCGATACAGACCGGCCGATCACTGTCTCAGCGACAGAAGCCATTTCAGTCTTGGGTACGGACGCGTTCCCTTCTTGCCGGCTGTTCATCCGGTCCCATTGCGCTCGCTCACTGGCCGAGAGGGTTTTGATGTGATATCTCATCATGTTTTGCAAGTACACAGAGAGCACCTCGATATCAGTCTGGCTCAAATTCTCTATCTGCTGATATCTTTTTCGGAGTCCCCGCATATGTGGCCTGCGGCCCGTAAACGCAGCGAGTTGGGAAATTTGTTTCCCCAAAGAAGAAATTGCTTCGTTTTGGTGAGCCTTCAGAACGTTGACAAAGTCATTTCGTTCAGGACGAAGCGCTCTATTCTTGGCAAGACCTGCTGGTGATGTATCCGAGTCCGTTTGCTCACTGGTGCGTGAAGGTGTTGAAACACGTGTATCACCCGCAGACAACGAAACGGCGTCTCTTGGCGTGGTCATAGATGCGCTGCCAGTCTGATTATTCACACCGTCTGGTGGCAGAGGCATCGTTGTACGAGAAGGCAGAAACAAGCTTTGTAGCTTGACCGTACGAGAGGCCACCCAACCTTTCCATACTGGAACCATCTCTGAGTCTAACTCTGATTCAGCTTGGTTGATACTCTCGAGCAGACCTGCTTTGACGCGCAAGCGACTTATCTCATCTAAACGATAGATTTGACCGGATTGGCTGTTGGCGGTCAGATCGTAGACAGCCAGGAGGAAAGCCTTGCTTGTGGCGCTGATCCCTACTCGCCTGACGATTTTCCTATACCGCTGGGACATTTCCACCAGTTGTTCATCATTCTCCTTGAATCCGATGTGTACCAAACGGTTTATAAGGCTCAGCGATGGGTCGCGAAGCCGCTGTCTATGCGTCATTAGTCTTGATAGCCTCTTCACACGAAGTTGTGTTGCCGAAGAGGCTGACGAATGAGATGATTCAGTCGTCTCGAGGCTCCCGTGACGGGACCACCAGTTTGCCAGCAGGATGATCTCTCGTAAGGCTGTTTGCATGTCGGCTTCTAGAACCTCACGCTTTAGCGATTTTTGACTTTGAAGTCCCATATACATGGCGATGGAACACAAGATTCGACGGCTGAAAACTGACAGTTGCCTCCGCTCATGCAAATCAGCCAGAGCTTTCAATTCCTCTTTGCAAATGACCGGATCTTTTACCATCTTCTCGATGGTTCGATCTTCTAGCGCGGGTAGACCAAGATCTTGGATGATCAGCTCCGATCCTGCTAGGGTCCATATACCGAAGTTCTCTTGGAGTTCTGCGCGACGGCGAGCAATGTCGTGACTAGATGTATCTGGTTCTGTTTGTGCTTCGTTGCCATCGTCTGGGCTACCTTTGTCGTGCTGCTGTGATGGCAGATCGACTGTTTTCCCCTTTTCGTTTAACGATCTGATGTCCAGACCTAGAGTTTTGATAGTCTTTGACCGAATCGCGAGTAAGATCTCTTTGGGATCCTTTCCACCGAGAGTTGCAAATGCGGACACCATGCTCGGTGTCAATGTAAGTGGCTCTTCAGCGGAAAGTATAGCATCCCGCAGATCATCCCCGTATTGGCGTATCTCTTCCTGTTCCCAGATCCTTAGCCGTGTGATACAAGCCACAAGATGGCGAGGTGCTGATCTAACGTATTCTTTCACGGCCTTGGCCAAGACTGTATCAGCGTCCTCGTTAAGGGCCTTGATCGCGTCTTCGTCTTCGAGATCCTTCTGTTTTGCTGGAAGTGCAGTCGTAATAGGCTGTTCTTTTTCTATTGTAATGCTTTCATTTGACGAGTTTGAGGCTTCATTCGTCCTATGGCGTCTCGCATTTGCCACTATGAGTTTGGTAAGGTGTTCAGGAATAGAGGAACCAAAACTCTCCGCATCTTTCTCAAGTTTTGTACTCGATCCATTTAAAGCTAGGGACAGCTGGAACAGGGCTTCTGTGAAACGAACACCTTGAAGCGCATAAGTTGCAGGGATCTTAGGCTCTTTCTTCCTCCGTAACGCGGTGAAAAGCCGTTTGAGCTTTGCAATGGTGATCGCGTTCAGATCGATAGGCGACTTGATGGAAGCTACAGTATCTTGGAAAAGTTTTGCTGTCACGGCCGATTGTCCTCCCCTCAGCAACATAAGATCGATCGTTTGTGCCAATTCGGGTTGCGCGGGCGAGATAAAACGCAGTCCTTCTTTCCAGGCATAATTATCGGATATTATGGGATCAACAGTAGGCTCGTCGATATGTGCTGATGTCACCTCATTGCTTGAAGCTTGGGTATCATCAGAAGGCTTCGTCGGAGTATCTTGCGGGAGAGAGGGTATAAATTGAGATGTCTGAGCGGACGTAGTCTTTTTCGATTGAGTCGGGGTGCCTTTCATTTTAGGCTTAACCAAAGGTTTGGCCGGAGCTGCTCTTTCCGATTTCGAAGCAGTCTTGGTTGCCTGACTACTAGACCGAATGCTTCTCGGGGCTGAGAGCTCGAGGACAAGTATAAGCTACCGTTAGTCGAAGGAGTCGGGTATGTTGAACTCACCCAGATGCGCCGGTCTATGTAATCGAGGGTCCAGGACAGAGCTAGGTTGTCGAGCTCGCCCCGGCCAAACGGCAACCCAGCCATTTCGCCAGAGCACAGTGATGGACATGAAAAGTCAAGAGACAGCTGCAAGGCCGTCGGTATGTGTGACCTAGCTTTTGTAGGAGTGTTACTGCTTTACAATAAAAGTTGGGAAGCTAGTTGAGCATCTACTCTGAATGTCGATATCGGTCGATCGATCTGATCGCACCGCGGATTCTTCGCTGACATGCGCCTTTTCCGTAATACCCCGACCTACGAGAATCACAATCAATCCAATAAGGTCAATCTCAAATGGTACTCGTTCAAGAGTCCTTGCATATCGTTCATAGGTATTCAAATCATCAACACAATGTTCCGACCTGCTGCTCAATCCGCTGTCCGAATCGTCGCCCGTGGCACCCGTTCTGCCGCTACCTTCAAGACTGAGGGAATCAACGGAGGTGACTTCAAGGCCCTCCGAGACGGTGTCAAGTCTCACGCTCAGGGTGAGTGTCGACCTGCAGCTTCAATTTCATAATCCTATACTCGAGATCTAGGCAGAGATCTGCTTAGCTAGAACACTCCAGCCGATGGGGCTATGGAGGAATTCGCGAGCTGGATGAGCTAATTGTTTGCTATCTTCGCAGGTACCACTGACCTTTGGAGGAAGATCAGGTATGTCCACGTTTTGCTGATCGCCAAGATTCCTAGACTGAATAAGAACTCTATATCGTTCCAAAATCAAGTTTCTACGTATGCATTCCTGGTAAGTCTTGATCTTCCATTTTCCATTATCTACGTAGTCATTCAGACTGACGATCAAACCTTTTCTTTATTGTCAGGTGTCATCGTTGTACGTCAAGCAATCATCGTGTGAACTAGATGAGCGAAGACTCACTGGACCGCCTACGTCGTTATAGGGCGCCATCTGGGTTAAGCAGGTCGAAGATGAGCACGCTGCTCACCTCGAGCACTTGAAGCACGACAACGACGGAGAGTTGCCCGAGCGTACTATTTGTGAGCTGGCTCTTGTGATAAACAACGGGTCGGCAAAAAGTTAATCAAATGCTGATCTTCCGCAGACCCTTACATGAACATCCGTAACAAGGTAAGCTAAAACATTCAAGTCTGATAAACTACACCAATACTGAACCACCTTTCTGTTTTATAGCCCTTCCCGTAAGGTTTCAATCCAGTCATTATTGGTGTTATTGGAATACTGATAACACTTGACGTCTGCTTTTATGTTGCACTATCAGATGGGGAGAACGTGAGTTCTGGTCGTGATCAATCCAGTCGAGCTTCGATCGCTAATCCCTCATGAATCATTCATAGAGAGTCTCTTCTTTAACGTAAGAATTGCATCTTCCATTTCATGGTCAAATTTGCCTCTAATCTACATGTTAATATCACAGCCCAAGGTCAACGTTCCTTCTGGAGAGGCCGAGTAAGCTTTCTGGCACATATGAAAGTGGGATTTGACTATGGATGTATGATGTAGGGAATGATGATGGGATGCATAAGAACATATCGACGCAGCTTTCTACGCAGTCCGTCATCCTAGTATGTCTTCGGAGCAGGACGAAGCCGTCTGACCGTTCTGGCACGCAAGTTGTCATAGTAACAAAGGCTCATCACGAGAGAAGATTTGGCTGCTAGTCCGTGCTTGCTGTCTTGGAGCAGTCCTTGAACAACGTGACCCAACCGGTGAAGAGGTCAGCCAACTACACCAAGCTGCACGCAAGGATGCATACGAGTTCGCTTCTCACAAGTCTCGAGGTCATGGCAAATGCCTTCTACACATGTGCACTCTTACCTGTTGTCCTTGGCGTCAAAGACAACGCACCTTGAATAGATATGATTGGTACATTACCGTCAAGTTCGGGTCAATTCTAGTCTCGGGAAGTTCTCCCCTTGTGCCACACAGTGGATTCGGTCAGCGTCACGGTATCTGTGTTTTTCTTGGTCATCACTTCATTCTGCTTCGACTTATCTGCTTTCCCTGCAACATGGTTCCGAGGCGCTCTATATCTGCCTGCTTCCTTTCGATAATATCGTTGATTCAATGAGGTTCCTTTTCACAATGTTGATCAACCTCTGCGATTTGGCAAAATTGCTTTCACAGAGGTTAATTGTCGTTGTGCGAGCTCTCGACCCTTGGTGTCTGACAGCGCGATCGGTTGATTTATGCTGGATCGGAAACCTTCCATGGCTAGGGAGTCATCCTTTGAGAGGCATGGATACGTACAAAAGGCGTTTGTCAAAGATCATTCAATTGGTTGACGACCGCAACTATCACAGGGACTTTTGAATCCCTTCGGCCTACCACTTGTCTCATCTCACTCAATTCCGTTCAACCGACTCCTTTTCAGATCGGGCATCTTTTTCCAGATCGGTGGAATAGCTCCTTTGTGCGCATGTTCGGAGCTGCACATCATGGTGCCGTTGATATTGTACATCGAGTTGACAGACGATACAACTTTGTTGTGTTTGTAAGATGATTTCATGGGTGGGTCGTGAATGCGTCAAGCTGTATGCAGACTTGACCGTCGAGCGAGTTATCGTTTGTAAGCAGCATTGTTACCCGCTGCCGTTCTTGATCTACGAAGAAAGGCTAGTTCAGCGCAATCCAGAATGTCTCGACCGTTACCGTCTCACAGATTGTTTTCGTACTGCTGCAGCATCTCATTCTCTTTCCGAAGCTTTTCGTTATTCTTCTCCGTGTGGTCGATGCTCTCCATTATATCTATAGAACCCAAGTTCAGCAATCAAGCATGGAGAAACCGCCGCTCAACTTACCTTTCAGTCTTCTTTGTAAACCAATTACGTCTCTACGAAACAGGATTAACTGGGCGGCCACTTCTTGTCGGTTTCGAACTTACTGTATCGTAGCCTCCTTCTTAAGGGTCTGCTGAAGTACATCTTCTGTAGATTGTTCTTTCGGAACGTCCCAAGCGGAAGCACCAGGATCTTCCTCGGGTATCATTCCGAATTCTATATGAACAAGGCCTAAAGACAGATATCGGACCGTTGTTGTGGACTGAGGAATGTCCTGGTGTAACCGGTGAAGTGTGACTAGGATCACTCTCAGCATGTCGGGACTCCAGCGCTGTAGGCTGATCTCGACTTCATTTACGAAGCGCGTCTGACGTGTTTCAACGCGTTCAACCTCAAAGATCGATTGAGGTATCAGCTAGCTAGGTGCTAGGTGCCCTCCATCAGACCTTCATCTCGCTCTCTCCAGGCGTTCCAGATACTTAAGCTTCACCGTCTCACTCACCTACTCATCAAGGAGCTTAGTTACAACTACTTACTGCCAACGTAACATGGATATCGATAGCCCCCCTTCAGTGTCAAACCCTTTGCTCAATGAACCCAACCTGCCAGACGACCAGAACCCTTCCCTTCCTCCACAAGCGGAAGGCGATGAGCTACCTATAGACGATAGCGGAGATGTAGACATGGACGGAGAAACTTATAGCAGAACAACTTTGGGAGTGAAGGAAATATCCAATGGGAAAACTGGCTCAGGTGTTGCCAGTGGACAGGCAGGAGCTTCAACGGACAATGCAGGATTCGGGAATGTAGCAGCCTTCTTCCAGCCGAGAAAAGCAAATACCGGAGGTAGCAAAGGGAAGGGAAAAGAAGTCGAGTCCGAACACACCGACGAGATAGAGAAAAGAGGAGGACTGCCATGGTGAGCTGGACTATAATCGAAGCTCGCTCCCGTCAATCAGCTGAACAATCGACATCAATCAGGGTGGAAAAGTATCGACCAGACACCCTAGACGATGTTGTATCGCATAAGGATATCACTGGTACCAGTGAGTGGTGTTGTCCTTTACCCAATCTCCCAAGGTCAAACACTTACATTCTGTCTCTTGTTTACAGTTGAAAACTTTATAAAGAAAGGCCGACTACCTCATTTGCTCTTCTATGGACCACCAGGTAAGTTCCCAGGGCGTTTGATCATCTCATCGTCGCTCACCAAGCTAGTTTCGGATAGGAACGGGAAAGACATCGACGATTCTTGCTATCGCCAAACTCATTTACGGTCCGACCGCTTGGCGATCACACGTCCTCGAGTTGAATGCCTCAGATGATCGAGGAATAGAGGTTGTCAGGGAGCAGATCAAGGGATTTGCAATGACGAGGGTTTTGTTCTCGTACGTAAATCTTCTTGAGCATTATGTGCTTGCTTTGGCTGATCGTTCTATATCGCGATGAACAGGAAAGGGTTCAAACTGATCATCCTCGACGAAGCAGACATGATGACTCAAGCTGCTCAAGGGGCGTTGAGACGAGGTATGCAGTATGACTGACTCAAACCTGCTGCTGTTGCTGACCTTGACTTTCAATCTTGCAGTAATTGAACAATACACCAAAAACGTCCGATTCTGCATTTTGTGCAATTACGTCAACAAGATCACACCTGCGATTCAGTCAAGATGTACGAAATTCAGGTTTAGTCCACTTCCTGAAAAAGAAGTCGAAAAGAAAGTAGACCAAGTAACAGAGCGGGAAGGGTGAGTTAGCCTCCTATTTACGACCTGGCCTAGTATCCGTCACTGATCATGCGTATGTTATAGGGTCAAGCTGACTGCGGACGGAAAGCAAGCTCTCCTCAAGCTGTCTAAAGGAGACATGCGAAGGGCGTTGAACGTTCTACAGGCTTGCCATGCTGCTTATGACGAAGTCGACGAGACGGCGGTATACAACTGTACGGGAAACCCTCATCCGAAAGACGTCGAGAGTGTGGTACAAAGTATGATGAGGGACGAGTTCGGTACTTCCTACGAATGTACGTTCAGAGAATGCGCTTTTCAAAGGAGGTTAAACTGACATCGAAATCCACCCCAACAAATCAGACATTACGAAATTGAAGACCGATCGCGGTTTGGCATTGCAAGATCTGATAGCTGGAGCATATGAAGTCCTGGAGACGGTAGACCTTCCACAACAAAGCCGGATATATTTACTGGATGCCCTGGCAACATGCGAGTAAGTACTATCTTGGCATCAGTCCTGTAGCTGGACACATCTGAACTCGGTTCTCCTGATTTTGCTCGGATATCATTAGGCATCGTCTATCGGTTGGAGCGTCAGAAAAGGTCCAATTGACCAGTCTGCTCGGAGCTTTCAAGATCGCAGTTGAGCTCAGTCAGAAGAGCAAATGAGGAAGGGCCATTTGTGACGATACGGAAGAGCCATTTCGGTGGTGAACATTACAGTTTGTGATCGCATATGACATCGATATCATCCATCCGTCACCGTGCAGTTATATTAGCAGACTCGCACAGACCCCATGCTATAAGAATTGGGACAAGGCTGTACAGCATGTACAGCAATGCACTCTGTAACAATGGACTGCGATAATGTGGGTGGATGAAGCGACGGATGCAGACTATTCTTGTCGCAGAGATGGAAATAGAATGGTTGTCTCTCAAACAACGCGTCTTATCTTTCGTAGCTTTCATGGTCCACCTCGGACCGATCGGAAGGTCAATTGCATATTTCGAATGGCACCGGCGGGTCCTGAAGAACATGTGACCGCGACTGTACTCTAAGGTTTCTGAAGAACATGTCAGATCAACCATATCTCCGATGAAACACGAACTTCTAGGGGTACAATGGAACCATGCGCTAGAGGTGATGGTCACCAGAAAACAAGTGCGAGCACTGACAACCGATTTACATCCCGAGCTTGATTGTGTTACATGTGACAATGCGTTTATCTCGCTGAGGTTTCGGCCGATAGGGTACGCGATCGCAGAGTGGGACTATACCCTTGCCGCTTGCCGTGACCATTTCGATCAAAATTATCAAGCATATGCACATACACAGCTCGGATACTCATAGTTTGATGTTGCCGTTGATCAGGCGGCGATGAAACTGATCGAAAGAGAGGTCGTTGATAAGCTCGTGCCGAAAAGACAGCCGGTTCGAGATGACACCCGGTCCGTGATGGCCGTCTTCTCATTTCTGATTAGAAGACAGGCTAGCGTGGTCGAGCCGGATCATGACGAGTGTGGCATGACATGAGAACGATAGGCGAGCCATGGGCTAATGTCCGACCCGACGATCCGACGATATGGCGACATATCGATATGATCGCGTACCGAGGACTGAACGACGAAACACGTGTGACCACGGTGGGCCAGGGTTTCGCAGGGATGCAAGGGGGAATTTCCTATAGCCGGCGGGAGTTTAATCGGACCCTAAATGATTGAAATTGCCCCGCGAGAAGCGAAGAGTGCTGAAACCGTGATCGCTTGGGGATGGAACGATGGGAGCAAGGGGGAATGGTCTGGACGAGCGGGGCAAGCGGGCAAAATCCGCCGCAGCCAACCCAGAAGCAGGTGAATCTCTTGGAACTGGCGCGGGCCGAGAAAAGTGTGCCCAAGCCCAAGAGCGACAAGAGTTCAGGGGTCAGCCTGACATGTTTCCTGTAACGCGGGGCTGATAGCGGAGGTGGGAAGTGCGAGCGAGGGGTGCGAGGGTGAGGGCCAATTTGCAGCGAATCAAGGAGGAAATAGCGGGATCTCAGGTGGTCAGGTTTAGATGGGTAGATGTTCGAGATTCAAGGTGGCTGGCTGCACTGGCTGTGTTGTTTTCGAGTAGGAACTGTCATCCAAGCGAGCCATCAAAACAAACCCAATGCAGCGTTTCTGGTACAAAAGGTGACGGTGGTCGTGTGGTTCGTTCTTGCTGTCCTGCCCTTTCCATCCTACCCACACCTGCTCTCCATCTCCTGCTCTCTCACACTCTTGTGACGACGACTGCTACCTGCTAGCCAGCGTTCAGTCTCTCCTGATCGGCGACCTTGTTCCGGTCCCCATTTACCACCCTATCTCGGCAAGCGCATCCCGCGCTTTCTTGTTGTTCACCGGCAATCACACTCGTTTTTCCTCTCTCGCCTCGATCTCTCGGCATTCGCCCAATTGAGCTCGGCAGCGCGTAGTCCACGGCCAATCAGCACTTGGGGCGCATCCTAATCACAAATAGACCCGCACCGAATATAAACACTCGACTGTCAAAAGGTAAGCTACACCCCCTTTTCCTTCCCTTTGCCCTTTCTCTTCATCCTCTCACCTCGACTCACCCACCTTTCGACTCTCTTCCTCCTTTCTCCCTCACAGCGTAACTCTCTAGTTTCCCTTCGACCGTGGTCTTTCTTTTTCTCGTATAATATAATCCATTCAGCGGAGTAGCGAAACAGTCGTTGCTCCCATCCCATCAACACTTTCCATCTTATTCGACATCTCCCACCGAATTCGATAATAAACATCTGACAATATGAGCGCACCTGTCAACGAAAAGGTGCACGCTCCCGTCGAGGAGGCCCCTACCAAGTGAGTCGATCATTGCTGCTCATGCCTCCACCATCATCGAGAACAGTGATGCTGATACGATGCATCATTACAACCATCTTTTAGGGAGTCTGTCGGCGCCCCCGCCCCCGCTGAGAAGAGAGTCAGGGAGTACAAGGATATGGAGCACGATGGAGGTGGTGTCGTCACTGCCAACGTCGCTCTCAACACCATCGGATTCACCGCTGAAGGTAAGCTGCTCCACCTCTTCCCCATTCGAAAGATTGTTGTTTCGCGCGTCGGCGTACCGCGGTTGTCGACCGCGATTGCGGAGGCAAACCTGGTACCTGTCGCGCGAAAAACGTCAGCGGCCCCAACGTTTGCGGAACCGGATCACTGACCGATGTTGTTTCGTGTTTTAGACTTGTACGACAAGGACAAGGTCGACATCGAGCACGTCTCCATGGAGGATGTCTTTGTCTTGCTTCAGTGTGATGACAAGGGTCTTACCGAGGAGGAGGCCGCTAGGCGTATTGGTATCTTCGGACCCAACAAGGCGAGTCGCGTTATCGCTTGGCACATGCCGAGCCTTTACTTGCAGCCAAGATCAGTGACTTACCTATTGACTCGCTTCCTACAGCTCGAGGAGAAATCCGAGAACGCCTTCTTGCAGTTCCTTTCCTTCATGTGGAACCCCCTCTCCTGGGTCATGGAGGGAGCTGCTTTGGTCGCTATCGCCCTTTCCAACGGTCAGGGCCGACCCCCTGATTGGCAAGATTTCGTCGGAATCATCTTGTTGCTCTTGATCAACTCTACCATTGGTTTCGTTGAGGAGAGGAACGCTGGTAACGCCGTCAAGGCGTTGATGGATTCCTTGGCCCCTAAGGCCAGGGTTAAGCGTAACGGTGCATGGAAGGAAATCGAGGTGAGTTACAGCGTGACAATGCCGCCTTGGAATCAGGTCTGACTCATCCCCGTGTCAATAGTCTGCCGACTTGGTTCCCGGTGATTTGGTTGCTTTCAAGCACGGAGATGTCTGTCCCTCTGATTGTCGATTGGTCGAGGCCATAGATGTTTCGTAAGTTTCCACTTGAGCGATCAGAAGTGCACGCAGTAGACTGACTTGCTACTTGCCATTTCTAGTATGGACCAGGCCGCTCTTACCGGAGAGTCTTTGCCCCAGGGAAAGAAGCTCGGTGACGAGTGTTTCTCTGGTTCCACCTGTAAGCAGGGAGAGGCTGAGGGAGTTGTCATCTCCACTGGTGCCAACACCTTCTTCGGTCGTGCCGCCACCCTTGTCGGTGCCGACAACGATCAATCTGGTCACTTGCAAATGGTTCTCGCCAGGATTGGTACCTTCTGTTTGGTTTCTATCGGTCTCTTCGTTCTCTTGGAGATCCTTATCCTTTACGCCGATTTCCGATACTCTTATCGTGACGGTCTCGACAACATCTTGGTCTTGCTCATTGGTGGTATCCCCATCGCCATGCCTACCGTTTTGTCCGTCACCCTCGCCGTCGGTGCTCAGCAGCTCGCCAAGCACAAGGCCATCGTTACCCGTATCACTGCTATCGAGGAGTTGGCCGGAGTTACCATCTTGTGTTCCGACAAGACCGGTACTCTTACCACCAACAAGTTGACCATTGACAAGGAGAACGTCAAGACCTACGGTCCCTTCTCCGTTGACGAGACCGTCTTGCTCGCTGCCTACTGTTCCCGTACCGAGAACCAGGACGCCATCGACGGATGTGTCATTGGAACTTTGTCTGATCCCGCCCTCGCCCGAAAGGGAATCAAGCTTTTGGACTTCAAGCCTTTCAACCCTGTTGACAAGCGTACCGAGATCACTTACCTCGAGGAGTCCACTGGAAAGCTTAAGCGTGCCACCAAGGGTATGACCGGTATCATCATTGAGCTCTGTTCCCGAAACAAGAACAACGAGGTCGAGGATCAGCTTGAGGCTGATGTCGAGGAGTTTGCCCGTCGTGGTCTTCGTGCTTTGGCCGTCGCTTACGAGGAGGTTCTCGGAGACACCCCTGACGCTCAGGGTAACGGTTTCGAACTTGTCGGTCTCTTGTCCATCTTCGACCCTCCCCGATCCGACACCAAGCAGACCATCGACGACGCCATGGCTCTCGGTGTCAAGGTCAAGATGGTTACCGGAGATCAGCTCGCTATTGCTAAGGAGACCGGTCGTCGTCTTGGTTTGGGTGACCACATGTACGCTGCCAAGGTTTTGAAGGACGGACCCGTTGCCGGAGGAAAGCACGCCAACTTGGACGAGATGATCATGGATGCCGACGGTTTCGCCGGAGTCTTCCCTGAGCACAAGTTCGAGATTGTCAAGCGTATCCAGGCTCTCGGACACTTGTGTGCCATGACTGGTGACGGTGCCAACGACGCTCCCGCTTTGTCCAGGGCTAACGTCGGTATCGCCGTCGAGGGTGCT
Source organism: Filobasidium wieringae (assembly GCA_001600055.1). Classification (NCBI taxonomy): domain Eukaryota; kingdom Fungi; phylum Basidiomycota; class Tremellomycetes; order Filobasidiales; family Filobasidiaceae; genus Filobasidium; species Filobasidium wieringae. The sequence goes on from BCIV01000006.1 coordinate 890,501, forward strand.
ACTGACGCCGCCCGTGGTGCCGCCGATATTGTCTTGACCGAGCCCGGTCTTTCCACTATCGTCCACGCCATCCGAGGATCCCGAATCATTTTCCAGCGTATGAGGAATTACGCGGTCTACGCCTGTGCTGTGACCATCCGTATCGTCGTCTGTTTCGCTTTGATGGCTTTCATCTGGAAGTTCAACTTCCCTCCTTTCATGGTCTTGATCATTGCGGTCTTGAACGACGGAACCATCATGACCTTGTCCTTGGACCGAGTACTGCCCTCCAGCACTCCCGACTCTTGGGACTTGGCCGAGGTCTTCGCTTACGGTATCGGATACGGTCTCTACTTGACCTTGTCCACCATCGTGTTCTTCATCGTCATCCACGACACTACCTTCTTCGAGAGGAAGTTCGGTGTTGAGGCCTACAAGGACACGAACGCTCGTGAGATGCACATGATCATCTACTTGCAGGTTGCCATCATTTCCCAGGCTTTGATCTTCATCACCCGATCTCACGGATTCTTCTTCATGGAGCGACCTTCCGTTGCTTTGTTCTTGGCCTTCTGTCTCGCTCAGTTGATCTCTTCGATCATCGCCGGGTTCGGAGATTGGGGTTTCACCGCCGTCCACCACATCTCCGGAGGATGGATCGGTATCATTTGGGTCTGGAACATTGTTTGGTTCGCTCCCATGGATTTCGTCAAGTTCGCCTTGAAGTACACCATCATCGCCGCTTTGCAGAAGAGGAAGGCCAGGAAGTTCGCTGCCGCTAACCCCGACATCGACACTGGTATCAAGCGAACTGCTTCCCGACACGAGTCTTTGTACTCCAACCGAACTTCGTTCCTTTCCAAGGCTTTGAACCGTGCCGGTCTCGCTAAGGGCCAAAAGGTCAACATGTCTCAGAACGAGTTGCAGCGATTCGGATCCATCCAGGCTCAGCAGACGTAAGTTGACATTGCTCGTTGCTTGTCTTTATTCGCAATATACTGATCTTTTGCTATTTCTTCAGTGGTGCCGCTTTGCAGCGAAACCCCTCCCGACACTAGACACTAGTGTAGGGCAGTTGGGTTCGTCGTGGATAGATGTAGCAAACAATATCCCATGGGAAGAAGGGATGGATAAATGGGATGATCATCACTTGGCTCGGTGCAATTTAGATTCTTTACATTTGTTACTGGCTGCACGGGATTGTTCCAAAATATTCAATGGATAAAAACGAGAAACCTGTTCTGCTGCCACTGCCCAAAGCTAAACCTCCAAATGCTCTCCTATATGATAGTACGATAGCGCGGCAGCCTACACTCAGCATTTGCGTGTAAATTTGTACAAGCCGTCCAGTACAACCAGGACATCGGTTGGGCGTGTCTTCTCTCCAGTTTGAAGAGCTAACACACACCAACCAGTTGACGACTTGGTAACCCATTTGACCTCTAATTGTATGCAAAAGACTGAACTGGACTGCTTAGAGAGCGCCTTGATACATGACCTAAATTCGTTTACAGTCGCTCTACCAGCAACGAAGAACAGCCTGAGCGAGTTGCAGCGAAGGGGCTGTATGTATAGAGCTCAAATTGGGAGCGGTGCCTTCTAGCTACAAACAACCGTACTTTATATCGTCTACTTCTATCTCCACTCTTCTTCATTCTCGTAGATCCTCTCCTTCGGTTCAGGCATATCAGCAGGTCTCATGGCCGCCTCTCTCCTTCTCCTCTCTGCTGAAAGCTTGCCGAGCATCATCCTAACCCTCTTCTCCTTCTCTTCGACATCCTGTTCCACCCGCTGTTCAAGCGCTCCAAGCTTGAGAAGCACTTGAGTCCCAAATTCCGCTTCCAACCTCCTTTGGCCCTCCCCGAAGTTCGAGCGGGACGAGAGCTGGGTCTTACCGAGGGATTCGACGATACGGGATAAGATTTTGCTGGTATTCCGATCCCACCCTACTCCATTCACCGCCATCTCCCTCACGCATTCCTCGACCCTTCTCAGATTTCTGAAATTGTCCCAATGGGTTTTGATCACTTCATTGTAAGCTGCTGTGGAACATCCTGCGACATAGGATTCGATGGAATGACTACGCGCCAGACTGAAAGCGGCGAGCGCGAGATGTGGGTTTCGAAACTGATCTCTAAACAGGGAAATGAGGTGGGTCAAGATCAGGGGGTATGATCCTGGGAATGATCGGCCTGTTGCGATGGAAGAAGGTTGGTCGGATTCCTCGGCCCCATTCGAGGTAGAAGGGACGGCCTGGGGTGGAGAAAACCATTCATTCTGGGCCCATTCCCAAATCGCAAGATCATTCGATAAGGAATTGATTACTTCCTTCTTCCTATCGAACTCCTCATAAATCTCCTGCTCCATCTCGTGCGTCGGCATGACGGCCGAAGGACCTGGTTTGCTCGTCGGGCGAGGCCCCTCCGTTCGCACTCTATGAGGCTCGGGTACCAGTTGGCCCATCTTCGCAGAAATTCCTGGTCGAGCGTCGAAATCTGGTGTCGGTTTCATTCCTTGATCTCCGAAGATATCGTCAGAACTGGAAGAGGCAGGGATCTCTTTGTCCTTATACATCTGATCCAAGATCTCATTGAACGCCTTGGCTTCCTTAGGAGACATCCTTGATCGGTCCGTAGGAGGGGCACCTGCTTTCGAGATTCTTGGTACGCTCGCTAATAAATCTTGAGCTCGTTTCATGGATCGAGACAGGTGGGTCTGATCTGGAAGCCTTTCTTTTGGTCGGACTCGAGAACTAAAGCCTGAACGACGAGGACTGTCTACGGCCGAGCCTAACAAGTCGGGTGATCCAATTATGCTATCTTCTGCTGAAGTTTGAGATGTAGGTGGTCTACAAAGAAAAGATTATACGGTCAATTCAATAATGTGTCAACGCTGTAATCATTACTCACCTGAGCGATGGAGGAGGTTGACTAGCGAATAGATCTGCGAATATGTCTTCCAATCGTTCCTCCTTGGGTCTGCAACCAGATAAGGTCAGTTTGTCAGCTGAAGTAGTCAGAATTTCTGCGAGCGATAGCTGCGAACTTATTAGAAGAGGATGAATCGTTATTCGCTCGGTCGGCATAGTTTCGAACGGCTGTCCATCGACGAGGAATGGCCGTTCTTCCTCCCCGCTTGGCTAATGTAACCGGTAAAGACATCAGAGAGTTCGTATTGTAACTTGTCGTTTTAGGTACAGCTGTAATATGTGACGAATGGAATGAACGTGAACTGAGCTGGTGATGCACGCAGATGGATGCTGAGAGCGATCAAGACCAAATAATTCTAGGTCAGCGTGAAATCTCTGCTCAAGCCATCGACTGATATCCAAATCGCTCAACCCTGCTCAACAACTTGACATCAGACAACTCTCTGCCCTCCGTCTCCACCAAAAACCGCCGATCAGCCATGTCCGACGCTACCGAGCGAAAGAGAAAGTGGGACGATGCCCCGGAAGAGAAACCAACTTTGGTTGATGCCGCAGCTCAAGCAGGTTCGTTCCCGACTCTGGCTTCAAACGGTCATTCTGTACTAACTGAATACCTTGGTCAAACAGCTGCTATCGCTGCCCGAATTGCTTCGCAGCACGGAGCAGGTTCTCCTGCGCCCAAAGAGGAGAAGAAGGATGCCTATGACGGTGCTTTTACGCACGATATCGATATCAACGATTTGAGGAATAGATATTTGATAACGAAAGGTTCAACGCAACAGGAGGTAAGATCTCCATATCCCTAGCTAGATCTGCTGCAGACTAACTTGTTAATTCATGTATCAGATCGCAACCGAAACTGGCGCATCTATCACGACCAAGGGAGTGTGGTTGCCTGACCGTTCGAAAGCCTCTCCGAATGAAGAACCCCTCTACCTCCATATCGCCGCTCCATCCCAATCAATCCTGGATCTAGCCGTCAAGAAGGTGAATGAATTGATCAACACTGATCTAGGGCCTTTGGTGGAGGATCGTTCCAAGTTCTTGAAAGCCAAGGAGAGGTATTTCGAAGAGGGAAGGGAAGGTGGAGGGAGAAGAAAGTGGCCGGAGGAGAAAGTACCTATCAACCTGGAAAGCATGAGGAACTTCAACGTTAGAGCTAAAGTGGTTGGACCAGGGGTGAGTCTTGCCATTTCTCCATGAGATCGATTGCTGATACGATATATATCCGCATCAGGGTATGTTCGTGAAGTATATTCAAGGAGAGACCGGGACCAGGGTACAGATAAAGGGAATCGGTTCTGGTTTCATTGAGAACGAGACTGGACGAGAGGCGGAGGAACCTATGCACGTGTATATCAGGTGCGTTCTCCCTTGCAACCTTCCATTTTTTCCAATTACTGATCTCAATTCGCTTTCCTACTCGTTTAGTGGTCCTGATGAACGTCAAGTCGCAGCCGCAAAGGATCTAGCAGACGATTTACTAACCGTTGTCAGGGAGGAACACGCCAAGGCTATTGCGACCATGACTATGAACATGGGTGGAGGGTACGGAATGGGTTACGGTGGACAACAGGGATACGCTGGATATCAGCAACAGCAGCAGCAAGGCTATGCTGGGTATCCCGTAAGTTCCGATTCCATGTTCGAGGCCTTCCAGATGAGCTGAAACGAGAATCTGATCAGGGTTATGGAGGGGAACAACAACCCCCTCTACCTGGCGCAGCAGGTGGCGAAGCGTCTGCCGCTCAACCGGGAGCCACTCCTGTGCTTACTAACGGACTGCCGGATGCGAGCGATAAGAGTGGATTGTACGAGGCTTATAAGGGGTACTGGGGTGGGTGACACATCGTGAATATGATCAGAAGAGAATCTCACCCTTGACTTTTCCGGTTTATAGCAACGATGGGTTATGATGTGGAGGATCAAGCATGTGAGTCCCTAGGCTAACGATCTTATTCGTGGTTTCTGTTGGCTGACCAAGAACATTGTGTAGTCAAAACGTGGCAAGCGACTCAGCTGGCTAGCGGGTTCGATTACTATGGCCAACCAGCGGGTGGGGCTGCTGCTGCTGGAGGTGCGAGTGCAGGTGGTGCTGCCGCTGCTTAGTCGAATAGGTTGTATCATTTATCTTGATTATCGGTAGTGAATATACAATATCGCTTCAGCATGCCGGGATAGCCAACCTGATCAACGCATCAATCGAGATCCCTTGGTACTCCTTATGCTTCAGCTCTGAACATACCAAGAAGAAAGACCAAGCATTGTATGAGATGGTACACTCCTGACCCGTTACTTTCTGCAATCTTGCCGAGTACTCTCCGGAGGCGAAGTTGATCGACGGCAGCAATAAACTCTTGTCCATTATATGCTTCGAATATGTAGCACAATCGTACAAGACTTAATTCGATTGCAATCTAGCTTCTAGCTTTGGGCTTCGTCTAGCACCAGGCGTTTGTTCTCCATCACCCTCTCCACTCAATTCTTCATTCCTATGCAAACCTAATTCCCTCAGTCGATCGGCTAGTACCACATGATCCGCAGATGGCTTCCTTCCTCTGGGTGTAGTGATACCTTCATGTACGTCACGATAATGATTTCGTTCTGCCGAAATGTCTCTCCGCAAATAAGCGGGAACCTCGCCTTGATCCTGCATCTCCTCCTCCTCCTCCTGTCTTATACGTTCTCGATCGTCCGGCGTGAGCGTCCCATCGGCGTATTCGTAATCCTCCTCCTCCTCGGGTTCTTCTAGGATGACATCAGATTCCAGACTTGGACTTCGTGCAAGCTCGTATTCGAATTCCTCAGGGATACTACCGATATCACTTGCCACGTCGGAGTAATCGTCGGAAATAGCATTCTCAGGGACTTCAGGTTTTGTGCCCTTGATCCGGGAAATCAAGCCGTTTCGTATCCGGCCTCCAGAGTTGGTCCGACCGAATGGAGGCGGTGCCAAACTGGGCGACTGATCTCGCTCGCCGGTAGGAGGCAACGATATAGTGTCCTGCGGCTGAGGAGGGCCTCGCATGGAGCTATTCGATTCTGACCTGGCTCGAGTCGAACCCGAAGCAGATGGGTCGCGAGACGAAGTCGAGGACGCGTTTGAGGAGTTGCTCATCGATCGAGCTTTCTTCCACAGTTTTTTGGTACTGTCTCGTACCAAGTGGTGCAATTCAGGTACATCTTGTGACCTAAGAGAGGGATCGCAAATTCAGAATTAGTTATCCCGTGCAATTCGATCGAGCTGTTATGATACCCACTGATTACGTTGAGCGATATTTTTTTTGTATTCTTCCCACTCCTCATCATTCATCATCAAGACACGTCCCCCTGGTACACCTGATCCACCCATCTTTCCTGCGGCACCCCCTTGCGTCTTGAGCATATTACTCCTGGCAGCCACACCTAGGGCGATACTCCGCCGTCTCTCCAAAGTCGGAGCAGCCGGTAGGGGTGCGAAAGACACGCTAGGATGTCTGACCGAGTTGGAGCGTTTCATCCCATGGTTCTGAGAGGATATTGAGCTGCTTGAAGAAGCGCTCGATGACACCGAGGCTGTGCGTCCACGACCATTATAAACGGCAGCTGGAGGTGCGGCTTGTCTCGTCCCTCCCGCGACATCTTTGAGTGCGAAAGATTGCTTGATGGCAGAGGCTACTCTATTGCTTTTCGAAGCCGAGTTGAGAGCTGCTTGTTGTTTTGGGTTGATACATGTCGGGTCGTTTCGATTTATCAGTATGGAACCTTGTGGTTGTTCTAGGCTCATAGCTGGGTTTGGTGGTGACAGCAAGGATATCGGGCTGGTGGAGTAGGCGTCCGCCATGATGATATACAGGTATCCTTGCACCAGAGTAAGGTTGACAGGACCTTGCTATTATGGCTGAAATGAAATACGAGTTGATGACAACCGGGCACCTGCACATCGATTTCCCCGTTCGGACTGTGCCGAATTGGGAGCCGGGCAACGTAGGTCATATCACGTGATTATAAAGTTATCTATAGTTCTACATCTCAGGCTACGTGTATCCTGCCTATAGCACATCTAGTTCATTAGTCTGACCACAATCGAACCCGCTTCGTCTCTCGGTCTCCCAGCTACCATGGATGCCAGTTCTGTGAACGCGTCAGGTGCCCTTTCGAACGGCACGACCATTCCCACTTTGGGCTGGTAATGGCCCATGATCGATTCCTCTAATATGTCCCGGCTATCCTGTCCGGAGACATCGATATCGCCTCCACCAGGCATCAAGTGTATATAAGAGATAGCCTTCTTGTCCTTCTTGACAAAGGCTCGTCGTAATGCGTGGAGGGACGATTTGACTTGCGGCCCGGCAGTAAGATGGTCAGCGTCGTCTCCGTACAACGTTACGAATCTGTTCATCAGAGAAGTGGTTAGGATACATGAATGAACAGTCAAAGATAACGCTTTACTCACATTCCATTCGACCTCAGCACTCGACGAGCCGCGTCATACACCCGTCTTCCGCCATACGTATCCAACACAAACTCAAACCCACTCTCATGCTGCCCATTAAGCACCACAATTGGATCATCCGCTACCACCTCTCTCGCTCCGTTATCCCACGCATCTTCTTCAGCGGACTCGACGTCGAGTGGTACTTGTGCCGTAACGTGTACCCCGAGGTGAGACAGTTCTTGGCACACCAGAGATCCTACACCTTCATGTGCGTTGAGTACAAGAGCTCTAGCTCCTCGGCCGACCCCATTACACGCTCGATGAGCCATTACTCCGAGTAAAGGCAGACAGGCTTGTTGTTCGAGACTCAGGTGCGTGCCGTAAGGCGTGCGAGCTATTCGTCGCTTGTCCACCGTGATGAATTCGGCAAGCGTTCCGCTCTGATATTGCAATCAGGGTCAGCTTAAGGCAGATGAGATCGTGAGGGATCAGACGTACCTTTTTGATATCGACTAAACCAACGACCATATCCCCTTTCGCGATCGCCCTGACTTCGGCTCCAACCTCCAGAGCTCTACCGACAAAACTCCTGCCTGGAATCCATTTCCCGCTACCAGAACCGGCGTCCGATTTCTCACGAACCATATCGAAATCATACCTATCCAGAGCAACCGCGTACACCTGCACTAGAACCTGTGACGTTGTAATCTTGGTAGGAGGAGCGTGGTGTGCGGAATAAGAAACGGGTGGAGGCAAGTCGGCAAGAAGATGAGCAGGGGTAGTCGCTCGAGGGGTACGCGACAATCCGCCCAAGGAGGTTCGACGGCCGAGATTACTACCGCCACTTCCTGAGATTGTGATGGTAGACATGGTCGATGTAGGCATGCCTAGTACCCTAGCGTCCAATTTGTTTAGGTTTTTAGTAGGATCCAACGATGGCTTGTATGCTCCGGTAGGTAAAATCATAGAGCTATGAAGTTGCATCAGTACATGGAATCGGTGATTAAGCACCATACAGCTCACTTGTATCCTCCACGACCGTCTTCACCGATCCCATCAGCGCCCAGCAACGGAACAGGATCGCCTCTCGCCGAAATAGTCTCTAAGCCAGCCTCTCTGCCTGGTTTTTCCGGTTTCCTCCACACTTGAGAACCACCATACTGACTACCTTCATAGACACTCGCTGCATACCTGCTCCCTCCGCTCATAGACTGTGCTCGAGGTTTAGACATTCCCATGTTATAACGAGATTCCCCGTCGTCGAGGTAATCTCCCTGTGCAGACCCGGCATAAGCGGATGAGCCGAACATTGACAACCTCTGGTTCATGTCGTATCCAGAGGGGAAGTTGTAGCTCGAGCGGGCAGGTTGTGGTTGCGAGAAACCCATGGATGAAGCGGGCCTGAAGAGTCCTTCCGTTCTTGGAGTCATTCTCTCACTTCTGATCGAAGCTGCACGGGAGGGTGGTCTCGATCGAGCGTATTCTGATGAAGCTGGCTGGTTGTGCGATTCCGTAGAATCAGGTTCGAGCATCTCGGGCAAAAGGGTCAGAGTTGTGGGTGAAAGGAAAGAAGGCGGCTCGATGGACATCCTCCTTGAGGCGAAAGAGTCGCTCACAGGAGGGGCCAGGATCATATTGTAATCTCCGGTTCCTCCCATGGACGAGGCCCGCAAGTGCGAAGGACTAGATGGTCTTGAAAGAGGAGAAGGTCCTGGAGATACTCCTTTTCTTAACATCTTGTTCCCACTTGTCACCAACGCGGGTAGACTTCCTCTCCTACCCTGAGGGTAAATGGGCATTAATGGAGCAGGAGCCGAAGCCTGAGAATAAGCCGAAGTGGACGAAACGACGGATTCCGCTTTCCTAACCACCGGCTCCGGATGTCCTGTGACCGAACTTGATCCTGATCCAGGCATGGGGACCCACCGTTGGGAATGTTGGTCCCACTTGAGAAATGCCGGCTGGTTCGGATCAGCAGGAGGTGGAGGAGTTCCGATGCTATTACTATTAGAACTCTTTGAGGATGATGCTGAATGTTGTCGTTTCTGATCGTCCACCCAAGGTCTCACCCGACCCATGTCTTCTTGTCGCGGGGAAGTAGGGTAAGCATGATGCTCTTGATGTTCTCGATGATGATCGTGCTGTTCAACTCCACCATCAGGCATCAACACATCCCCGTCTTCCTCCTCTTCCTCGACTTGGCCCAGAGTCATTCCTCTCTCTGCCATCGGATCCGAGGCCTGGTCTTCCCTCATCGGGGTAGGAGGTTGAACAGCAAACGAAGGGGTCACGACACCCGCCCTTCCTCTCTGCTCCTCTTCTTCCTCCCTTTCCGCTTGCTCAGTTTGGTAATCATACCCCTGCTCGTAGCCTCCTACAGGTCGTCCAAGTTCGATCCCATTCAACGTATAACTACCGTCTTGATTACGAGGAATCATCTTATAACTTCTACTAACGCCTGGAACGGGTCTAGGTTTCGTCTGATTAGCCGAATCCACCTGACTAGAACCGGTAGAATCCGTCCCGTTCTGCCCTGCACCGCTGGTCTGCTCAGGTGGTTGATAGTCACTGAATTTCTGTAACCTGACGCCCTCTCTTCCTAGAGCACTTCCAGCTCGGGAAGGAGGACGAGAGGTAGCGGCGACGGGGTTCCAAGGGGAATTCGCATCGTAGCTCTTTTCCAGATTACTAGCCGGTCTTCCGAGCTCCGATTGAGGGGGCGTAAGACGTTGATCGGGAGAGTTGGAGTGGTATTGTGGTTGAGGAGAACGATATGGATTGGGGGAAGAACGAGAGTCCGGGGTATTCGTTCGGGGACTTGGGGTATTTCTGGGTTGTGGTTCTGGGTATCGCTGTTGTTGCTGCTGATCCTGGTAATATGGACCACTCCCGTCCATGTTGGCAGCGTTAGATACAGCTTGCACCTGCCTTTGCTCTTGGTGTTGATAAACTTCACTCTCAGTCACCGAGCTCCCTTCCTCCCTGTCCATCCCTTGCTCGATCTCCTCCGCACGTCTAATTTCCTGAACTTGTACCAGAGACTTGTGTTTCTTTCCCTCCAGAACGCGCTGAAGTTCTTCCTCCACCTCACTCTCAGTACGTTCTTCCTCCGATCTGTCTGATCCTGATTCTGCCTCTTCTTCCTCCTCTTCATCTTCACCGACAGTACGAGCAGGAGGAGGAGGAGGAGCTAAATCCAGGACAGAGAACTGAGCGAATTGTTTCTCGATTCCTCCTTTCCTTGGGTTCTTCGGCATAGATTTAACCTTCATTTGCATAGGGTTTTTAGAAGCGCCCGAAGTGGGTCGGAAAGTTGGGAACGGGTGGGCGTCTAGATGATTCGAAGTTGAGGATAAAGCAGGGGATTCGAAGGAAACGTGATTCGAAGCCGATTTCGACTTTTTGGTCGTCGTCGCTGGGGTCGACGTCGTTTTCTTTTTCATCTTCTTTTCCACCACACGTTCTTGAACCTGAGGTTGACCTTGTGCATAATCTCTCCCCCTCACGTTCCTCTGTTGCCCATACTCTTGTTCATCGCTAGAACTCTCGTCGTACGTTCTTCTCGCGTTTCCTCTGTGGTTTTGAAGGGCTCGTCGAGATTCATCAGGTCCGACAGGATATCCAGTAGCGGGATGGTAATTCGAGGTCTGGGAGGAAGCGTAAGAACGGGAAGGCTTTTTAAAACCGAACACCATGGTGAGGTTAGGTTAGGGATGGATGGCGGGAGAAGGGGTCGAGGTTTGAAGGCAAGGTGTGTGACGAGTGTTATTATAAAGGTCTTGATGTGTGTCAAGATGGGCAGCCTAAGCCTGATAGGTCTGTAATGTAATGTACAAATGGCGGAGGTGTATATCAAGTGCAGATTGAAGCAGCTACGCTATCGAAACGTCGAATCAAAGGTGAAAGAAAGCAAGAGCTTGAGCGTAAAGCAGCCCCGCGGAAGCTAAACGTCGCGATATAAATCAACTTCCCCTCTTCTCTCAACCGAAAGCGAAAGCCACTGACGAAAAACGGGATGATAACGTGGGCTATCAGCTGTCATCGTCCAGCTCTAGCCTACGGGGTCCCTATACGGGGAATGGATCCATCCAGTACACATCAGAACTAGTCAGACTACAGACCGGGTGCAGGACATGTGACTTTCACCTTGCTCTACGAGTTTGACGTTTTCGAGGTTGGCTAGAAGGAAAGAAAACCAAGACACACGCGGATGCATTTCCGTCTCAGGTAGATCCCGTTCATGGCGATCTCTCAAGCGCTTGACCTAAACATCTTGTCGTTACAGATCATCAGTAGCTTCAGTAGTGTGGTTCACCTGTCTCCTATCAATACTACGACCGCATGAATCTTGACTGTATGGTCCTCAATGACGATTCGATGCCTCGAGTATTTTTCTGCTCTTCCCGTCCGTATGTTTGCTTGCCTTTCGGGATGTATTCCAACTCGCAAATCGGGCAAGACCGGGCTGCATAAGTCAACGACATTTTTCGTACGTGAGAGACAAAGATGCGTCTTCTCCTTCCATCGGAAGCTCGTTGTAGAGTTGAAGGGTAGAGTTGATGATGTGATTGCGCCCTTTAATCGGATTGATAGCAGAGGAGCGAAGTGGCGATGCCCACAATCGAACTCCCATGCTGAGCGAAAAAATTATACCTTTAGATCCTTGACTTCGAGCCTTTCGTTAACAAGTATGCTAAATCCTAGAATCCTCATAAAGCTTACGAGCGTGGAAAACTCTCGAGAAGCCGATCGACAAGAATAAGATATATAGGATACGATATCGAGATCTTATGGTCGAGGTCTCGCAACGAAACAGATCAAACCCAGTGGGCAGCGCAGACTGGACAAAATAAGTTTGAACATCACCAGAATCTCCAGAGATCCGCCCTCCTCACCTAAGTTAAGCTGAGATAGGTGATAGAATCGACCCTGAACGATATCTGCACACACAGTAATGTTGGCTGATGATCTATGCTTCATTTCGATCACGTGATATGTAATTAAGACAGACACGCGTGTAAACGCGTCTACGCGTCTTTCTTTGTTTGTGATCATTTAGCTCATTCGACCTTGAATTGGGGACTGCTCTTGGTATTGGTCGAGCCCTCTGACCACACGAAGCCACATTATCTCCCTACAGTGACGGTGCTAGTTCCTGTAAATCTCGGAATTCTCTTTAACGGGATAGCGAAACTCTACCGATCGACATACATGTCAACGAACATTTAACGATACCAATCACACATCGCCCGCAGGAGAAAGTGATCGATAAACGGCGAACAACAAGCAAAGAGTTCTTGGGGATGAAGATGACTCGTTCTCTCCAACGTCCTGTCAGCGTAGAAGGGGATGTTTTTATCGATGCTGGGGATCATGAGAGCACAAAGCAGGGGAACTTGAGGCTCGGATCGCATAGGTCAATCAAGGGGAAGGAAAGAGCGGACGAGATAGGGGAGGAGGTCATGATCGGTTAGCACATCTCTATACCAGAACTAGCGCATGATCCTGATGTCAATTCTGAACGAATAGGAAAAGCGCTCAGACCTACTGTAACGTTCTCACCCCACCCGAGACATCATCCTTACCGCTCAGATGCTCGAGTAGCTACTTCCCTGAGAGCCATAACCGGCCAACGTTCATACATTTATACCCCACGTGGACCTACGAGTGGATCGAACCATCTGGATAACGAGACGGAGAATTCTCCGACGAGAACTCCTCGGCAGGAAGATCAGCATGCTACCCCGCTCACAAGCTCGGTCAATTTCCCCATTAATATTACACCGAAATCGATCTTGAAGAGGAACCGATCTGGTCCGATCCGAGTGGTCGCTACCGTGGAAGAAGGTACAAGAGGGAATGCGGAAGAACTCAGACAGAGCGGAAGGAGAAGACCGGGTTTGCAAGTGAAGGATTCGTTCGTTCTGAACAAGGAACGAGCGGTCGAAGGACAAGCGGGTGGGATTGAGGGAGGCGCGTTCAGGGAAGCGGACGTGCCCAGTTCTGATCGATTGTCTTCCGATACCGGAACGAATGGCGAGGAGCTCTCTGAGCGGAGAGGAGGACAGGATGGGAACGGTACTGGTGATAATAGTAGGTCGCCCGGTAACAACAACGACAGCTCTGACCCAGTCGATGTGGAGATGGTCGAAGTCGCCTCTTCTCCCTGCACCATTGATTCTCTACTGGATATAATTCTTAATGAGAAAGACGATCTGCTCGCAATCGAAGACGCCTACAACCTTCTCTTCGCTCGTTTTAAGAGATCTTTCGTCATCTCCGCTGCAGCGGACAAAATCGAGCGTACGGAAGCTCAAGAGAAGGAAGCGGAGAAGATTTCCGAAGCTTTGAAGCGAAACGTGTCAGACGTTTATCGGGCACTGATGAGGGATATCAAAAGGCTGGTCCAGCCCGCTTCGGCCGATACTAGATTCTTAGGATCGTCTTCTCCTATTCCGACGAGAGAAGACAAGTTGGCAACACCATCACCTTCACCCCAGACGGCTTCTAGCTCTGATCGGGAGAACGACGATCAGGAAGATACTCCTAAACCTAGAAGGCAAGGGTACTCCGAAGCTGAAGTACGGGATCGAAGAGCAGCTACGGGGGTTGGTCAAGCTGCGCTCAAGGTCTTCTCCTTTATTGGGTATAACAAAGAGTTGCACAGTCACTTCTCGGACGCGGATATATCTTCCTTGCTTAGCGCGGTCATGATCATCCCCGCTACTCCCAAATTGAACACGCCCAATTCGAAACGGACGTATGTTCTGGCAATCTATGTGATCTCCTTGCTGGTGGTACCTATCTCGTGTTTAGTACCGGTCAAGGAGAAGATCGTTCGCGCCTTACTCAACGCGACAGGAGAGATCTGTACGAAATTCTGGGGAGGAGGACCAGGTCGACAAGAAGGACTAGGAGGAAACATAAAAGCCAGAGTGGAGGGTTATTCGGCGATTTGGAATGTCTGCTCGAAATACCCTTCGCTATTCTTGCCTTACCACAAAGATTTCGTCCCGGAGATCATCAAGGGTCTGACGAGCCCTAGTCCTACTGTCAGAGCTAGAGCTTCGGCTGCTGCGGGCGGGTTCTCAAAGGGAAAACTGCGATGGCTCAGGGAAAGCAAGCAGACGTTCAAGACAGTTGTACAGGGCGGTAAGCTGGTTGAGGAGGACGATGAAGAATGGGAAATTAGGAAACTGGATGCAGAGAAGGAATGGAGGCGGGCAAGGGACACAGCTCACGAGTCTGAGGCAACGACGGTCGTGAGTGGATCAAGAAGAGACTGATTGTCGGTGCTATTACTAAATTCATCAACTTGATTAGCAACAACTGAAACGGGGATCTAAAGCACCGTATGGCCAGGAAAACGGTCGTCGACAGATCGTATGGGACGAAGTTGAGAAGATGCTGAAGCAAACCATGATCAACGACCCTCATTGGTCTTGTGCTTCTTGGTCATGCCTCGTCACGATGCTCGGTGATGGCTATATCAACGATTCTCAGCGATATAAATCGATGCAACACGTAATCCTCGTGAGTAATACGGGCATGTCTTCTCTGGCAGATCAGGTTTTAAAATTCAACTTCCTGTCAGGCCCCACTCAGTAAGCAAGAAACAGGCCCACCCCGCTCAGCCGGTCGTATATGGCTGTCAAGGTTTGCGTATGACCACACTATCTATGCCATCATGAACTACAAGAAGAAATACGTGGTGGATACCGCAGGTCTGCCAGGTATCACCTACGATCTCGATTATTCCCTTGGTGACAAAATGCTCGGCGCCGTCATGTCGCTTGTGGCGGAAGCGTGGAAACGGGAAGAAGAGCTTATACGTGGCGGAGGACGAGCTGAGACGTTCGAATGCCCGAACAATAACGCTACCGCCACTCTTGCTTGGAGGCGGAAAGACTCTGAAGCGAGTCAAACCTATCTTAAAGCCTGCGGATCTGGTATAGTTGGTATAGCTTATGCCTATACCACCGCTATCATAAGAAATAGCTATAGGCCAGAAAGTCCCGATAGCCCAGACCAATTGGAGATCGACCGCTCTATGCGTAACCAGCAACTGGACAAGCTCTGGTCAGCTATCAGTCCTGTTCTCATTAACATGTTACAAGTGGAAGCTGTTGACTGGCTCAAGCTGGAAGCGTGGAAGATCCTAGCTCAGCTGCTTCATGGACGTCCGGCCTTGACAGACTCCAACACTCAAGACGATATCGATCAATTACTACATACAGTCTATTTGGACGGAGAGGCTGCGAACACTGACATCGTCCCTAATGGACGAGAGCAGTCAATTCTGGAATTGGCTCACTCCCTCGTGGACAAACGGATCTTGCCCGAAGATCTTATGACATTACCGTGCGATTGGGTAGCTTCTCATTTGCCTCGCGGACTTGGAAGACTGTTCCAAGAAGCTTTGCAAGGTATCCGGGGCTTCCAAGATTCCGACTTGGTCCCAGAGCTCAATCGGCCTACCGGTAACGTCCGTCTTCCCGTAAGTCTCTACCTGCAGCTCAACCGTCAACGCGTGCTGATTCATATGACACACAGGACTCCTTGATCGTAATTTGGCAGGGGTTACTTCTTGCGCTCAAATCAGTAGCTACAGGTTCGCATCCTGTTTCTTCTTTCCTGAGCGAGAGCTGCTGCAAATGCTCAACCTTCATGTTTTCCTCCAGATACCCCGACTTTCAGTCCGGGTTTACTCGAGATAGTCAGGGTCGCGACTGACGTCTATTCGGCTGAAGCCCAGGCATATCTCCCGCCTTCCCTCAACGCAGAGGACCTGATCAACCTTGACACGATCCAGCTTGACATATTTCACGACCTGGTAGAGGTAGCGATCGACTGCCTTGGATTTAAGGCTTTAGCAGACTCCAGACTTGCCTTGGATACCGTCTCGTCCTTCCGGGATGCGACGACGCCATTCATCCAGGTCATCAGTGCTAATGAGGCAGGAAACCCAACCGCTATTGGAGCCTGGCTTCACAAGCTTGTCACATGTCCTCCCATAGATTTAGCAACAAACGCATCCGTGCAACGAGTCTATCTGGAGATTTTCGATCTCCTGGTTATGACGCTCGAATCAGGGGGACCTGCCAAGCGGACTTTAGGAGATTTGACGAATGCTCTGTACACTTTCCATAACGATTGCCCCTCAATACGGCAACACCTTTGGAGAACTTTGAGTAAGTTTGAAGCGATTTTGTCTCATACTTTTTACTAATTGTCGAGGTGCATCTATCCGTTAGGCCGAGGTTGGATACGCGTCATGCAGAGTATCCGGGGTACATCAACTGCATCTAACAACACTTGCCGAATTTTGGTTGAGATGATGATACGTCCGTTCAGGTGAGGCTGTTCGAGTTCGGTGCACTGGTCATTACTCATTTCGATTGTGGTTCTAGAGAAAATTGGACAATGAAGGTGCCGGATTTCTTTACGCGCGACCTATCGGATTGGGTCGAGCTTGTTCGAGCAGCAGCCGACAGATCAGAGATGAAGGGTGTTGCGCCGCATGACGCTGTTCTTGTCCCTTTTGCTGAATACATGGTTGCTTGGGGGAAAAGCCCCGACTCTGATTGGTCAGTAGATACCGGTGCATGTGATATTGTTCGGTTTCTAAATTCGATACGACATAGCGACTGGTCTTCTCAGCTCATTCTGACAGACCGTCTGCTCTCCATGTTCCCTTCAGCGGACGTTCCTTTGTCGGAAGCAGTGTATCAATGGTGTTCCACTGTACTTGAGAGAACTGTGTCGCTTGATCTGGTCAACAGAGCTAGCCCAATCATTGACGTTATGGATTGGGTAGTGACTCGCGTTGAGACGGAAGACAACATCACCAAGGACCGCCTTATAGAGCTACACCCGATCATCACAGCACTCTGTATGATGGAGACAACCGAATTAAAGTGCTCGACTGCAGTACGTTGTCCGATTTTTTCGATCTGCACATGGCGTACTGATCCGATTGAAATCAGCTGGAGACTCTATGCTTTCATTTCTTGACAGCAGTGACCTCTGCTTTGGAATCCGGCTGCTTGATATGGGACCAGAGCATCGTGCGACAATGGAGCCCGGTGTTTGCAACGTTACTGAATAGTGAGGATCTTGAGCGTCAACAAACTTGCAAAACATTTTGGCATCGAAGCTACGATAAATTTGGCGTAGACTGCTTCCCCACTGATCAGATCAACAACATCCGCAGTTGTCTGGGCATCGTGGAACCACCTCCTACGGAAGTCGAACCACTCGAGCGAGCATCATCTTTGTCGCCTTCAAGTTCCAGCCGGACTGCTCCTCTAGACTGGGCACCCTCAATTGCAAAGCAACCATTCAAGGAAGCCCAGAATTCGAGCGTCGTGTCTGAGTCGGCCGGTTACGAAGCAGATGTTTCTGCTCTTACTCCTTCGATCAAAGCGAACGTTCAAGTCAAGAAGGAGAGAGGGATGAAACGGAAAGCGGAAGAACAAGACTCTACCTCCAGTCGACGGCTGAGGTCTCATGCTAGCGTCGACTTCGACACTCCATCTCCCTCTCAATTAAGTCGGCGCCAGCGTAAGCGTCTCAATCAGTCGCAAGGTTCGCCGATAGTTGAGGGATCACGACGAGGGAAGAGTCGCCGGCTGAAAGGAACAAAATCACTGCCACAACTTGACGCCCCGCACAGGCAAGACCAGGAGGAGGAAGGAGATTGTATACGCGTGACTACAACACCGCCTTCAGCCTCGCAAAGCGCCAGGCTCCATTCTCCTCTGAATCGACAATCTTCATTGCCGCTTCGAGGACATCGAAATTCATCGACTCCTACAGTGCGCCAAGAAAATCGCCTCCTGATCCAGCCAGAAGTCGTGGTACCAGTCTTAGCGAAACGTGTGTTCAACTGGGAAATCTAGCCTAAAACATCTTGCTAATGTTTATCTAAAACAGCCTTACCGTATACTGTGGGCAGTCCCAAGCTGTCCGAGGCGACTACGGAGCAAGGAGGACGGTCGACGACTCCTGCTACACTACGTAAGTCAATCAGATCAAAACTCCGCGATCAAGGATCCTAACGAATTTCACAACAATGGCTCATTCCAGAGCGAACGAGCGACGGTCCTTCCATGAACAAAAGCAGACTGTTGCGCTCGCGAAAGGTTGGCAAAGTGCACATCCTTCTGATCGCCACTGGTAGCGTGGCCAGCATCAAAGTTCCAAACATAATCATAGCGTTATGCGAGGTGGGTCGACAGCACATTGATCCTCGTCCTGATTACTAAGCGATGCCTACAGGATGACCGATTCGAAATTCAAGTGGTTGCGTCGGAGTCAGCTCGCACTTATTTGTCGCCCAACGAACTTCCTAGTGCTGTTACCTTATGGGCAGATAAGGACACTTTGGATGTGAGTAGATTGTGCATCAAAAGGGAAGCGAGAATCAACCTGACATTAACAATTTGTCGGGAATTTGACCAGGATTTGAAGGGCCCTCAAGACTCGTTTCTTCATGTTGAGGTATGTAGCAACGGCTGCGATCAATTGAAAAGCCACTCTGATCGTAGTATCCAGTTGAGAAGATGGGCAGATATCGTACTGGTTGCACCTTGTAGCGCAGACGATTTAGCCAAAATTGCGGTCGGAATTTGTGATAGTCTTGCGGTCAGTGCAGTACAACGCTACCCTTGTCGGTCTTGACTGAACCAGTACATATAGACTTCGGTTTTAAGAGCGTTCTCGCCAGCAACCCCCACCTTCGTGTTTCCCGCTATGGATCCGTTGTCCTATGCGCATCCACTAACAACACAGCATATCGATATCGTCCGGAATATCATCGGATTTCGGGTGATTGGCCCTCAACTCGGTCAAATCTCTACCAGCGAAGGAAAAGGTAGGCACCTTCCGTTTAAGCAAAACCCTTCAAGTGAATTGATCTGGCTGTTTGATTAGTTGATCCAGGAGCTATGACTAATTGGAGAGAGGTAGTGGGGATAGTCAAGGGAAAAGCCGATGATCTGATCTCGGCTACCACGAAAGCCGGCGTAGAGGCCGTAACAATGTAGCTTGTGTTTGCGTTGCAATGACTGTATTTGTACCAGAGCACATGATACCCAGACATATCCTTGTATAAACATAGCATAAACACGAGATACCCAAATGAACAGAATAACCTTTGACATAGAGGTCTTCAATAAAATACACCCAACTCCCTGTACCACGAGCTCAATCCTTGCGCTTGAGAATACCTTTGAAGAAAGTCTTGAAGCGTGAGGTATGACCATTATCCGTGTGCTTGGCCTTCTCCTCCTTGTGACCGTTCTTCGTCTTTGATTTCGAATTGCTCCAGCCGTTACCCTGCTTCAAATGATCGCGGCTCTTAAGCCAGGCCCATCTGTTGCACATTGGAGGCCAAAGAATACTCACAGTACGATCGACTCCGGCCCGAGCAGCCAGCCTTCCCTCGTAAGGATCCTCATTCTGATCCATCACCATCTTGTTCAAGTCCCCGGTGGAGCGATGCGATCTTAGCTTGCGGTCTAAACCCATGACACTTCTAAAGCCGGTATTTGTTGGAACTGCTTTGTATCCACGCTATTAGCAAGTCTTATTGCAAGCATGACAGAGGCAAGCTTACTAGTCTCCGGAAGCTCTTGCTCGGCGATCGGCTGGAATTGCATGCTTCGGAAATTTGTCAGGTCCGACCGTTGCCTCCTGAGATGATACGCATGGCCTGTTTCCATGCTCATACTAGGTCGATGAGTTGGCGTGGCACGGAATTTCTCTTCCTCTTCTTCTGGGAGTTGTCCTTCTCTAGCCAAGCGAACGAAATTATCAACGCTTCGACGATTCGTGAGATTGCTAAGTCGAGATATAGATCTTTCGAATTGGACAGGCGTCTTTGACCGAGGTTGATCGTTTTGTACCTCCTCGAGAGCTGTGCGCGCCTCTAGTACGATCTCTATTTGTTATCGTATCATCAGTTCGGCTCCAGGGTCTCACGAACCAAGAGACTTACGTTCTACATCCTTGACCCCTGTAGTATCGGAAGATCTCGACTTGATGAGCAAGATAAGCAACGGGCAAATTGCTGAGATAGGCTTACAAGATGCGATCTGGTTCAACCTGTTGTCAAGCGCGACCGGATCCATTGATTCTAGTTGGGGCAACGGTGGAACCTTGAGTTTCTCTGAACTGATCAAATGACCTGAGAGCGTCCGCAAACGTCCCAGATGCTCAGCTGTCGAATCAAAGGGTTAGACTTTTCATCGAATCTTGTATGAGCATATCGGCTGACCATCATGGCGTATGATAGTATCTCGAGTTCCGGAAACCATGGACTCTTGAGACGCGCGTGATTCGATTCGCTTCTCCACTTTAGCTGGAGAGCCGTCCCTAAGTTCCTCGACCGAACCTAACAATGGGGACGTCAATGGGTTGCCTTGTGAGAAACAGAGGAATGAGACATGATGCCTACTCTTCTTTTCTTCTTTCTGGACGCCCGCTGGCAGGATCGTACTTTCAGGCTCTATGAGCGATCGCAAGCAACCCTCACTAACTATCCTCGTGTGACGGCGGTGTTGTGAGGTTCGTCTAGCCCTTTGATCTTCCCTCATTATATCGATTTCGTCTTTGTTAGCATGCGCGATGTTGTCAGAAGCTAGAGCCATTGCTGATGCTGGACGTCGTAATGTCGGTACCTCGGAAGATTGTTCGCGCTTGCGGGTCTCACGAAGTTGATCTGAAACTCAAACAGTCAGGATGCGTTGAAAGGACGCAATCACTGAGGCCTACCGAAAGACTTGATCTTCTTGACCTCTTTTCGACTTGGTAGTGTGTTCTGTCCACTAGGTTCAGAGGCTAGATTGGCCTTGCTCAACGCCTCAATGGTTGACATCGCATTTGTGCGTGATCTAAGTGGACTGTTAGACATTCGTCCATGATTGTGGTGAGGAGCATGAGGTTGTTCTGCTTTCACTTCCGGTCTGGACGGCTCAGGCACCATACTCCTTTGTGCTTTTACGGTTAGTCGCTTCTCAGGAGTCACGACAATCACGGCCTCGGCGATGCGATTCTTTAGGATGACGTTAGGACCGCCAGCCGCGACCGATTTCGGATCACATTCCACAGCAGTAGGCTCCCTTCTCCTCTTCGCCACAGATCCGCTTCTCACGGTAGTCGGATTATCTTTCGGTAGAGCTTCCTTCCGCTTCTTCGACCGCTGATCCGATGTTGCAGTCCGTACGAATGGAGGGGTTGACAGTTCTGACGAGTGAGGCTGAGATTGTAGAGCTACATGTCGCGTTGCTTGGGATGCAGTCAATCTTTTCTGATGGTCGGGACAGATCATAGCTCTAAGAAGTCGCTCCATAGCTTTAAAAGACAGACTGTATCAGTACTAGTCTTGTATGTCGAGGCCTGGAATGCCGACTTACATGTACTCATCTCCCAGTCACCTAGCCATTCGCCTTTGACCGACCTTTCGTAGTAGATTTTCATTTCCCCCTGTGAGCTGCAGTCCTCATTTGCAGACGACTCGAACGGCGTTCTACCCATTAGAATCTCGAAGAAAGTTATCTGCGCGAGACACATCTAATTCAGTACGTATAGCTCGCGTCAAGACGTCTTCACCTACGCCTAGCGCCCAGACATCGGAAAGACGTTCATCATGCCAAGCACCTAAAGCACGCTGTTTCCCAAGGTAACAGAATTAGCCCGATATGATGCTTTTCAATATCACGGCGACACTTACAGGTGGGTCAAGGTATTCTGGAGTTCCCCAGCTGATTTCGCTCCAGAATGGTTGTTCTTGACTTGCGCTAGCCTTGTTGGAAGAAACTGCTAATGAGGTCGCGCCGATAGGACCTTTACCGTCCGAATTTTGAAGATCCCACCGTTGTGCGAACCCAAAGTCTACAAGGACAGGAACATCCGCGTACGATATCATGATGTTGGCAGGCTTGATGTCGTTATGAGCTAAGAAGATAGACCGAAATCAATTGAACTCTTCGTATTATGACGAACCGGACCCGAAACGTACTGATCCCGCGATCGTGCAGATAGGCAATCGCGCTGGTAAGTTGACCGAAGTATGGTCTCGCCGTCTCCTCTGGCAAACCAACAGGAATACAATGAGACAAATATGGCATGATGACTCTATTGTACGGGAACACAGCTCAGTCAAACGATTCGTTTAACGGATCAAAGTTGGTGTTACTCACAGAGCGTAGCTTGGAGTGATGATGAAGGAATCGAAGCCGATGATACTAGGATGAGGATCGTCTCTCAAGGTCCTAATGACTTTCATCTCGCTCCACAAAGCCCGGACCCGCGCAGAGGTAGTAGGATCCTTCTTCCTGTAGACCAGTTTGACGGCGATCTTGTCCGAAATATGTTGAGCCGCGATCGCTTGAGAAATAGGGGGAAGACCTAAGGTAGTGTGACGAAGCGCCGGATGGTAATCTGCTTTTCGTGGTTTAGCTCCCCATACGGATCCCCAATTACCTGTCGTAACGCGATTCTATATCAGCTTGCGTAAACATGCCCATCGAAGTCAGACATACCGAAACCAATTTCTTCCCCAAATTTATACCTGTCCGCTAGCATCTGATCAGAGAGCTAAAAGATTGATTCGCGTTCAGTTAGCGCCTGGAAGGTCAAGCTCTCAGTTTATAGAATTACCGATAGAACGTCTGAGACTTCTTGACTCTTGTTCTCGTCCGATTGAGCAACCCCGCTATCATCTGCTCCACTGCTAGTCCAGCTACTTTCCCCCGTCTCGTGCGCAGCAGAATCGTCTTGCCCCGAGTTTTCAAACGAGCTATCCCTTACTTCATGAATATTCCTCGTCTCGATTTGTTCTGGTTTGCGGTGACCCTGCTGATCCTGAACTTTGTTAGGTGTGAAAGTAGATTCGGCGGAATGGTCTTCCAAGTAATACTTCGTCTCCATCTCTTCTCCATCGCGATCGAGCTCTTCGTCTGCGATGCGCGAGACCTCCATGCTCATATCGAGCGAGGTTTCGCGGCTAGGTTCCCGCTCGTTTTGAACAATAGGAGTCGGTTCTAGCTGATAGAACTTGCCTTCTCCAGGGATGACGATCTCTCTCTGATCATTCCTCTTGTTCAAGCTTGAAAAAATCGGAGGCTGGGCTTCGAGAGGGGGAGAAGGCGCCTGTCTCCTTTGACCAGCCTCTTCGATCGCTCGTATACGTTCATCGTTAGTAGAAGCTTCCATAAGCTGGTCGCTCTTCTTCCCCGCAAGCTCATAGTCTTTCGGTAAGACCTCCGACCTCACCCTCTCTTTTGCGGTTTCGTCCTGTCCAGGAGCTCGAGCTCTTCCATGTCCAAGCTGAGCGCGTTGATAAGCCTGATGAGCTCTAGCCTGAGCGTGAATGGGAGGGAACTTCTTCCCTTCCGCCTGAGCGATCTCAAATGTATCCAACTCAAAAGCATTTCCGAAACTACCTTCGCTACCGTTTTCCTTCTCCCTCTTTTTCTTGACCGGGGGTGCCAAGGCTTTAAGGAGTAAAGGATCGTCCATAGTGATATGAGATGGAAGCGGGGCGGTAGGAATGAGAAGCTTGGTACCGGGAGGGTGAGGTGGAGTCAACTTCAACCTCAACCTGAGCTTAGATTTTGGCTTATATAGGGTCTGCTGGACATGCGTATCTTCTTCCTTCTTGTTAGTCGAAACGGACCGGGGTACTTGTTGTTGAGTACGCGAAGGAACTCTAAGAGCAGGGTTGTGAACGTGTTGAATTTCCCTCCCCGCCTGCTGATTCATCGAACTGCCCGCGTCCTGGAGAGCTCTGACAGATCTGGGTTGTGAGACTTCTCGATGAGAAGGTAGTCGTGCGTAAGGATGAACGGTAGTTTGTTGAGTAGGGTAACGATCCGGACGAGTACCGGGGGTCCTTTGCGGGAAAGAATTGAGCGAGGATGTAGTTGGGTGTTGATGAAGCATCGTAGCGGTTTCGATATCCGGAGGAGGAAAGCTTAAGAAGTGAGGTAAAAGGTGTTGTTCATAAAAATCCGAGTGCGTAGAGCAGGAAGTCGAGAATGATAGTAGTAAGCAAAGTCTGATAGCGATTTGGCCTGTTCCTGTGTAATGTCTATAAGGTCGTGAAGTTGCGTTAAAGCGAGCGTGTGGTGGTGTGTATGGGCGAATGGGTCGTTAGTGTCGTTAAACGAGTGTCGATGTAGCTAAGCTGAAAGATGAGGAGAGAAGGGATGGCTGTGAACGTGTGAGCAGGTGGTGATGACAGTCACAGTCCGCCTGCTTATAGCTTTCGACGTTCAGTAGGGCGGACTGACGCGTTTGTTTACGTTCGATGTTGGTTTGTTTTGATTTGATCGCTTATGATCCAGAGTGATCCAGAGTAGATCCCTCACTCAACTCGTTCTTCCCCTTCCTCTCCCTTTCCTGCCATTCGCCTGCACAAAGCGGTGTTGATTCGCGTTCAATTGTGAAACACTTGGTAGAACGTGTATGAACATGTTCAGTCTCTCGATCGTTGCGCACGACAGTAGTAGTATAACAGTTATGTAGTCTCGTAATGAGTCAACGGACGTAGGACGGCCGCCTCCTATGGAGACGACCTCCCTGTTACACAAGCACTACCAGAACTCAGAATCCCCTTCCCTCGTCGTCATCTTTCCCTCTAGCCGTGAATTCTTCGAACCGTGATCATATCAATAAGCTCGTCAACGGTCGACGGATCATCTGAAACATCCGCGCTCCTGGGTAAGCGCGCGCTTTTCCACACTCTGTTGGCGCGCGGTTGAGCATGAAACAGAAGGTCGCTTGAACGAGTTGTATGTAAGTGGGCACGATGAAAGCATCAGCCATCGTTGGTAGGCACTGCCGATTGTATGAGTGCTGAACGTGCAGGTCTGGTTCCCTCTTACTGAATATGTTGTTCGCTGGGCCAGGGAGAAATGTGTGGAATGACAAGCATATCCGTTATGCGACTTGGCATTGACTTTTATTGTCGTATCCCGTGATCGCACGCTTCAACGGCCAGATCGTACCCAAGCCATAATTCTTCCTCTTCTTCTCGAAGTCAGTTGTTTCGTACGCTGCCGCAACATGGTCAATGACACAAATAGCTACCATAGACGACCCGAACGGTGCTTGTGAGAATCGCCGATGCCTAATAGAGATCACATTGTCCCATCACCTCAACCTATCAGCCTCCTACAATAATGAACAGGATGGATGCCTCTCATGAGACCCGTCGGTTACACCCACCTCAATGCTTCCACCTGATGAGATCCATCGGTAGGAACTGGAAGAAGGTTTTCCAAAATGTGTTCCCGAGGGCTTTCAATTCAGGTTCGAGGAAAGAATTAGCTCTCCCAGGTTGTGATCGCTGAGGTTCGGTAGAGTATTGGATCCGGACTGGTTGGAGGATCGGGCATAGGTACTCCGCGTTTTGGTACAGGTACCGATATCAGATCGACTCAAACCAGTATTCCTCATTCACAGAGAATTCGTTCGATTGGGATCGGACTGTACCGAGGAATGGTATGAAGTTTTCAGCCAATCTCCGTTGCAAATGAGGATGGGCTGTTGACCTAGAGAGTCGGAAGCCGCGCCACAATGAGCGCGAGTTTTCTCTTACCGTTCGAGGATATCGTTCAGTCCAGCCTCTGCTATCACTGTGGTAATTCAGAATTGTATACACATCGGCTGGAAGAACGTTAGACCGAATTGATCCCGACTGCGAAGTTTCATATGGCATGTGTCTCTCTGCAAGAGGAATCATGCTGTCCAATGTCTTGTGGACGCGACGTCTTCAAACACCGAGCCGTCAGATCTCGTCTTCATTCCCCAGCCTGTTTTGGGGAGCGCCGGTATTTACGAACTTTCCTCCCCCTTGGACGTTTGGATCGGCACGTCGTATCTCACCACCGATCCGTTCATCTATTCGAAGTTTCCTCTTGATTAAAAGTCTCTAGCCATGCGAGACAAACCTACCCTAACCGCCCAAAGCCGCAATACTAACCGCCGATGACTACGGACCAAACCGCACTCGCTGTACGACTCCCTACGGTGGAACAGTGAGTCCGGCCGAGTGAGACCGAGGTAGACAAGAGGATCCGTCCGACCTCGGTGCGCGTCCCAAATGAAAAGGGGGCGTGTTTGTACTGCCAATGCCGCATGTTTTAGCTCACGATCGACAGATCGTGCATATGGGGTTCCTGAACGGCGGGTCCGATCCAGCACCCCAAGCTGTGTAGGGTAGGAATTCGGGCAAAGAGGAAGGTTTCACCTCATCATAACGCCTCACGTTACCGTTCAAGCCCACTAGTCATCCACTCAGCAGATACAAGATTTCATCGACACTCGTGGGACTTGAGGACTGTCAAGTCGGACCGGAACGACCGTCCTCCACTCCTTGCTCGAGAAACTTTTACTTCCATCTTCCACTCGTACCAGGATAAAACGCTTGACTTCTTGGCCACGCGCTCGAAGCGGCTCCAGCTCGGTGGCTTCAAGAAAAGCCGAGTTTTTGCCGCACGCACGCAACGGGATCGAATTTTCTGGTGTGGACGTGAGACATCTATTTTACGGAATTTGCGAACTGCTGGCTGTGATGGACTGGGTAACCAGAGCGGCGCGAGCTAGCGAGTGAAAGGGAGGGAAGCGAAGATTGGTATCAGGAAGGAAAAGAAGAAAGCGAAAGGAAGAACGTTTGTATTTTGGTGGATACGAAAGAGATACGATCCATTCCGATCGCGCTTAGTACTGTGCTGAAGGAACGGAGGAACTGATGATTGGTGTGTGAGCATGGAAATCTGGCTCGATCGGTTTGTCACAGCGGGGAGGACCAAGATTGTTGTATCATCTCGCATGTCGTCAGCTGTGCCCTCCGGGTCCCGATGTCAAGCTGTGCGTAGCATGTACGCGTGAGATGTGTCATGATACGCCTCACATGATTGAGGATCAGACCGTCTGTCACTGCGAGAGGCTACGACTGGGACTGGTCGTGACTGTACGAGCGAAATCCGGGTGTAGATTTTCATCCGCGTCCGGTATCGGGAGAAATTGTTTCCGACGGAGAAGCACAGGTCTTCGGCATCTGTCAGGGATTTTGTTGGACGGGATCAAAATGTGAGCGGAAAGTATGATGTAGATATTCATTTCCAAGTGCAAGGGGGAAACCGGAGACACTGGCTGATCCTTATAGTATACTCGAGTGAGAGTGGTGACTGTAGCCAAGCGGTTCGAGCGAGCGTGGTGCGATACCAAGTAGGATATACACGACTCTATTTGATTCTGTTGCAGCCAGCTACCACGCCTTCTACGCGTTTACCACGCTCTCGCCTAGAGCTCTTCCCCTCTTCCTCGCTTTGATTTCACAGATTTGCAGCCGAAAGCAGTTACGAACGACTGGGAATTTCCGGGAATATCGTCAACGTTCACCTCGACACATCGACATCAACGTTCGATTTTGTACCACACATACCATTCGGACGATACCCAGACTACGTACCATCATAGCAATACCCATTAGAGTCACTTAGCACCCAAACACGACCTTGAAAACGGACGTCGAACTTACTCAGGAATGTTGAATATGGTTCAACATTACCTAGACTCCCGACCTAATCCTTCTCCAAACGACTCGCCATCTTTCGCCGGACTGACGCCAACAAGCAAGAACAAAAACAGATCAAACGGGGGATCTAGATCTCCTTCTGGTTCTCTGCAAGGCGTTTGGAATGATCGATCGGATGCAATCCGGCCTGAAACGAGAGGTTCGCCTTTACCTGGAAACCCTGAACACGGGCAAGAGACTTTGGGATACACTAATGTGCCCGTACAAGGATCCTCATATTCGATACCTCAGCCCAACTTACATTCGGGTATCACATCGTTGTCTCACCCGCAACTGCAGCAACAACATCACCTTATCCCCAGCTCACACGGAAACGGTCACCTACATCCCTCTTCTACCTCGACCTCGAATCTAGTTTCCAGTTCGAACCAATCTTACCCATACTACCAATCCGCACAAGCAGGTCCAGGTCCTAGCTCTATCGCTTCCTCAAGTCCCCCACACCTCCGTGCGCAATCGAATCCTCACTTGCAAACGCAGACCATCACACAGACCTCGAATCAAGTTCACTCGCAAACGTCCGAACAACCTCGTCACCCCTCTTACAATCACCCCCAATCTCAACCGCAATCCAACCTCACTCCAGATCCTCCTTCTTATAAACGCAAGCTCACACAGTCAGAGGAAGAAGGGGATGAATTGGAATCTGATACTCAGACTCAGGGGCAAGGACAAGGTCAGACGCAGCGACAGACTCAGGGGGATGAGACGAAGGAAGTCACGGGTGGACCTACTTTTGTCGCTTGTACCAAATGGTCAGTCTGCTTCTAATTGTGTAGCGACGAGCTAAGAGGAGTGCCGTTCTGATCCTGTAATTTGAACAATCCGTTTCTACTATGAACCTGTTCATCGATATAATCGTGCCTCCACAGCCGATCGAGGAAGATCAAATGCGGTGGACAAAAACCTTCCTGCCTGTCATGCAAAAAGAAAGACCTCGATTGCTGCTATGATGCCGTAGTCAAACGACGTGGACCGGATAAGAATCCAGGTGGACGAGTGAAGAATAGGGAAGCCAAGGAGAAAGGTAACAAACGGTTCTCCACTGGTGCTAGTGCTAGTGTTTCCTTCAGGGGGACGAGCTTGAACGACTCGGCGGGGAGTGAGGGGGAGATAGGAGGGAGATTGGGAGGCACGGCTTATGGTTGGGGAGTCGATATGGGTCATGCAGGACCACAAGGACAACAATGGATGAACGATCAGATGGTCATGCATCATCCACATTCGCAGAACTCGCACCACCCTCAGCACACTCAACATCCTCAACGGCAACAGAGCTATCCTCTTTATGATACCGCGATTCAACAACCCCATACACCTGTCACACCCGCAATGCTGAACACGCCAGGATCACTGCCTTTCAACGGGATGGTCAATCTCGCTTCTGAACGTCCGAACTTTCCTCCTCTTACCCTGGACGAAGCACGAAGTGTCCTAGGAGCCGGAACGAATTTACCGCCTCAAATGATTTCACCCAATCATCTGAGTAGCAGTAAATCCTGGATGACCGCTTCGCCAGGGAACGTATCCAAGCTGGGAGTACATAACTTAGTACCTGGTTACCAAGATCTTATGAATCAAACAGAGCTGATGGGGAGGAATATGTAAGCTAGTTTCATTCCCTACTTTTGGTCGATTCTCCGCTGAACATACCGACATTCCAGTGGCGAACATGAAATTGTCTTGGACGGAAGGATGGAGCAGCTGCCTCCAATGCCTTCTTTGTCACTGGAGAGGTTGCCGGACATGGCGTATGCTAGAGATAGCAATTGGACGTGGATGACCGGCCTGTTCAGTTCGAACGCCAACCAGGGGTCAGTCCTCGAGATCTAAACAGCGATGATCAATGCTTTACTAATCAAAGTAAGGATTGTCAGACTCGCCATGATCAATCAAGAGATCCGTGACTTTTTCGCTCTGAATTTTTCTTGGTTTTCCTTTTTCAACAAATCGCTGTTCTTCAACCGCCTTCATCATCCTCAAGAACGACTTCGTATCCAGCCATGTCTCATGCTAGCTATGCTAGCCGTTGTTTCTCTTGCGAAAACAAGCGGGGTGGATCCTCATGGCGCCGGCAGGAAAAGGTCGATTATGCTGGCTGATTCAGCTCGATCGATGTTGCATCACTCGATCGCTACGCAGAGCATGGATCCGTCCATGGCTCAAGCTGCCATGGTTCTCACTACTTTCGAGGCCTATCCACACACTGTTCATTCATCTACCCGGTTCGCTGCCGCGCTTACACAATTGGATACGATCATACACGCTTTCCAATTGATCGCGGTGGACGTCAATGATCACAGGGCTTCCATCTTTATACCTAACCAGGTTCCTCTGGTGGCGGATGAAAATGGCGACCCTCTACCGGTCAGACCTCCTGTAGCGGATACCGGATCGGCTGATACCCCTAATGGCCCTGTACGGCTATTCAGTCGGTGGGCACCTGAACCCGAATGGCCCATCGAGTGGTCGGTCGCTCAGATCAAGCAGGATGAGAACAGGCGGATGTGCTGGATCGCTTCTTCTGTTGCCGGACATTTCAGTCAATTCCAATGTGCTATCGCTCAGAAACCGATCGATCTGTACCTCAGTAAACCCGAAAACGTTCGTTCATTTCGCTATTCCCTGACCAAGCTGTTTGCTGATTGATTTTGACTTCCCGCAGTACGCGATGTTTTTTACAGCTGAACCTCTATTAGTCGACTCGCAACCGGAAGCTGGGAAATGCACGATCTGGGCATTGTTCAACAGGGTAACTCTCCTTTGGCATTACGTCTCGAACGCTCGATATCATCAGGAACACAGTACGCAAGAAAAGCTCATGATGGCTGTCGAGGTCTGGAAGGAAGCAGATCGAATTGAAAAGGCGATGTTTCATGTCGAAATGGACGGAGGACGATCGATGAAATGGCAAGCGACGGACTGGTTACTCAATCTGCGCCTGCTGGCCACCGATAACTTCCGAATGTTACCTGCCATGTTCGGAAACCGAGCCACCGAATTGAGCCGGGAGTTTGCCAGACGTTGGTTGGCAACGCAGGCCAACGTAGCCAAGACACTGATGGCTCCTGTTAGTGCTGGAGCGAAGAGGGATATACCTAATATCGAGCCTAGGAGCTTTTTCGTTTGGTCTCTCCTGACTCAAGTCAATACGTGAGTACCGAGGTCCAGTTCATTTGGATTTGCATGCGCATCTCTGATTCGTCTTTCGCTGTAACAGCGCCATCGAATTATACCAACAAGATCCATCTCTCTTTGAGGCCCTCAATGTCGCTGAGCTGCTTCTCCGCCATGTGACAACCGTTTCCCAAACTTGGCCAAGTGAGAGTAAGTCGCACTAGAAATGATTGCTGAGAACGCCGCTGATCTCTCCTGAGACAACAGCACTTATCAACTATCTTGAACACTTCCGCATCAAGTTTCAGCATGCCGCACAACCCAAATTCCCAATGCTCGCCTAACATCGCATACCTAGGTCGTACCATCTCAACCAATGGGATCTCTAGGACTTTTGTAAAACCTACACACCATATACAACATTGTAACATCTTAGAAGGACGTTGTTCGTAGCATCACCTCATAGCATTGATCGTCGTCTAGGTTCACGGGCTTTGGCCTTTCGGTTGATCCCTCTTCCGGATGCTAAAGCAATCGCGTTTATTATCAATAGACTCCGTCAACGTCCAATTCTTGATGCAAACAAGCTGAACACCCCAATAGTTCAAGTCTGGACCTGATCTCTGAAGGCAGAGCTCATAGTCGGCTTCAGATATTTGGCATGGGACAAGGGAACCGAAATCACTCGAACGACGGGTACTCGGTCGAGCCAACAAACGATTATGGGAGGGTCAATTCTATGGTAAATCTAAACGTTCGTGAAAGATTCGCTGTAAACTGACAATCGAGTCGTACAAAGGAAACAACAAGACCTCGTCGAGCCACACTAGAATCGCAACCACTCCATGTCGGATTCGATATAGATGATAAACCACCTCAAACTATAGGAGCTGCCTTCGGAAATCACCCTCAAGCACCGCAATCTGATTATCATCAGCGGGACGGTCGAGATCACTCTGCTTATGAGCCTCAAGACAACAGGTCGAGCTTAGGAAGCAGGTTCTCGGAAGCGTTCGAAGAGATTGTGGGAAAGCCAGAACAACAGGCTGGGTTGGATGAAGCTTTGATACGGATGAAGAAGAAAGCATATGTCAAAGATGCTTCTATTACTGGCTTATTCGTGCTGTCATGGTGAGTCTTGATATCACCATTCTCCCGTTTGGGAAACAGTCTCAACTCTCGACTCAATTTGCAGGTACTTTTTTGCTACCCTTCTATCAGTATACAACAAATGGATGTTTGCACCAGAGTACTACAACTTCCCATACCCTCTGTTCGTAACGATGTGCCATCAGATCATCCAATTCGGCCTCGCTGTGCTTGTTAGACGGATTTGGCCCGCCTTGAAACCCAAGGAAAGACCTAATAAGGACAACTATGTGTGAGCGTGATCCGTTCTCACGTAACAGCGACAGAAAGCTAAAAAGTCTCGAATGATACAGTAAAAAGGTCATCCCCGCTGCAGTCTCAACAGGACTGGACATCGGATTGTCAAACCTGAGCTTGAAAACGGTCACTTTGACTCTATATAGTGAGTCAGGAGCCAGATCGTACAGTGCATACTCAACCTTAGCTGACGCGCTTTCCCATTTTAGCCATGTGCAAATCATCTACCCTCATCTTTGTCCTGATGTTCGCATTCATCTTCCATCTAGAAGCCTACTCTGTCCGCCTTATCCTAGTGATCTCTTGCATCTCTGTTGGAGTCTTCCTCATGGTCTTCAACGCGACTACAGTATCCATCCCTGGAATCGTGATGATCTTTTCCGCATCCGCCATGGCGGGTCTTCGATGGGCCCTCACCCAGCTGGCTATGCACAAGAAGGAAATGGGAATGACCAATCCTTTCGCGACAATATACTGGCTAGCTCCCGTGATGGCTGTAACACTGGGGATGGTCAGTCTACCGGTAGAAGGATGGATCGGAATGTTCAGCGGGAGCTTCTTTGAAGGTTTCAAGGCGATTCAAACCTGTGGGTTCATTCTGCTACCAGGCGGGGTTGCTTTTGCCATGGTAGCGAGCGAGTACTAGTGAGTAGGCGAGACGTTTCGTTTCCTCTGGCCTGGGTTCTCATCGACTTCACGGGGCACTTTGTAGTATCATCCAACGAGCTGGAATTGTACCGCTTTCCATCGCGGGTATTTTCAAGGAAGTCACTACCATCGCCATCTCTTCCTGGATCTTTGGTGATCAGCTCACGCGACTGAACGAGGTCGGGGTAGTCGTCACTCTTTGTGGTAAGCAAGTTTGTTCTCGAGCAGGAAGTGTCACTCGACTGATCGGTTTGGCCGCGTAGGTATCGCTACCTACTCGTACCACAAGTACCAAAAGACCATTCACGGCGTTACCGATGACCACGGCGTGTCAGACGGGCGACCTAGCGAAGGTGACGGCTTCGCCCCACTTCCGGGAGTCGAGGAGGGAGATATCCGAATGACGGGTCGGCGATCTCGGGAAGATCGCGACATGTATGTGTTGGGTGAGGAAGACGAGGATGATGATGGTCGACGACGACCGCACGATCAGGTGTATATGGGGAGTACGAGGTAGTTGTATCTACGTGTATGGATTTAGTATTGATATAGATGCATTTGACGATCGACCTTGTACCCCAGGACGCGCATATATATGGAAAACATGGAGATCATTTCCTAAAGGCTTTTCAACGCTAGGAGGATGGCGATAAACCCGATGACCCGGACTGGCCAGCTCAGACCTGGATGTGTCTGCACAGACCCGTTCTGACTACCCGCCGCGCCCCCTCTACTCCTCCCTTTACCTTCTTCTTGAGGGACCATCGCGCTCGTCCCATTCACACTCCAACCGCCTCCGATCCCTTGCCCGTTGCTCGACCCGTTCTGCGCGGTCAGGACCCTCATGGGGGGCGGGGATTGTCCGGGTTGAACGGGCTGGAAGACTTTGATATAGTTGATCAACCAGATCGTGTTCTTCATGTTCGCCTGTAAGAACCGAAGCGAGTGGAGATGAGTAACGAGGACGTCTTACTTGAGCAAAGAGGGTGGGATGGTTACGGGGTCGGCGATCTGTTCGGCGCATGTTCCGGGACAATGACCGGTCGCTAAACAACACCCCGTCCGACCCCAGTCAGCTCCCCGTTCCCAAACAGCTCAAAACGACTCATGCTCACCCGCATAACTCCCCCCCGCCCAATCACCTACGAGCCCAACATTCGGTAAACCGGATCATCGAGTGTATCTCCCTGACTTTCCGCGTGAACACGTACCGCATAGATTGACAGTCAAGACTAGTTGGTTGTCCTTGAAATACCTCCCTATATCGCACGTCGAGGCGTCGTAGGCCATACTAGGTAGACCCCTACGAGTGGTTAACAATGAGCAGATCAGTTGAGCCAGTTTCCGATGTGGAGTCAGAGGGGCGTTTACCATGATCCCGGGTTGGGGGTTTCGGTGGATATACTTTTTCACGGAAGAGGGTTATTCCCCAAGACCATGTGTTTGCGGGGTGATGGAAAGGAACGCTTACTCCAAAGGGATCCCATTCCTCGGGAATTCCCCTTTTCCAAAAACAAAAAAGAACAAAAAACAAACAAACAGGGTTATCAATCGAAACAACCCGTTCACGCCGCTGGGACGAAACCTCAAACAAGGTTTCAGGACATACAGATCCTGATCCCCTCTGGGTCCCATAACAAGACGAAAACCCCGCCTCCGTCCTCGTTGAAAGGCTGGCCGTAGGAACGGATGGAAGGGGAGACGATGCCGCACCCCGTCTTCCCTGTGCGTGGAGGTGGGTGGTTGGTTGACGGACAGGCACGTTTGGTTGGTTCGTGTTGGGTTGGGGGATGTGAAGAGAGGAGCTTACCGGAAGTACTATCGCAGTCCGTCTCCTACCCGACCATCCATCGCCAACCCAACCAGACCAAATCGAACCGCAACGAAACGAAACGAAACGAAACGAAACGAAACGAATTCAACATCCCCGATAAAAAAACCTCAACGCCCTTTCCCTCCAGACTCTCGATCAGATTCAGATGGTTGGGAAGACCTACACCCGTGATCCCACCGTACCCGCCCGAGCGATCCAGAACACATCCGGGGGTAGAATGACTGGGGCGTGTCGGGGTTTATTTAGTACCTCGTTGTTCCTGGGAGTGGGGGGACGGGTGTAGGGAGTGGGGAATGGGGAATGGTGAAGGGTGGGGGGGGACGTACATTGTGGCTTGGCTGTGCGTGGTGAGTGGGGTGGTATTTATTAGATGAGGATGGTGAGAAGGGAACTGAAGAGAAGATAGAAGGGGGACGTACTTGGAAGTCCGATCTTGTATCCCTTCCTACCATGTCAAGCCGCGTAAGATCGATCCATTTAGCCGCTGTGATGGTGCTTTGACGGTATGGAATGGTACTTGCGACTATATCGATTTCCCCCTGTTCGAAGCGATGATATTGATATGCTTATCAAGGGACGGAGCGGATGAAGAGATGAGAGATGAGATGAGGGACGTACGTAGAGTGGCCATTCAGCTCCGTAACCTAGTGTCCAAACTATCCCGTTCGAAGGAAAGAAAGCAGGAACACCACATAACGTTGACCAACGACGTCGCAGCGCGATCATACGAGACAGACCACTCACAGGCTGGCCAAACGCCACATCCCCAAGGCATCAGCCCGAAATCGGCCACGAAGAGTCCCCCATCCCAAACCGCCTTGCTCTGTAACCTCACGCTATCCCTCTTCTGCCCGGGTTCCAAGCTCGTCCACCCGTCCGCCTGGATCCCCGGGGTCCCGTCCGTGGTCCAGAACGCCAGGCCTCGCGAGAAGGCCAAGGATGAGGGGAGGTAGGTCACTTGACCGTTGGAAGGGTCGGGAGAGGTGTAGAAGGTGAAATCGTCGAAGAACGTTTGGTTGGAGTAGCTGTGTTGGAGCGCGTACGGCATTTCGAGTGTGGAGCGAGGGGGGATCGGGGCGTTGGGGGCGTTGCGGGAGGAGGAAAAGGTGGGAACGAGTATCGTTTGGATATGCTCAGAGGGAGATATTTCCTGATTGGGAATGATTTATGATCAATGATGATCATGGTCGATCGAATCGATGCATCCTTTGAACGTATTGTCTCCAGTTGAAGGACCATCTACGCTGAAACACGACCTCGACTTGAAACTTCGGTACCAATTCCCATCCTCACCCGTTGGCCCATCACCGTCAGCCATCCACCGATTCTAGATCCCCACCGAGCTACGGCCCATTGCGCTAGAGCGAAAACCCATGGGAGGACAACAACGGTAGATCCAGGAACCAATTCTCAAACCCAACACGCGAGCTCCGATCCCTCTCGCACCTCCCCGTCGCCCTTTCCGCGCTGGACCTCCCTGGCCGCTCTTTTCCCTTTTTTGCTTCCAAACGTGAACTAAGACAAGGAAATCACGTCACCGCTGAGAGATAAACTTAAGGTTCTAGATACACGTCGCTCGTTTCCATCGCATCGCATCGTTCCTTTTTCCGGACGCGCGCTGGGGTTGATAACGATTCTGCAAAGTGCGAAGGTGGACATCGCTCACGGTTCAAGCGTACGCTCCTGGTAGTACTCTTGATCCCCCAACCTCCCCCCTCTTCTTCCTCTCCACCAACCAACACACACACCCTCTCCCTCTCACTCATCCCTCCAAACCTCCCATCCACTCCCCCCAATGTCCCGCCCTTCATCCCGTCCAGGATCACCCGGACCTGCCTCTCCCCGTACTTCCGCCGTCCCCAACCTGGCTCAATATGCGGCCGACGCCAAGATCAGTAGTCATAGGGGGGAAGAAGGGTTGATGCCTAGTAATAGCCAGGGTCAGGCTCAGGCGCCGCCTGTTAATGGTTGTGAGTGTTTGGGGCTTGGGTCGGTTTGCTTTGGTTTGGGTTGGGTTGGGGGTTTGTGAAGCGGTCGATCTTTGAATACATCCTACCCCTTCTACCTCTTCCACTCTTTCTCTTCGTCTCGTTTCCAATCCCCCCCCACCCGTGTTACCATCTATCATCCCATCCAAAACTGTACACTCGATCTACCCTCCCGAGCACGGTCGCACGGTCGTCGGAAGCGATTTCTCGAAAGCGAGAACGCGAAGGCGGACATGGGATGATATTTTCCCTGCGAGAGGGGCCGGGTGGGAACGTGAGGGGAGCACGGGGACACGTTGGATGAGGCGCAGTACGGGATGGGTGATGGGGGATGTGACGATGGGACTGCATCGAATGACCAGTCGAGACCAGTCGAGACTGGATAGACTGGATGGAATCGGATTGGACCGCTTGAATCGTTTGGAACAGAATTCGAACTGATCATCCTCCGTTCATTCCCACTTGCTTTCCCTCACCCCTCGCACCCACTCGGATCTCTCGAATCTACGGTTCTACGGTCCTCATCATGTCGACTTCATCCACCTCGAACCTCCCCGTGACCGCTCCCGCGACGGCCACTTCAGTCCTCCCCATCTTGGCTTACTGCGGTGCTAGTATCATGATGACCGTCGTCAACAAAGTCAGTGTGCATCTCGTCTACGTGATTCGGTGGATATCGTCTAACCACCTCACCCCCTCGACCACCTCGCGCAGTTCGTCGTCTCGGGTCATCATTTCAGCATGACCTTCCTCCTCCTGACCATCCAATCCGTCGTCTGTTGTGGATCGGTGTTCATCGTGAAGAAGATGGGGATCATCACGTTCAGGGACTTTGATATGAAGGACGCAAAGGCTTGGTTCCCCATCAGTGCGCTTTTGGTCTCTGTCATTTACACGGGGAGTAAGAGTTTGGTGAGTGCAGAACGAACGCCCGGCGCGGGTTCACGCAGGGCAGGATGGGACCGTGTTCAGGGCTGATCGACGACAAGTGCGCCCCGCCCCGTTCGATAGCAATTCCTTTCGATCCCCGTCTACACCATCTTCAAGAACCTGACGATCATCCTCATCGCTTACGGCGAAGTGATCTGGTTCGGTGGACACGTCACCGGACTCACCCTGGTCTCCTTTGTCCTCATGGTCGGTTCCTCCATCATCGCCGCCTGGTCGGACATTTCGAACGCCATGGCCGCTTCGGCCGGGGCCATCGTGGACCCTACCACCGGCGCTGAACTCCCTCTCGTCCCCGGTGGCGGCCTGTTGGCGAACATCAACGTCGGTTACCTCTGGATGGCCATGAACTGCGTCTTCTCCGCCGCTTACGTGTTGAGCATGAGGAAGAGGATCAAGGTCACCGGGTTCAAGGATTGGGATAGCATGTTCTATAACAACCTGTTGTGTATCCCCGTACTCATCGTCGCTTCCGTCGTCGTCGAGGATTGGGGCGCGGAGAACTTGAACTTGAACTTGTGAGTCCGGGAATCGGGGGTGGAGAGGGATCGAAGCGGAACGTTCCTCATCCTCTCTTTTTCTTCCTCCCGCTCAGCCCCGCCGAGACTCGTGGGTTCTTGTTGTTCGCCATGTGTTTCTCCGGAGCCGCCGCCGTCTTTATCAGTTACACTACCGCTTGGTGTATCCGAACCACCTCTTCCACCACCTACTCGTAAGTCCCGGCCGCACCGGTTCACAAGTCATCATCCACTGACACCCACACCCACACCTCCTCTGGTCTCGGTCTTGATTTCTTGCGCTCACAGCATGGTCGGAGCCCTCAACAAACTCCCCGTGGCCGCCTCGGGTATGATCTTTTTCGGGGATCCCGTAAACTTCGGATCGGTCTCCGCCGTAGGGACCGGGTTCGTCGCCGGACTCGTCTACGCCGTGGCCAAGCAGAACCAGAGCAAGATCGAGAAGGCTAAACAGGCCAAGTTGGCCAATGGGTACCCCTTGAGGGAGAAGTCGTAGAGCGTCGTCTTTGAGCGCTGCGAGCCCCGAGCCGAGTAGGGGGGCTGAACGGGGGGGCGAGGGGGGGGGGGATGATCGGAGAGGTTATAGATATCCGAAAGTCTCCCGACTCGCCCAGGTGTCGAACAGGGTTCAGGGGGAGGTCGAAAGAAGGACTTTCGATCGGATGTGGAAGGATCGACGACCGAGATGTGCACTTTTTTTTATCCTGTTATACATTCGTTTTCACATGCCTTTTTTTACCGTGCGTTTTTTGTGCATCTTGCCCCCCACCCCTCTTGTTCGATTGACCGCTCGTACGGATGGACGAGTGGGCAGTGGGAAGGGGTCTGAGGAAGGTATATACGACAGAATACATTCGTTTCTTGATCGGAACTGTGTGGCCTCGAGCTTGTGCCCTGTGCTCGTCCGCTTCCGGTCTCGCAGGTAAAAATAAGGTTCCGACGCGAGTTTTGAATTTCCACGTTGACGCGAAATATAAACAGAGCAGACTGCAACTTGCAACTTGACCTGATGCACCACCTATCACTGCCACACCACGTATACTTCCCACCACCTCCTGTCTCCCTCCCTCCTGCTCTCACTACATACACCCTCACACAGCACACACACACCAACAATGTCCCTTGGAAACGATAAAGTCCCAGCTGGTACCGGTCTCTTCGCGGACAGGGCTCGACCCAAGACTATCTGCATGTTGTAAGTCCTGTTCGTTTCTCTTCGAACGAGAGTGCTTGTCCTGACATGACCATTGCTATCGCAGCGATGTAGACGGTACTTTGAGTTTGGCCAGGCAGGTAAGTCTTTCTCAAGTCAACACGTACGTTTGTGCACGCGGTACTGATTCGACCTACTATTACCAGTCCGCCAAGCCCGAGATGATCCAGCTCCTCAAGGACCTCCGTAAAGAATGCGTCATCGCCTTTGTCGGAGGATCCGATCTCGTCAAGATCGACGAACAGCTCACTCACGATGGGATCCCCGCCATCCAAGATTTCGACTACGGGTTCGCCGAGAACGGTCTGACCGCTTACAAGATGGGGGAAAAGTTGTCCAGCGCTAGTTTCATCCAGCACGTCGGGGAGGAGGATTACAAGAGGATGGTCAAGTTCATCTTGCACTACATTGCTGATTTGGATACTCCTATCAAGAGGTGAGTCGATGGCTTTGCTGTCTCGAGGTGTTGCGTAGCTGACTCGAATCGCACGCCTTAGGGGTACTTTCATCGAGTACCGAAACGGGATGATCAACGTCTCCCCTGTTGGACGAAACGCCTCGTAAGTGTTGCAGCTTCCCGTTTCTCTGACAAACCAGAAAACAACCAATAACCTGCCTTTTTACAGTCACAAGGAACGAGACGAATTTGAGGCCTGGGACAAGCAGACCAAATGCCGAGCCACTTTCATCGAGGCCTTGAAGAAAGAGTTTGCTAGCCTCAACTTCACTTACTCTATCGGTGGACAGATCTCTTTCGACGTTTTCCCAGAGGGTGAGTTCAACTGGTCTTTCC
The DNA here is from genome assembly GCA_001600055.1 of Filobasidium wieringae. NCBI lineage: Eukaryota > Fungi > Basidiomycota > Tremellomycetes > Filobasidiales > Filobasidiaceae > Filobasidium > Filobasidium wieringae. The sequence goes on from BCIV01000006.1 coordinate 930,879, forward strand.
AAGAATAGAGTCTAGAACGGTCGACTGATTTAATCTTTCTGGGATAGGCTGGAACAAGACTTACTCTTTGCGTCATATCGAGTCTGAGGGATTCGAAGAGATTCACTTCTTCGGTGACAAGGTCAGTCACGAACGAACCTCTCCACCTAGCAGAAGCGTAAGAATTTACGTCCCCCTTCTAATAGACCTACCAAGGAGGAAACGATTACGAGATCTTCAGCGATTCCCGAACGATCGGTCACACCGTCACCAACCCGGACGACACCATGAAGATCCTCAGGGAGTTGTTCTTCACCGACAAGAAGTAGAACGCTCTTGACGAGCTGTAACAGTCAAGTTCAAGGGAGGGACGTTACGATATAGAGGTCTCCCTTGCTTGTCATTCCTTTTTCCTTCTTCTTTTGGGGTGTCGGGCGCTTTTACGCATGGTTGGGCGCAATGTATGATTTCATTTCATTTTCTCTGATTTTGAAAGTGGGCATTGGCAACTTGTGCAGAAGGGGCCAATAATGATGCTTTTAACCTTTCTTGGATGTGACATGCAGTCACGGTTGAGCACTTGGATTGACAGGATGTTCTCAATCGTTTATATGCAAATCAGTGAATCATTTCATGTACCAGCCTTGCTATCTCAGAAGATACCAGAGCGTCCAGAGCCTGTATATTTGGAAATGGTGGGTAGTGAGATCGCAATACTTCAAATCTTGCATGGTTTCCTTCACTTCTAGATACGATCTGCATCGTCCTTACTCCAAAGCAGCTCTATCAATTAAACCGAGCTCTATGTATCCGCCTCTAGGCAGCGGTCTATGATAAGCGAGCAACCGCCACTCGATACCGCGAGATCGAGCTGCGGAAACAAGGCGGTTGGTGGTTGCAGATTGTGTGATTTTCGATCAGGCAGTGGCCCGTTTTGTTACATCATCTCCTCGTATCCTGCGCAACTTCGACCGGCGACATGTCTCTTAATGACTCGTCCACCCGTGCGACCCGATCTCTTCGTTTCCGTACCATCTCCTCGACCCCTCTCACTCCAGCAAGTCCGACACCTTCGACCTGTCCAACAAGCCTCTCCAAATCCATACCTAAATCCTCCTCTAGCCCTTGTTCCACCCTTTCCCAATCCTCCCAAAACTTTCGCTGGGCTTTGGCCCAGAGTCCAACACCCCATCTCACACTCGCCAACGATCCCAATAATCCCGCCGCTAAACCGGTCGAACCCTCGATCGCCTCTAGGGGAACAGCTGCGGTCCAAGCCGCAGATGATGATAGGAATGCGAGGGACCATGTTGTCCATGTCATCCGATGCGCTCGGGATTGCAATAGGGGGATGGAGAATCGTAAAAGCTGATTCCTCCTGGCCAGTACCGGTTGTAACAACGAGTTCGGTGTGATACTGTTCTCGAAATCGAGGCGTCGTAATTCGTTTAGAAAAAGGGGAGAATGATAAGGGTGTTTGACGTTTGGTGATCTGTGTGCCCAGCTAGCAGCGCCGTCCGGCGAGAATGAACCTAGCAGATCGAACATCCGTCTGTTTAGGTCGGTCTGGATGGCGTGTAATTTTCCAGCTTCAAACCCAAGCTGTTCCGAAAATCAATGTGAGCATAAGGGAGAACGAAGCGTCGAGTACCACCTACTTTCTGACTGAGCTCAACGGCCCATCTCTCTTCTACCTCTCTTCCCACTTCCTCCGCGACCGTGTCTACCCTCCAACTAAGCACTTTCCACCAAGCGAGTCTCCGCTTGAGTACATCATCCACTCCCCGTCTCACTCGTTCCATTTCCTCTCTGATAGCTTCTCCCGAAGTAAACGTCTCGTTCCCAATCTCTTCTCGTCTAAGCTTCAAAAGTTCACTGTGAGCCGAAACGAGTGAACCGATCTCGGCCGATTCGTCCAAAACGTCCGCAAGGCTCCGAGAGATATAGCTCGTAGCGGATCGTAAAACCCACTCCGACGGATTTTCAAAGACTCCTTCGCACCGTTCTTCCGCGTCCTTCCTTAAAGCTCTGATATCGCCTAGTAAGCTCGAACTGACCGCTCCCAGATTACTTTCGAGGTATTCTTTTCGGAATGTCTCAAAGGCGAGATCACGGGGCTTCTTGTCGCTCGTCACTGGGTCCAAGGTTGATCGCAGAGCTTCCATAGAGTGTAAAGCTTTGTGAGCGGAAAGGAAGAGGACATTATGGTTGACCTCCCCCAAAGAACCCGTCTTTGCCTCCAACTCTGCTAACTGTCGTTCTAGCCGCTTTTTTGTAGCATCTCTCAAGTCCTGTAGAGATCCGGCTAATCCAGCGCCGGAAAAGTCAAGCTCGCCGTTGATGATAAAGTACAGGTTCCTCTTGCCCAATAAGCTAGGTAGGATGGGTCGGAGTTCCGATGTCTCGAGAAGACGAATAGGATCCAGAACGAGCAGGACTACATCGCTTCTTAAGAGATGAGAAAGGGCTGCGGAATTATCGTTTGCTGTGAATTACGAATGCAATGTGTATCAACATGGGCAAACGGTATCAGCTGCAGATGAGACTCACTTGGAAGCTCAGTGATCTTGAAATCCGTATCTCTTAGCCATGGGGAATCCGTTACCAGGCTGCTATAACCTTGCTTTGTCGCAGAACCGTAGCTGAGCGTCAAGAGGCCATCAGTTTAGGATCTCAAGCGGATGGACATCCTTCAGCACGTACCTGGTAACGAACGATTCTCCCTCGAGGCTCGAACTGCGCGACAGAATCGCCTGCATCGAAGAATCGTTCTCGGTCAAGGGGTCCGTGAGGAGGGAAGTAACGACTTGTTTCGAGCCAGATCCTGGTGAGCCATAGACTAGCGATAGAACCAGGTTGTCCGTTACCATTCAAACAGCGTCTCGGAACCACTTTCGATTGTAGCTCACCTCCGATTCTTCCCTTCCTGACCGTTCCATTAAGATCTGATATAGAATCTTCCACCCTTTCTGTCCATACTTGATCTCCTCCTACTTCTTGTTCAAGGACATCACGAGTCAATGCCAGACCGGAAGCGATACGCTGAGCGTTCATGGAGAGACGCTTGGCTGGGGCTGGTGCAGTCGCAGAGGCTACAACAGGAACAGTGTGGATGTCCCTCTTTTCTAGAGATTCGACGCTAATATTCAGCCTTCTTGAGCTCGTATGTACATATCTTGAAGGATAGGTTGCCAATGCCAGCTCGAATCCAGTGGATTCCTTTGCGCAGACGTTTGTGGACCTGTGGCCGGCGAGTTTTAAAACTCGCTTTCCAGCTATTCGGAATGCCGGCCGTATTGAAGAGCTCATCTTTGGGATAGTCCTTGGCCTTTTGTTGTTGAGGTGAGTCGGTCGAGATGAACCGTTTCTCTGCATTTCGGATGTTCAGGTTAGATGGTCCATGAATCATTGTTGAAGGTGGAAATAGATCGCTCACCAGCTCGTGGTGGAAATAGAACAAAAAGTAGATTTCGAGGAATCCTCGATATCCTCAACAGATTATGACGAGCATGAACCTTGCTGGTCTTGTCAATGAGCCACTTCTGAGTACACCAGCGACTGTATAGACATCAGGACCGGAAACTTCGACCTCAAATATGCCTATCAACCAGCCATCAGCCTCTATCAAGTAAGAATTTTGCCCATACTGATCAGTTTCGCGATCTGACGTCATTTTCTCATCCAATAGGTTGACGAATGTCAGTGTTGTAAGAATAAAAAAGGGAGGCAAGAGGTTCGAGGTAGGTAGAGTCAGGTGTAGGTCTTTATCCACAGTCCTGACTTGATGTTCTTGGAACCAGATCGCGTGCTATAAGAACAAAGTGGGCGAATACCGTTCGGGAGTGTACGTTCGGTTTTATAGCTTCATCAACGAGGCGGAAACACTTATTCACCTTGCCTCTATCGGTACAGAGAAAAAGACGTCGATGAGGTTCTCCAAATCGCACAAGTCTTCACCAACGTCTCCAAAGGACAACTCGCCCCCGCTGCAGACCTGCAGAAGGCATTCAACACGACGGACACTTCCGAGATAGTGAAGCAGATCTTGACCAAGGGAGAACTTCAAGTAGGAGAAAAGGAAAGGGAAGCTAAACTCGGAAACTTGTGGAAAGAAGTAGCAGGGATGGTTGCCGAACGAGTGGTCGACCCCAGTACGAAACGACCGTACTCCGTCAGTTTGATCGAGAAGGCGATGAGCGAGATTCACTTCAACGTCAAAGCGGATAAACCAGCGAAATCTCAGGCTTTGGAATGTATCAAGGCGTTATTACAATCTTCCCCGCTACCTATCCAGAAGGCAGAGATGAAGGTTAGGATCACCATGCCACCAAAGGATGGAAAGAGACTACGAGAACAAGTCAGAGGTTTGGCAAGTGAGGGTGGTATCGAAGAGGATGAGATGAGCGGGGAAGAGTGGGAAGTCGTAAGTGCCTATCTACTCCGTCTAGGGAGTTCCATACCGTTCTGAAATCTCGCCCGATCGACTGTACAGATCATGCGAGTCCCACCAGAGAACTTCAGGCTGATCACCGACCTGTTGGAGAAGGAGACCAAGGGAAAAGGGAGAGTAGAGAGCATGGGATACGCCGTGGTGAATCGGGAAGAAAGGATAGAGTAATGATCGTGTCATGTAGCCCCCCTGGTCCGTATCTATATCGTTAATCTCTCTTCTTGAACCTGAGGAGTACATTGGTCTTATCTTCCACGGGGACCCGGAGCTCTGCCACTAAGTCCCTTTGAGTCTAGGGATTCTCCGGTATTGGAGACGGAGAGGAGCAGAGGCCGCTATTCAGGGCATGTCGCCCTGAGGAGTACAATATCATCAGACTTTGGATTACATTCGACTAGCTGATAGGTAGCGGTCGGGAAGTTGGAGTGACATAGGAAAATTGATAGGTTGAAGTGAGAGACCCATGGATTCTTTTCAATGGGCGAAGAGATATGTATTCTATCAAGTTCGCTCGCCCAGGGCAATCGATCGGACGAGTCTGGCATCCAAACAAAACCATACTTCATCTCCCTCAAGTTGTCTCTTGAAACCTCTCGTTGCAGATTGCCGCTTCATTCGATCATATTGCCGTTTGGTAGCGATATCGTAATGTGAAAATCTACCACTTAGATTTCGAGTTTCACACCCTCCTCCTGCTCCTTCACGCCGACGATCGTTTCATTGGCTTCTTCCGGTATCTCCTGGTCCTCTTGCTCTACCACGCTCGACTCTCCTCCATCCTCCTGAACCACGACCAACTGTCTATACCTCTGCGCCTGTTCCTCAGCCTGTCCAGGGCGAAGCTCCACATCATCCAGGAAATCATTATCGACCAAAAACTCTATGGCCTCCGAGATGGTCAATAACGTCTGTTGTAGTGGGGTTTGTAGCATCTGTTCAAAAGATCAGGAGGCAGGGTCATTACGTGGTTTCTTTAGGGTTTTCCAGGAGAGAAAGACTTACGGCACCTAGCAGACTAGGACGAGAGAAAGGGTTGAAGTTCTTCGGCTGTTCCTGCTTTGTAGTAAGTTTTGCAGTATCTCTCGGTTTGTTCTGTGTCCCAAATGTACAGATCAACTCAGCTTTGACTCGAAGACCGTTTGTTTAGTTCTTGAGCAGACTTACGGTATGAGTATAGCGACACTTGTTCCCGAATTTGCATCTTCCCGTCCTTGAGAAGGCTTTACAGATATCTTTTCCCTTTAGATCCTCCGGTTCGGGAGGGGTTGGAGCCACTAGGGGAGCGACTTTGGAATGAACATCGGCCGTCTCTGGTTCTTCGTCCGAATCACTTGAACCAGAGTTACTGGAGTCAGAATCGGAGTCCGAATCGCTTGTGCTAGAACCAGGCGTTTCATCGAGGCCCACTTGCGTTTCCAAGCTCCTCGTCTCAACTCTATTCCCATAACCCGAATCTCTCCCCCTGCCTCTTCCTCTGCCCCTCTCCCCTCCTCTTCCTCTCTCAGCTCTTCCTCGTCCCCGCCCCCGACCTCTACCACGTTCAGAATCCGGTAATATTTCTCCTCTCTCGATCCGACCTGCTCTTTCTTTTTCCTTCTCTGCGACCCGGGTGGCAGTAGGCCACCGAGCTTTTCTCTCAGCGATCCAACGGGCAATCTCTTCCTCTGTCTGGAGAGTTATTCTCGTCCCTGGGATGGTCGGGGTCGATCTGATTGGAAGAAAAAGGGAGGCAGACGCATTAGTTTTCGGGAGTTTTGGTTTTGGGTGGAGAGATGTGATTTACCCTAAACGTTTTAACGCTGCGGCTTCTTCATCCTCATCTTCCCTCTCCCTTCCTTTACTTCCATTCCTATTCCCATTCGTACCACCCACCCCACTCAGATCCCGAACGATCAGATGTCTATCCTCCTCATGCACCCTGACTTCCTTGTCCGGCCCGACATACGCGCAACCGGGGTGAGAACAGTTCCTCCAGAACCCCTGAGCGGATTCGGACTGGCCTTTTTTGAGGGCGATTTTGGTCCGGGTTGGGATGAATGGGGGTTTGGGGGTTGATATGGAGGTCGGGGTGGATTGAGAGGTGGGGTTAGGGTTCAGGCGGGTACGTTTGGAAGGAGGTTCGTTCGATTCCTGCAGCTTTGAGGTGGAGTTTGAAGTACCCGTCAAAGGCGACTGCGCTTGAGCCGCAGCTTGTTCAGCGAGGTAAGTTGAGGAATACGTATACCCCTCGTTCGTCTGAGCCGGTTGACCGTAGACCATCTGTGGGAAGAACGGGTTGGGATACCTTTGCATATCGTTCGGATACATCCCCGGCATCCCGTACCCGGGCATGATCATTCCCGTGGGAGCATGCATCATGGGATACATGTAGCCTTGCACTGGTTGCATAGGTATGGAAGGTACGGCTTGAGCGGGTGGTTGATAGGTCATAGGATTTGAGGGGAGGGAATGATGGGGGATGAGAGGTTTCGAGGTGTTACTCCCTCGTTGTTGGTGCTGTCGGGGCGGCATTTTTTGGAGAAGACGCAGTAAAGCCTTCTCTTTGTTATCGTATGACTTTCCGAGGTCTCTTAGGAGGTTTTGCGGGATTGTTTTGAACGATCAAGAGTCGAGTTGCTCTTGAATCGAGGTTCATCTAATTTCTGGCATGGATATCAACTTAATTTGCTTCCGCTCGTTTGACTTCGTCATAATCTCGAACGAAAAGCCAACCTATTTGACCTCGATTCACTCCGACAACGTCAATTTCAACATTCAAGATGAAGTCAGGCAACTGGGAAGGGTTCTCAGGTGATATTCCAGCGAAATGGACTGATATATCTCTTAGCGATGATACGCACGGCAGACCATGGCTCCCGATAACGAGGACGAAAGATTATACTTTGATCTTTCCTATCGATCATCAGAATAATCAAGTACGTCTGCCTGACATTAATATCAATCCACACATTCTTTCAATCAAATAGTCTGACCATGAATCCCAGGTCCTCCTAGGTCTCAAAAAGAGAGGTTTCGCTCAAGGCATGTGAGCCTCTTGCACTTTTCACCTTGTCCGTGAAACCAACACCGCTCAGTTTACCCCCTCCTAAAACTCAGATGGAACGGGTTCGGCGGGAAAGTTGAAAAGGGTGAAACGATAGAACAATCCGTCGTCCGGGAACTTCAGGTAAGTCTCTTACAATCCGTTCAAACCTCCCAAGCTTATACTGCGTGTTGTAGGAAGAATCAAACCTCGTCGCTCAATCGATTATCTATCGTGGTCAAATGCTATTCAACGCTCAACCCGTAGTTCAAGGGGACAGAGAAGGGGATGGACAAGACCATACTATTCGGATACACGTTTATACCGTTCATTCGTGGAAAGGCATTGTGGAAGAGTGAGAACACTTTTTCTTCTGGTTGCCCTTGTTTCACCACAAATGAACCCACATTTCTTGACTCAGGACAGAGGAGATGAGGCCTCTCTGGTTCCCTCTCCCCTCTCCCTCCTCCCCTGTGGCAGCAGCTCACGCATCATTCGCTTTCCCATGGAACCAAATGGTACGTCCCCCTCCCCCCTTTACGTCCCATCAATCCAGCTCAACCCCTAATTCGAAACAACCTCATCCTAAACCTTATCACCCGTTCCCGATCCTATGGACGACCAAAAGCACCACGAAGCTAAAATCTTCCTCCCCCCTCTTCTCACGCACGCCCAGAGGCAGGGGGACGAGATCGAATTCTATGGTCGGGCTGATTTTTATCCTACACCCCCGTCATCGAGCCAGGTGACAGACATTTTGGAACAAAAGGCGGAAGAGGAGATCCCGATTTTGAGGGATTGGGAGTTGAGAAGGTGGTGGTTCGTCCAAACCCTGTGAGGTTCGGGATCGTCAAATCCAGAACCTACTTTTTGAAATCGTGGACGATGCTTGGTCTTAGCGTCAACGAATTCCATCTCCTCTGAAGTTCGCCTCCGTTGAGATGGGCCGATTGCGGCTATCGAAGCTGGTCTAAAGGAAGAGAAATCGTTCACGAATTGGATCGTATAGAACATCTCAAAGACTCGTCTCGCATGTTTTGCAGTGTGGCAGGTGATACTTCGATTCGGAGCGTTCAAGAGGGCAAGTGGGCTGATAATCCTGTCGTACGTTACTCGTATCGACTAAGCAAACAAGTCGTCAAATCGGGTATCATTCCGACTCTGATTTTGATTGTGAATAATGAAGCATTTGAATTGTCTTTGCCACCTCACGTATCCGTAGCATCACTTTGGTTCAAGCTTGACTCTGCTTTGAAATTTGAGAGTATCAGCGGAATTCCGGCATATTGACTGGCAGAGCAAACGGGCGAGATGTCAACTGCCTCCTCGTCGTCCGATTGCCAATCTCCGTCCAGGATTTTCAAAATCGGTCAGTTCTGGGACCAACTTTGAGAATGGGGTCATTCCCGTCCTGCTGGTCCATTTCGGCGATCCTTGTTTCATAACGATACATATATGATACATCCTCTTCTCAATCCGATATACACTCCTCCACTCGCTTCAATCCTGACTCAAAGGCTGATCGGGGATCAACAAGAACGATTCCCTCCTCTTCCCCTCCCTCGCCAACCCGGGTGGTCTGACGGTAGATCCCGAACTGGACGGTGCGAGGGAGGAGGAACTGGATTGTCTACTCATCCCCTCCCCTTCCTCCTGCCCTTCCCGGTTCTGCTTGTGAGCGGGACGGGCGGGGAAGACGGAATGATCCGTCAACATTTCTTCGGAAGATTCGGTCCTCCCTACCCCTTCCAGATGAACGGGTCGGGTGGTAGAATAAACCTCATCCAGACTACTGTGGTTCGAATGTCCTTGACCTTGCCCTTGCCCTTGACCTTGAGCTTGACCCTGAGGCATAAGAGGAACCGGTTTCCTCTTGACCGGCCCACCCGGCCCGCTACTCATCCTCTTCGAACTCAAACTCCTCCCCAACGTGGTAGACCCTGAACTGGGGTTACGCTGTAGTCCCGTCAGGTTACGTGATCCCCTCGAATGAGCCTTTCCGAACTCATCCATCGTGGAAGATTCCGTCCTCTCAGGTCCGTACAGGTACCCATGCGTGTCCCAGGAATTACTAGCTGACGAGGCAGTCGCGGGGGACGTCTCGGTGGAGGAGGAAGAATATTCCCCCCCGTTCTTCTCAGGTGAAGGATCCGACCCCGCGGATGGTTTTGAAATATGACCCGATCGATCCGGTTCTTTAGGTAAGACGGGGATGTTCAATCCGATCGGAGCGTGTTGCAACCTCGTCAACTCGATATCCCTCCCATTTTGCGTCTGTTTCTCTTCATTCCCCAGCTTGACCTCCCGATCGTACGGGTACCCGTTCTCCAATCCTGCCGAGTTTGGGTCACTGGCATGATCCTGACGATCCCTCCATCCACTCGTACTCATCAGGGTAGGACCGGAAATCTCCGTAGTCTCTTCTTGCACGTTCAAACCCCTTCTCCCACTTTCCTTACTATCCCTCTTGCCTCTTCCTCTCGCGAAGAACCCCCGGATCCCTCTGGGCTCGGAAGGCGGGGAGAACATCCGCAGGGAAGATTGTGATAACCAGATCGTCTTCCTCTGCCTCTTCCTCCATAACCAGAACGCTAGGAAGGCCAGTAAGAGGGTACCCAAGATGGACCCTACTACGGCCCCCGCGATCGTCCCCGTCGTACTTCCATTGGAACCACCCCCGTCGTCTTGACCGCCATCGGACCCTGAATCGGTCCCGTTCAGACAAGTGGGATTCCCACCCCGAAGAACGGTAAAGCTATTACTAGCACCCAAGATCTTCCCCGTCCCGTCCCCCCGTGCCTGGGCGTAAAGGATGTATCGACCGAGCGGGAGTACGACGTGGGGGTAAGTGTATTGGTTGGAAGAGGCGGAGATGAGGGTGATGTTTTTGGTTATGATGGATGAGCCTGTCGGAGCTGCTCGAGGGACGAATCGACGGGCTGGACGGGTTGGGGTAGAGATGGAGCTGGTCGTTGAGGTGGGACGGGTGGTGGGGGTGGCGATTGTACTGCTCGGGACGGCCGGTAGGGTAGATGACCGCGATACACTCCCGCTACTCGAGATGGACGATGAACCTGCTCTACTCGACCCTCCTGTCAGAGAACTACTGATTGAACCCCCTGAACTGGTCACGGAAGAATCACTAGCAGTCGACCCCGATCCACCCGGAATGACCTGATCGATATTCTCATTGGTCACGAATAAATCGACCAACTGACTTCTCGCCCCGTTTGTCAGGTCTGAGGGAAGCGTCCATTGGAAACTGTTCCACCAAGGAGAAAAAATCGCATCGGTCAGTTTGAGAAAAGGTATCGACGATAGGATTGAGAATCAATCACCTGTAAGCAGCACAGGCGTAGAGGGTAGGGATGGGTGCGAAGTTCAAGACGAGGTTCGTATTCGTCGCTTGAGGACTACCGGTCGTCGTGGTCGTCTGAGCCAATGCGATCGAAGGCACGTTGATCAACCCCAGGACAGTGATCAGAACGGTAAAAGAGGTAGTGGAAGCGGGAGAACGCATGTTTGAAATCGTAAAAAAGGGAGAGAAAGCAGAGATCCGTCGTCGTCGTGAGCAAAGCGTATATATCTTGTCGTTCAGAGTGTAAAGTATGTCGTGGCGTCGTGGAAAGAGAAACGAAAGTGAAGAGTGAAAGAGCGGAACGGTCGTATGTTTTGCGTTTTTCCTAATGACAATCCTCGCCAGCGAGTTTGTTTCTTCCAGGGAACGAGCAGGCAGGTCCTTTGAGTAGGAATGAGGCGCAGCTCCTTGGTTCTAGTTGATGGAGTGTGGGTGGTGGATGTGTCGTATCCGATGGGATGGTCGATGTGGTGGACGTGGTCGATGTCGTCGTCGATGTGTCTGTCGTCCCAATTTCTCTGATCAAGGGATGTAACAAGTCGTCGAGCCAGGTCGATAACCCTCGAATGGACCCGATCACGGCATGTTTACGTAATCCACCTGAACCTAAGCTGATATCGGCACCTTTCCCTTCCCTTCCCCACAGCCTCCACAGCCTCGACCTCGCTCCGTCACTCGGTCATCCTCACTATGATTCATCATGTAACAACAAGATCCAATCCCAATAAACCCCAAGGTATACCTCGTTCTGAAAATCCGATCTCGAAGGAAAACGAAACATACCCCTCCTCACATCCTCCCCCCTCCCAGACCTGACCTGACCTGACCTCTCGCCCGCTACCTATACCCAGACCCAAACGTATGTCCACTCTCACTAGTCTGTCCCACAGAACTCCTCGTGGTACCAGTCAACCCCCCATCCGTCCGTGGCGATCGCATCGGTTCCGTCGCCTATCGGATCGAAAAACGAAAAACACACAGGGTTCAACGCGGGAGTTTCAGGTAAGGACGAGCTAGACGCGCGCGCGTTGGAGTACTGACCTGTTCATACCCCGGCGGTAAGATCTCATGCATCATCACCTCCTCCCCCCCACCTCCCCTGGGCGGATCGACAAACGGTCCGTAATCCTGTAACCTCCCGTCCACTTGCATACGCGAGGAGAGCGAGGAGGGGGAGGTCATGGAGTTGTGATGGGACCCTTCGATGGGCGAGGCGAGACCTGGGATGGCCGTCTCGCTCGACCGACCGTGATCGTGAAGCAACGCGAGCGTTTTCTCTCGATACGTCTGGCCCCAGATCGGGTGGGTCGTCGGGGTAGGTGTCAAGAGGGTATGACTCCCTTCGGAAGAAAGAAGCACGTCAGGTCGACCCACTTGAACCCATGTAGATCCGTCCGTCGTGATCCCCGAATTCCTATTCCCCCCTTCCAAACCGCTCGGGACCGTCCCCCCAGTCTCACCCGCCCGACCAGCTCGATCCCCCTCCCCCCTCTCCCCCATGGCGAAAAACGGTTCCAACCCCTCCCCACCTTCCCCATCCCCATAAACCCGACTCAACCTCTCCCGCTCTTTCGGATCAATCAGATCCAACTCCCTCGTCTTCTTCGCACGTCCTTTCTTCCGTCTCATCAGCAGGAAGAGGATCACGAGTAGACAGAGGACGAGGAATCCTCCGATGGAACCGGCGATCGCTCCGATGGGCGGGTTTGATTTTCGATCACTCAGGGTCGGATCTATGAACGGGGTTCCTGCGCGCGGATGAAATCGTTGATCTTATCGATCAAGAACGTCGGACCGACTCACCTGTACTTGCATCAGGATTAGTGAGCTTGATAACCGGGGCTTCCGCACTACTCATCACTTTCAATCAGCTCTCGAATAGTTCATCGCGTTATTGTCGATCCGACCCACGTGGAATTGACAACCATGTAATCGAGCGACAAGTAGTTCTTATCGCCCGTCCCGAGGTTTGTCACTTTCATCGTATGATTCGACAACTCCAAGTTGGTAGCTGTGAAAACTATAGCGTGCTTATCATCAGAACGGATAGACCGAGATTCATGATCACTCGAGAGGTACTTGGGATTTGAGGAATGAACTTTGGGTTGTTCCCATTCAATCTGTTCCCGCCCAACGTCCCAGGTCAGGAACCCTCTAACAGTCGACTCAGGATACGCAGATACTCACACGCTGGTTTTTCCATCGATTTGAACACTATAAGCTCCATTGGAAGGTGATACCGCGCCTATCGCATGTCAGTCGTTTCGTTAGCTTTGAAACGCGAGATACTTCAATAGGGGACGGACCGTAAAGAGCAACAGTCTGCCCGTAGAACGTGATCTCCGTCGTATCGCCCGTCCCATAACTCAAACTAGTCTCATCGAGTCGAAAGAGTCAAGAACATGAGATCGACCTGATGATGGACGACTCACCGTCCGGTCTTGTCCATAAAGTTAGCCACACCTTCAAACTGTTCCACCCAAGAATTACCGGAATAACTGAAAGCTGGGTTCGTATTGTCTATACGAGAAGTGAAAAGCGGGTCGCTGGAACAAAAAAGGACGGTGTATCAGATCAGAAATGAGAAGAGTGGACTCGCAAGTGAACCAACGTGGGAAGTCCGATATCGGTGCGAACGATGAGATAATCGACGTCCAGCCATGCCCCCATAAGAGTCGGAGTGTTTTGGATTTCCTACAATCACAAGCAATGATCATCAGTATGGGTCAACAGTACTGTGAGAGTCCCTTAGAATGCTCACCAAGGTATGTTCTGCACTGGAATCCAATCCACCCGCAGCGAAGATTTGTACTTGTATCTCATCTGGCGTCTTATATCCATCGCCGACGAATTGCTTCTCATCCAGGCGGATAGTGAATATGTCCTAAACAACATCATCACATCTTTAGCAGGTAAAGGACCCCCGAAAAAGACAAAAGAGGAGGAATCTCGAATCGTACGTGGTTCCACCGTTTAGCTCCATAATATTCGATCCCTGTCCCGTAAAACTTAAACGTAGCGGTCTCATTGGCGTACTGTACAGCCTTGAAGGTTTGTGCGAAGTAGTAGGGAAACTTGGTGTCCGACGCTGCAGTTCCATCGACCCATTTGCTGGAATAAGCTATCTCAGGCGCCGGATTATCGTATGTGATCTCGACAGTGGGCATCTTGAGGCGACCCGTAGTTGGATGTGCCGAGGTTCTTTAGCAGTGTGAAAGGATGAGGGAGTACAAAGTGATCAAGTCTGATTTCGAACGAGAACCTTGAATATCGAAACGATGCGAAGTTGAGAGCGATACAAAGCCTGAGCAAAGATTCATCCGCTTTAGGTCTCAAATTTGCTTCCGGGGAAAAAGCGAGTTTCACATTTCGAAACGAAAAAGATCAATTTTCCTTCCAAAGGGAAATCGTGGCATGATGTCGTTACAACCTTTCATCCTCATCTATTCCTTGATGCTATGTACCGTGTGGTTCTCCCTCCCCCTCATCCACACCCAAAAGTACGAACACCTCCTCCGGACTCCTCCCCAACACCGTACTCGCAAACTCGTACCCCTCTTCCTTCCTCATGACAACCTCGTACACCTTTTTATAATCTCTTGCCAAATTGGCCAATGCGCCTTGGTGGATATCGCTCGATATTCTAGGAGAAGATAACAGAGCCAGCCGGGGGGAAGAGAGGATGTTGATGGATGAAAGGAACGTTTCGAGCGTCTTGATGCTCTTGGCGAGCGATTTTGGATCCGTCCCTGGAACTCGCGACAGCGGTGTTTTCTATCGTTTCAATAAATTCGGAGACAATCGTCAGTCGAAAGTCCTTTCCGGGTCGGTTTTGCTGAGCGCCACTCACGTCTTCCTCTGGTCCGGAGTCCTGCCTCTTTCTGATCGCCTTGACGATCGCTTCCAGTCCACTCTCCTTCAAGAGATTATCGGAATGTCCCTCCAACAACGTTCTCTCCCAACGTTCAATCTCGGTACCCAGTTCGGTCCGTTTACTCATCGTGAACGGATAAGGCTCCATGACATGCTGTAACCATCCAGGAGGATAAAATCAGCCCCACTGTGTCCATCGACCTTGCCTCGCGCACTAACCTGCAAGTACATCCCACAATTGACCAAAAACACCGCTCTTTCCCAATTCCCTTTCCCGCCCTTCCCAGTCGAACCAGGATCATTCGAGACGCCCGGTATGAGCCCTGCCATCCTTTCACACATGGTCCAAACCGGTCCTACCCCTCTCTGAACGACCTCGCCGTATTCTTTCGCACGGTCGGATTCCTCCACTAAAGAGGTGCTGGACAAGGTAAGGATCTGGGTCAGGGTGTGGGCCGAGTCTCGAAGGGTTTGAGGTGGGGAGAGTGTATTGTCGGGCGGCTGTGGTATGTCAGGTGATAAGCTCTTCGCCATAAGAGGAAAGGCAGAAGGAAACGCTCACGTGGAGGAAACGCAGAAGACTCCTTCCCTGTGCGTCCAGACGATCAAGGAACGCTGTCTGAGCTGAATCGTGAATGCTGGTTTCGTTCGGGGATTCAGTCAACATCTCGATGATTTCGATGAGAAGACGACTCACTCGGATAAAGTCTGCGTCAAGATATTCTCCTTTCCGATAGTCCGCTCCATCGTAACAAGGTAGAATTGTACCAGATTGGTGATCTTGTAAGCCATTATCACGCCTTCCTGAGAATCCACCGTGTGTTGTATCCGGATCTGTATTTGGTTGATTCCGTCAGTCTCGAGCGAATCAGTCAAGCGTCCCTTGGACTCACTTTTAACGGACTACATAACCCTTCAAGATCCTTATTCAAGCACCCCCTAGCCAATTTCTCCCTCTCTCTAATCTCCCTCTCCTTCTCATCCTCGCCTTCTTTCTCCGTACCCCCAAATTCCCTCGTCTGCCCAACCATCCTCCGTCCGTTCCTGCGAACATCAAACAACCCATCGAGGAACTCGTTTTCCCCCGCAGTAGTCTGATGCACCCAGGCGAGCATGTCTCCGATGTACCGGGTAGGATCGTGAGCGTGAATCTCGATGGGACGGGGTAGACCGTCCGGTCCACCTCGAGTCAGGGCGATATGGAATTGAGAAGCTATCGAGTTCTGACGAGTGTCCGTCAGGATTTGCAGCGCGTCTCTGCAAGAGGGTCGATATCCATCAGCTCATCAAGTGTAATATAATCACGCAAACGAATTTACTCACTCTAGCAGATCAACTCTCTCTCTCAACCTCTTGACCGACTCCCTAACGACCTCCGTAACCTCGAGCGAAGTATCCTTGGTATACCTCCTAAACTCGAAACAACATGCCCGATGGATCCTTCCGAAGACCAAATCCAATTGATCCCCTGCAAGGGACATGATCTCCTTTGCCACGAGCACCGGATCCCTGCCTTCCACTCCTAATCCATCTTCTTTACCGTTTGGAAGGGCCTCGAGTACGGATTGGGAATCGTCGCCTGCGAGGGTGAAGAGAGTGCCGCAGTCTGCTCTGATACGTTTGATACGGTCCATCGTTTTGAAAAGAGGCTCGTCTATTGTGATCTCCTTTGAATGGAGGGTATCGATCTCGGTAGGGGAGAGAGTGAAATGGGAGATGAACGTAGTGGATAAGATGGATCTCATCTCCGTCGAGGCCCTGTGCATGGAAATATCAGCTTTGTAACGACCCGTTCTTGTGATCAAGAGACATACTGTTGTTCTTGTAGACCTTTTGCTCGGTCTAACAAGGATCGAGTGCCTCTGTTCGCATTGTCTAGTTCGGATTGGATGGCTTCGCAGCGGGATTGCATCTCCTCCAAATGATTCCGAAGGACTTGCAATTTCTACAACCATAGTGAAGCAGGGATCAATATTAGCTCAAACGGTAGATATACCCGAACGAGTGCAGGCTGAAACCCTACTCACCTGATCTACTTTCCCGAAAGCCTCGAGGAATCTGACACTCCCCCTAGCCAGTTCCCCCTCGAGATCCTTCTTGAAGTTCTTTCTCGCTCGAATGGCAGCTTCCGGATCGGCTCTTCTCAACAAAGTCCTTCTGAACTTTCTCGTAGTGATTTTTTCTTTCGATGGTTCATCATCATCATCACTGAATGACGAGGAGGAGGAAGAGGAGTCATCGTCCAGATCTGCATTCTCAGATAACCAATAGTTGTGTTTCTTGCTCGGACCTGCCTCAGCTGAAGTCTTCTTCGGAGTACAGTAATGATCAGAGATGATCTTGAGTGCATCCTGTGTGGGCTTGTCCAAAGTGGACCTGGAGGTTATCTTCCATAACCTTGAGGAGATGGGGTTGTTCCGTGTTGACGAAGCTGTTGATGCGTTGGCGGAGAGTGCAGGTAACGGAAGTGGTAGAGTGTTAGGAGAATCTACAGGAGGCGAAGTGAGCCCTGACATTGCTGAGGAGGCCTGTGAGCTATGGCGACTAGCAGAGAAAGGTTATGTACGCTGTTGAGGGAGACGACGAGAAGGAGAGCAAGTGAAGAAGTGTTGAACTAGATTCTCGCGGGTTCGACCGAACTGATAAACGTCAAGATCCAGTCAACCGGTCAACCTTTGATGATGATATCCGTATAAAGGGCCTGCTGCACGACCATTCACATCTATATTCCCCATCAGCTTACTACCTATCAGCTACTGCAGCTATCACCTAAGTCTTGCTCAAACCGGATCGTACACACCGTTGTCAGGAAACCGGATATCGACGCTCTTCAAGCTCAAGGATGTTCATCCTGTCTTGGGTACAGGACACGCTAGGGTTATCCAGGTGACTATGAAGAGGCTTGAAGTGGCAGTGGTGACCTCACTGACTCTCGATACTCTACTCCTTATCTCTTAGCGGGCCCAACGATGATATGCCCCCTACATCGCTCGCACCTTCACCTCCGTCTCGACCCTCATACGCCGCAAGGCTTTCATCCTATTTCGTCCCCCCCGGCCCTCACATCTTCCCAACCCCAACACAAGTATTGGAAGTCCAACAGATCTTATCGGAGCTCTTGCCTCTCGAATTGTCCTTCCCAATCATGGACCATGCGAAATACTTCACATCCCAGGTTTCTGAGCGGAGCGAATTGAAGATGTTCACAGATAGGGGAGGGAGGCTTTGGGCATCAGGGGCAGGCAATGAGGATTCCGTGGACTTTTTGCGAAATTGGGAATACCTCGAGAGTAAACCCGTTTGGGGCCGATGTCGTCGGTCGATACTCAAACAGCCAGGACAGTCTGAAGTAGTAGATAATCTACTTACTGGTCGCTCGATTGACCCTAACGATACGGCTGAACAAGAGGAGGAAGATAACATCTGGAAGATCAAGCATATCACCGTCTCCCTCTCCTCCAAGGATCAAGGATGGTCCGGTACTCCCGAGCTTATAGGGACCTACGAGCAATCATACTCCTGGTTCGAAATCGGGATCAAACGACCGATCATGACGAACCCTCCTTTACCTGAACCGACTTATGAATACCTCCCGGGGCAATTAGAGATCCAGAAGAATAAGCACGCTTTCCGGGAGTTCTCGGAGCATGAGATCTTCTTACCCCTTTCCAGCCCGTTCATACAACGATTGCGAAAGGGCGATAAGATTGTGGTTTTAGCCAAAGCCAGATATCCTGTGAGTTTTCCATTATCCCGTATTCAAACATCTCCATCTTGACTAATATAGTCCAATACTTTATCTGTAGGGTTGGGCAAATTACGTCAAGTAAGTCCAATTATTAAGGTGTGTCCAGAGCGCCAATCATTGACGATATTCCCCCCCTTCAGCTCCGCTCATATCGAAATCGAATACGGGCTTTAAACACTGCTTAGGCCATATAGGATCCAGCTCATTTGTACTATTGCTCCTAGGTTGTTTTGTACAGTTCCAGCTCTGATCCAGGTTTTGTACCCCCGATAACATACACGTATACCCACCGGAGAGAGATATAGGGATATGCCCTAAGATCTGCACCTGGCGCCATCACAATGGAAACATCATGTGACATGGGGTAAAGATATGATACAAGCGAGTCTGAAACTCTATTATTCGATGATTTTGACGTGCTATGTATTGAATGTTTCAGTCAATTTATATCGACGCAACGCGTCATTCTGTACCGTACTCACCAATTCATCGATCGTAGTGTACAACAATCCCTCGTCAATGAGACTTTCCAGTGCACCCCTATTGTGGTAGATCTCATCAGCATCGTTGTCCGACTGTCTTTTTCGCAATCGTATGCGACTCACATGAGCGCATCATTATCCTGACCCTGCATAACATGTCCCAAAGCTTTCGCGATGGTGGAAACGTGACAACCTTCTTCCCCTGTCGAATCCCTTTCGATAGTCTGCAAGATAGCCTTGTGGAATGAATTCTGGTTGCTCCATCGGTCATCGTCGTGGTTATTGTTCCCACCGCCAGGAAGGTAGTCGGAATGGACATTGCCTCGAGGAGCGCCGGCGCCACCAACAGACTGTAAGCAGGCATGTTCAATCGATCGGTTCTATTGAAGGAGATGCGTAAGGACATAACGTACCCTTGATGGATTCCGTAAGCTGAGACTGATATATAGGGCTTCCAGGAGATGATAATGAACTTCATTGAAATCTTCCACTTTCCTGATGTTCTGGGCGGAGATGTGTCGTTTCCCACCGAAACTCTTCAATGTTCCTAGAACTGCGACGTAAGTGTCCTGCCTGCAAGGTCGAAATCCAGGTTGATCAGTGTAAATACTCATGACAGTAATGGAGCAAGCTTACTCAATCCCATCGGACTTTCCCGAATCGTCATCCGAAGTGTCAAGCCATAATCGTGCTGCTATCTCGCCAGTTCCGTCTTCTACCGTATACGAGATGTTGGTGGCTGTTCGACTGATGTTTCGTACGACTCCAACTATTCGGACCTGTGATTCCGACGATTTGAGTAATTTGCTAGGTGTACGAGCAAATGATCGTCCACTTACGCTACCTACATCGGAGGAATCGACTTGAAAGTCGGCATCAGGGTGTGGTTGTTCTGCATTATGAAGCTGCTTGATAGTGACTGGCCGTAAGGTAGAGGAACCTCCTTTCTGGAATTCAGCAGGTCAGTATTGAGGACGTACACCCTATACTTCTAGTACTAACTTTGCCTCCACTAGGAGAGCCCTGACTACCCATTTGACTTCCAGCTGCAAAACCACCACCACCTCCACCATTGTAGTAAGGGTTGTTGTTGCCTTCGTAACCTATTTGATGTTGGTCATAAACGTCAGCTCACTGTATAACGGCCGCGATCAGCGCAACTGACTGTTCATGGCGTTCTTCAGAGATTAGGTTATTCGTAAAGTGGATGGTTGTGTATTCCTACCAAGAGTCTTTTATCACTTCATGACACGCTGTCCGCTTACTTGTCCAACATCTCAGGGATTGAGGTCAAGCTAATCATCTTCGAACGCGAGCGAAATGACGCGAAGCGTGTTTGATTGAATCTGAAATATGACAGATCCGCGGTACAACTTTATGATATAGCTATGTCGGCGATGTGTAGGAGTATCTGATCATGGTACCCAGGCGATTGGCCAGCTGTGACCATTTAGGTTCGCCCATTGAACCTATTTCCTTCGGTATAGATCGTGCTTGGCATGAGATTTACTTTGTCTTGTATGGGTTACGTTATGCGTCGTGCTTGATAAATCCATCCAAAGAAGTCTGATGCTCATCGTTCTGCAAGGCTCACTCAGATCAGCCTGGAATCTCGAAACTTTACGGTCCAGTGATACCTACCGCAGCGTCCACCTTGTCTTCGACCATCTTCGCTCCACCTCGCGACTTTCTTCCTGACTCGCGTTGGCTGACTAGCCTTGTCTTGCTGTGGAATTCTTCTTTATCGACAACCTCAATCTCATCATCGCTGCTCTCCACCTTGACGGGCTTCGGCTTTTTGCTCTGACGTTTGGCGTCCACATCTTCGGTAATAGGGTCTGCTTTCCGTTTAGCTTTCCTATCAGCGCCGATTGGCTTGATTTCCTCCTTAACCTGTGGAGCATTGGAATCGTCGCCCAACCCTTCTATGCCCTTTACATCCTTACCCTCCTGCTTGACAGGACTATGTACCTCATCACGCTTCTCCGGCTTCAGCTTAGCTTTCTGATTCATTATCTTTGAAGAAGGACTTCCCGCGACTTCTTTCTTCGCTTCCTGCTTCTTGAACATACTGGCGATCCCGTCCTTACGCTCAGAAACAGGTTGGATATAGGTCTCTGAATTAGTGCCTACTCTTCCCACTTCTTTGGGAACCGGATAGCTGCAAGAAAACTCCAGTGGGTCAGAAGTAGCGCGACAAGCTCTGTCAAGGGTACCAACCATTCCACCTCCCCGTCGTAAGGTCTCAACAGAGATGCGACCTTTCCAGTCCATCCGTCCCGACAATCTAACCATCGAAGCGCTTCTTCCTCTCCGTTGAGGATACAAGGCATCCGATCGTGTAAAAACTCCAGAGATTTCGAAGGAGTGGTGGTGAGGATGGTAAAAGTCCTCAATGGAGGGTCGGAGGATGCGGAATCTAGGTATTTGACAGTGTCATACAGTCCTGCTAAGAGCATCAAATTAGGGGCGGAGGAAGTGGAAGTGGAAGGTAGCCTGGTAAGGTGGGGAACTTTGTTCGTTCCTTTCTACGAGCCCAGAGCGGGAAGTCAGATTGATGTAACTGGCCAGAATCGTCAGCCTGTGACACACCTTTTGCCACTCGTAATATCTGTTCCAGAAGCAGTAAGCAATGTTCTATAACAATAACGGTACACGACAACTGACCCCTGTACAACTACTATACATCGTTTCGGTCCTTTTAGGGATTGCCACATGCCCCCAGCATTATCACTAAGAGGAAGTGCATCAACATACAGTCTTGAGACTGGCTACTCGTTTCGCGTTCCGACTTACATGAGGTTTTCTGAACGAGCGTTGATAGTGTTCAAAGGTGCAGAGGGAGCGTATTTGGACCAGTGCGGGATAAGTCCCCATTGCCTTGAGTACGCTCTCATCAATCGTTTCCTCAACATAGTTCGGGAAAACTTCACTCACATTGTCTCAATGACCAATTCTTGGTTTCCCAAGACATCCAGCTCTTTTTTGACTGGTTCTTCCTCCTCATCCTCTCCTCCCCCGCCTCTCAGCCTAGCTGAAGTAGAAGAAAGCCTAATGATCGGGCAGTTCGTGCGAGGTGCAACGTTAAAGTTGTTGGGCCTCCAGTGATCCTCGTCCGCCCATGGGATAGATTCAGCTCGTTCTCTCAATCTTCTTGTTCGCTCTTCTTGGCTCATTCCCGCAAAAGGATCCACTGATCGATCTTCTTCTACGGGCTCTTCTTCCCTATCCTGGTCAGAAACAGGAGGGCTTTCGACATCCCGTTCCTCATTGTTCACTTCAAGTTGTGCCTGAGCTCTACGTCTTTCTCTCCTTATCCTATCCCGCTCCCGCCTTTCTTGCCCCAGCTGAGCTCTTCGTTGAACCGCAACGTTAGGCCTACCTCTGTTCTCCCGATCAAGTGCTTGAGGGAAATGATTGGCTATACCCAATCGTACCTGTTCGGCCTGCTCGTCAAGGTAGATACACCGTACTCAGCGCATGTCGTCCGAAGGATAAACCCTTCTTGACTTACCCCTAAGCCAAGGGCATACCGGCCACACATAAGGAATACGGATCGCGTTCAGGCGTGTAGAAAGAGTACCACTTGACTTGGAATCTGACAGGCTGAGTTCTATGTCAAGCTGAGTTAGAGTTCCCAACATACTCTACATCTGTTTACAATTCCCGATCGATTGTCATTACGTCATGCTAGCGCTCAATATGATATGCAGATCTACAGAGGCCTACCAGGCTACCAGCTAGTTCAGAAGATCTAGGGTACTGGTTGATAAGCCTCAGAAAGATCAGAAATGATAGACTGTGACTGAACATAGCAGCTCAGACAAGCGAAATGCGCGACGATCTGTAGGTCTGTAGAGGTCCAGGATGAGGATTTAGCTGCAGATGATTGCACTGAATGGACAAGGAACTGGGGGGACGTCCCGTTTAGCCAGACGATACCCAACAGTTCTAGCCGCTGAGGCGGATCAATTCACCGTCCCCGCTTTGGCCAGACCCAGTGATACGCATTAGATCGAATAACCCACACGCCTTTACACAAAAAAACAAAAAAAAATCCAGTCTCTTCCCCCAATCCGCAATCCCGTCCAAAATCTAGCATCCATAGTCTTTTCGAGACGAATGGATTAGATGTCGTCAATCTCGTCTTCCTCGAACAAGACCTCGTCACCCTCCTCTTCACCGTAAGCCGTCTCGTTCTCGTTGACTTTGACGGTATCGGGCAATTCACCGTATTGCTTGAGGTTTCGTGCCTATCAAATCGAAAAAAGAGTAGGTGGGTAAGAGGGAGGACGAAATTTGGTTGAATTGAAGAAAAGGGCTTGCCTCGTCAGGAGTGTACTTTACGATCACATCGGCTTTGTCATCCTGGAAATCTCTCAGCGAGAGAAGAACGATATCTCCCTGGTTGATCCAGACCTATCATGATTTCATAGAATGTCAACACGCCTCTTTCTTGACTGTCTTTGGGACAGAATAACGACAAACCTTTTTCCTCATCTTTCCTCGAATATGAGCCAATCGCTTCTCTCCATCGAAGCATTGAGCTTCTATACGACCGTTACCCAACATCTTCAATACTTGAGCGTACTCTGTTATATGGTTGCAAGATGTGGCAATCAGTCTAAGAGAAGCAAGTATGAAGTGGAAGAAAAGGGCAGGGGTGACCAACCTTGTCCGTCCTCCTTGAAGACCAATTCACGCTTCTCATCGTCGTTCTCGTTCTTCCCTCTTCTCCTGTTCTTTCCACCCTGTTGTCGATGTGTAGTTTTTGTCAAATTGGTTGTAATTGATCACAAGGGGTTGGCGGATAGTCGAAAAGGTATTGTCGTTCGAGGTTCATAGGTAGGAGGTGGATTGCGTCATACAGTTGAGATAGTAAGAAGAGCAATTATCAGTTCCTGTATCTAGCGGATAAATCTACAGCTCTGATGTGCTGACCTTTCCCTTGTTCTGTTGTAGCAGTCGAAACCAATTAGTCTTTAATTTATCACCTTAACAATAAAATCCCAACTAACCTTAGGCATCGTGTATAACTCGGTTCTTTCCCGTTCTTAATTCGTCTTGGGGTCCTTCTGGATGTTGTTTCTTGCAGACTTATGGATCTGCTATAATCCAAGAGTCGTACGTTGGTTTGTAATGTTCAAGCTCTAGGTGTTTGACTCGGATGCAAGGTCCCGAACTTTGAAAGGGTCGATTATGACGGAGTGAGGTTGCCTCTTTGTCGAGATTTAGGCGCGTGAAAAGGGTGAAGCTTGATTTATTAGGTGATCCTGAATAAGAAGTACCACCGAGTCTTGGTGTAGAGGGACAACTCATCTGGCTCAAGTCATCGCAACTCACCATTTCTCTCTCTTGACCTCTTCAACTTTCAACGATACCTGCTACTACAAAAACGATTGCTACCATCTGAATTGGGTCTGTCTCAGTATATATTCAGAACCATATACGATCGAACCTTGCCCAGACAGCAATCTGCACAGTTCCCCGCATCTTCCCCTTTATAGAAGGGGGTCTACTCGATGCAAAGCAATTGGCTGTGGCATAGGATTGAGACATAGCTCACTTGATTGTTTTCTAACAACACACGTATCATCAAATCGAGCTTCTGGCACTCTCTACACCTTCTACAAGATCTTCTTGAACACATCGTGAGTGGCTTGGAAAATTGCTCATTGAGCGCTGAAGGCCTTGACCTAGCCTTGTTACGAGGACCACTCAAACGCTGACGTTGATGTTCCACGTCTGTAGTTTTCTCGTACTTCAGGTCCATCTCGTACATAACGAATCAGACAACCATGTCATACCCTAATCACAACCCATATCCTTACGCCCAGCCTCTCTATCCCCAACCTCCATCCTACCAACAAACCCCACAACCGAATTTCTACTCCGCTTCGCAGGTACATCAGTCAGCATATCACATGGACCCGTTTAGACAATGGTATAAGCAACAATTGGCTACCTTGACTTTTAACTCCAGACCGATCATCCAGGGTCTGAGTATCGCAGCTATGGAGAGGAGGGATAAGAATGATTGGAATGGGATGACTGCGGTTGGGGAGGAACTTGAGCAAGCTATCGCAAGGGTAAATACTTCTTTCGGAACTCAAGAAGACTTCGAACTGACCTGCTTCAATTGAAGGCACCTTCAACGGGAAAATTACCACTATTGTACTTGCTCGATTCCATCTCCAAAAACGTCGGACCTCCTTACACGACCCACGTCTTCC
Source organism: Filobasidium wieringae (assembly GCA_001600055.1). Taxonomy (NCBI): domain Eukaryota; kingdom Fungi; phylum Basidiomycota; class Tremellomycetes; order Filobasidiales; family Filobasidiaceae; genus Filobasidium; species Filobasidium wieringae. The sequence continues at coordinate 956,024 of BCIV01000006.1, forward strand.
CTCGTTTCATCGCCGCTACCTTTCTTCTCGCTTACTCTACGGTAGAAGGAACCACCAGGACTGATATGGAGAAGATGTTGCGTACTTGGCGACAAGGAGGTGTAGGAGGAGTTGAGCTCTTTGGACAGGAAGTGAGGGAGAATATAGAAGCAGGGATCTTTGGGAGATCGGTTTCGAATGGAATGGGTTTACAGGGAGGTTACCCTACCCCGATCCAGTATGGTGGATATCCGCAACAGGTTCAGGAGAGGGTCAATACACCTCCCATCGCACAATCGGGATTCATGAGTCATCAAGTGAATGTAGAGAAACAGAATGTGTTGAAATCGTTGAGTCGGGCGTTGCACAGTAAGAGAACAGCTTTGAGTCGTAATCCAGGAGATGCGGAAGCCAAGGTGCATGTCGGCGTTCTAGAGCAGGTATGTTGCTATTCTCATGGTATGATAGACTTTCCTGATGTTCAATGCCACAAAAAAAAGATCGAGAGATTGTTAGCTACCTCAAACGTTAGCCCTCAGGAGATCCGGGATATACAAGCTCAATTGGATATGATTCACAACGAGAGTTCGAACCAAATTGGACCTTTGTCAGGTCAAAGCACCCCGATTCCGCAAGAATTCCAGACCCGTCCAGTCGATCCTTATGGCGATGCGCCTGTTGTACAAACTAGTCGTTCACAACAACAACATCTCGCTCCTCCCCGTCATCCTTACTCGAACGGGGGTGGTACTCCTATGACTTTTGAACCAGGTCATAGTCGATCAGGTTCGACACCTGTGATCCCACACGCCACCGTACCTGCGCCCGCCCCTGCGACGGGGAAGATGGATTTCGGAAACTTGTTGAGGGATTTAGCTTTTGCCGGTGTGATTGGATCCAATTCGCCCACCCCCGGTTCGACTACCCCTATTCTTGGTAGAGCTAGGATCAGGGAGGGTAGTGTGACCAGTAACGGGAGCGCTGCATTTGGGAATGGGACTGTGGATGAGAACAAGATCGAGGAGGAAGATGGTTTGCAGGAGTACGAGCAGTTGATTTTGAGCATGAACGTCAGCTTGACCCTTACAGACTTGAGCAAGTGAGTTGCCGGAAAATGACTGATGTGGATTGCCGCTGACTGCCTATGAAACGCTCAAAGGACTTGGGACTTCCAGCCAACAACACATCTGCCGAACAGATGTTCCCAATGTGCAGCTCGGTTCCCGGCTGGTACGACTGGAAAAGATAGGTTGCAAGCGCATCTTGATTGGCACTTCAGACGCAACAGAAAAGAGAGGGAGAGTGAAGGAAGGGGAGCGAACAGACGATGGCTACCAAGAGCAGAGGTTAGTAGTCAGCTTGAATCTATTTATCTGGAACGTCTTTTGAACATTCATCCATTTATAGTTCTGGATCAAGGATGTCGCGTCGACTTCAGTAGCCGCGGATGGCGCGAGTTCGAGTGTTCTCAATGCAAGCAGATCAACATCAGGCATGGCTCCCAAAGTGGATGCTGCGGCCATTGCCAAAAAGAGAGAAGAGTTGCAAAGTGCCTGGATTCCTGTCCCATCCGATCCGACCAAAGCTGCGTTACCTTGTCCTATCTGTAAAGAAAAGTTCAATAGCGAGTTCAATGAGGATGAGGAGGAATGGATCTGGAAGAATGCTGTAGAAGCCGATGGTCAGGTACGTGGCGTTTGGTCAGGTTTTGCGAAACGGATGGACAGTCCAAACTTAGTAGAGTCGTTGTTTCAGATATTCCATGCGACATGTCGTGCAGACGCTGTGGCGAGTGCCGTCGCCAACCGAATCATCGGTCCAGATTCGACGGTGAAGACTCTTGCTCGTGGTATCAGTCCAGCACGCAGCCGGGCCAACACGCCACAGCCTGTAGGAGCGAGCCCTCTTGCCAACACATCTCCTCGAAAGAATCGAGACATCACTCCTGCAGTCGGTCAGAGCCCAGCGAGGCCTTCGAAATCGCTTGAAGAAACCGATATCAAACCTAACATAGCCGCCCTACAAGCAGCAGAGAGACTGAACACGACTTTAGCCCCTCAACAAGAAGACTCGATCGATTCGCCAACCAGCGGCGGGATCAAGCGAAAAGCGGAAGATCAAGTGGACGCAGGCAAGGAAGTCAAGAAGGAAAAGGCGGAACCGGCTTCGAATGGCAGCGAGATCTGATGTATAGTCAAGTCGTATGCAATATGCCCATGCTCTATCTCCAGATACGGTTACACTTTCTAGTTAGGTTCATAAGGTCGTAAGAGAGAGGTGAAGTGCTTGTGATGGTATAAGGAATACAAAATTGGTGGGGCAGGTCGAGCTTATTTGCTGAGCTGCTTCTTTCGGTAAGCTTCGACCATCTCCTTTTGAATGTTTGGCATGACGGGTGCATGCATCTTGTACTCCATGGTAAATTCACCTTATGAATGGGAGGTCAGCTTCACAGATCTGTATCGCGACTGATGTCTTGCTCCTCACCCTTTCCTTGAGTCATACCACGCAGCTGACTCGAATAACCAAACATGTCGTTCAAAGCGACTTCGGCGGTCAAAGTGAACTCATCATCTCGAACCTCGGTATCAACGATAGTTCCTCTCCTCTGGTTCAGAGCACCAATAACGGTACCCTGGAATTCCACTGGCGCGACAACCTCGACGGCCATGATGGGTTCCAGAATGACCGGCTTGGCCTTCTGGAACGCCTCCCTGAAAGCGCCTAGAGCTGCTAGCCTGAAAGCCAACTCGGAAGAATCCTGAACGTGGGCAGCTCCGTCTTCCAAGATGAACCGACATCCATTGATCGAGTGACCGGTCAAGAATCCTCTATCAAGAGCTTCCTTGAAACCCTTTTCGATGGCAGGAATGTACTGGTTGGGGATGTTTCCTCCGATCACTCGGTTATCGAACGAGGTATCCTTCCCTGTATCGGGATCGATTTCCATAGGCTCGATGCTTCCCTTGACCTTTCCGAATTGACCCGCTCCTCCACTCTGTTTCTTATGAACGTAGTCGAACTTGGCAGGCTCCGTGATCGTCTCCCTGAAAGCCACTCGAGGTTTACCAGTAACACATGCGACGTTATATTCACGACGCATTCGTTCGACGTAGATGTCTAAATGTAATTCTCCCATTCCCGAGATGATGGTCTCCTGGGATTCCGAATCGACGTGGACTCGGAATGTGGGGTCTTCCTTTTGGAATCGGTTGAGCGCTCGAGAAAAGTTGGGGGTCTCGTTACCTTCCGGTCGGATGGAGAGGGAAATGACAGGTTCCGGTACGAACATCGAGGTCTAGATGGCGATCAAATCAAGTCAGGCTGGTTCACAAGTACTTCTAACGACCTGGACTGACCATTGAGAAGTTCGAAGTGCCGTCGGTGAAGGTATCACCGGACGAACACTCCACACCGAACATTGCACAAATCTCCCCCGCACCGATACTCTCCACATCCTCCATCTCATCACTATGCATCCTCACAAGTCTAGGAACCTTGACCTTCTTCCCCGTCCTCGCGTTGAAGATCAATCCTCCCCTCTTCAAAGTCCCCTGGTAAACTCGGAGATAAGTCAATTGACCGTATCGGCCCTCTTCCAACTTGAATGCCAATCCGACTAGAGGAGCCTCGGTAGCGGGTGCGAGGGGGACGGGAGGTGCGGCCGGAGGAAGGGTAGTATCCAACGCCTGAGCGGGTACTTCACTGGGATCAGGCAAGTAAGAACAAACCCCATCCAAAAGAGGTTGAACACCGGTATTCTTGAAAGCCGAGCCGACAAAGACTGGGGTGAATTTGAGAGCGACGGTCGATCGACGGATTGCACTGGCGATGTCGTATTCCGAAATGGGAGATTCGTTCAAGAACAAGTCGGCCATGATATCGTCACCTTCTGCGAGGTGTTCGATAAGCTCGGCTCGCTTCTCATCGACCAAGTCTTTGACCTCTTCAGGGATCTCCGAGGTCTCTCTGACATCCACTCTGCGCATATCCTGCAGTATCAGTGGGTCTGAGGCATAATCCCGGAAGAATTTAAGCACTCACCCCTTGACACCCTCGTTATAAACCGCCTTCATCCTGACCAAATCCACAACACCTCGCAAATTATCCTCCGCTCCGATAGGTACCTGAACGGCCGCAGCGTTCATCCTCAACTTCGTCCGTAATTGCTGGATGACTCGGAAAGGATTTGAACCGGCTCGATCCATCTTGTTGATGAAACAGACTCGGGGGACGTTGTATCGTTTCATCTGACGGTCTACAGTGATCGTTTGACTCTGAGCGAGTGGGAAGGGTTGGTTGGAAGAGCGATTTAGCGATCGATGTTACGAATGAATCTGAAATCTTAAGAAACTCACCTGAACTCCACTGACAGCACAAAGGACCAGAACAGCACCGTCCAAAACCCTCAACGCTCTCTCGACCTCGATAGTGAAATCGACGTGTCCAGGGGTATCGATAATGTTGATCGCATACTTCTCCCCCCTCTCCGCCTTTGCCCAATCCGCCTCGTTCCCAGCCTCCCCGATCTTCTTCTCACCAGGAGGAACGATGGATTTCCAATCACAGAAAGTCGCGGCGGATTGAATTGTTATACCCTTTTCTCGTTCGAGCTCCATGCTATCCATTTTAGCCCCGACGGCATCCCGACCACGAACTTCGTGGATATCTCGGATTCGACCGGTGTAGAACAAGACTCGTTCGGTGAGTGTCGTCTTTCCCGAATCGATATGTGCCGAGCTGTAGCACGGGGTTTCATCTGTGATTAGAACGACATACTCATCGAAAATGAAGAACGGACGGAACGTACATTCCGATGTTCCTCTGTCGACTCAGTCGATTGATATCCTTCTCAGTCAACTCCGGCAACACCCTCTCTGGCCAAACTTGTTCCCCCTCAGCTCCGGTAGTAGGTGTAGCTGCCGCATAGTTTCTTGAACTGATCCAGGTGTTCGATCGGATGGGACTGCATGGTTGAGGAAAAAGACCGCTGGATCGAGGAAGAGAGGCGGATGTTCGGGTGATGAGGGATCGGGTTGATGAGCGGGAGACCGTCTTCAAAGCAGGAGAGGATATCCTCGTCAACCGACGAGCTGCAGAGATGGCAGACATGGTTGAAGAAAACAAAGAACGTTTCTTGATTTCGATCGAGTGGAAACTTGGAAAAAGTTGAATTCGACGATTCGACTTGAGCGTTTTCTGAACTTATTTCAAGTTTGGATCCGCCAAACCAAAGGTCAACGCCGAGGTTAGTTTTTTTGATAAGCATCATTGATTATGACGTGTCAAAAGAAACGATCCTACTGTCGATCGAATGCAATAATGAGGAGTGATGACTAGACGAATACAACCTGATCAAGTAAAAGCATGCGTAATGTAAAATGAGCTACAAGCACAAGTCTGACGGATGATGATAGCAGAGCAGAGTGTCAACGAGTGGGACGGGACAAAGGGGATCTATCCGACGAGGTCGATTATAATCGGAGTGCGATCTCGTAGATAGTGAACATGCATGCGGCGTTGGGTACGACTCGCATCAGATGAGCCGATAATCCTCCGTACAAGGAAGCGGCCCTATTTAGTGACAAACAAAGCGGATCAACTCCCAATTCCTCTCTCCTCACTCTCGTAGAACTCGTACTCACCCTTCTTCCTTGATGACCAACCTGAGCGTCTGTAACAATCCCGTATACCTCGGAGCCTGACCGGGGTTAGGTGCCTGTCTCAGACGAGTCCGGATGACTTCGTGAGGATAAGTGATGAGGGAAGCGACCATCTTGGCACCGCCAGAAGATCCTACTATCCCTACCCATTCTGCCGCTTTCGAACGAGCCGGTTGACCGGGGTAAGTCTGGGTGGAGATCTTTTTTAATCGCTGTATTACGGGGGATTAATTCATCTCCATCAGACCAGCTCGTAAACCAAACCCATTTCACAAAACTCACCTCATATAGAACCCATCTAATTCAACAAACCGCGATCAGGCCTCTCACTCTCCATCATTCAACAGCAACGCAAACCGACTCACTGAATGACCCCCTCGGAGACTCCTAAATAACTAGCGCTCATCCCCTTGTACATCCCCTTGACACCTTCCTTCTGTAAAATATCCCTCGTCATTTTAATGGCCGGTAGAAACTTGCTCGCTACCGTGTTCGTCGTTCCGCCCAGAGCCGGGGCTGGGGCACGCGGTACGGATCCAGCGAGGGGAGCCGAGGGTTTAGGTAGGTTATTCTCCTTGTGCCTAGCTTCCAATTGTAACCTCGTCTTGACCACTAAAGACTCGCGTGAAAAGAAATGGGGAGATCTGATCAGTTCCTTCTCTTCTCGCCCACACTGTCCCTTGAGTGTGGACCGGCTCAAACTCACCCCAAATGGGATTCGTCGCCGTACTGGTGACGATCCCCGCAACAGCTGCCGCTCCTAGATGAACGATCGGGGAACTCTCCGCCGCCTCCACCTTCCCTGTCGTTGATGTGGACGTCGTCGATGTCGTCGCTCCTGTCCCGGTTCCCCCTGAGCCTGAACCGAGGAGATGAGAACCGGTGACGGAGCTGGGGAGTTGAGAGGCGAGGATGGATTTCATTTGGGCGTAGGTTGAGAAGTTGATTGCTCTGTTTGTAACAAGTCGGTCGGTATGTGGCGTAATATGAGCTTTCTGTCTGCGCCTCGGGGAATAGGGGACAAGAAACGTACCGTGCAGGAACCACCCCGACCAGCGTAGGACCTAATCCCTTGAAAAGCGCTTTAGGTCCTTCATTCACGTAGATGTTCCTAAAATCGACAATCGTAAATCGTAAATCAAGAATCGCAGCACAATCAAAATAAAACAATCAGTCCATCTTTCTTTCTCTCTCCTGAACAACTTCCCCCCCCCCCCCCCCGAGGCTCACCTAATGATATGCCCAGTCTCAACGAAATGATAAACCAACCCCGTCACTCCTTGCGGCCTGGGTTTCAATTTCGGAGCGACTGTGCTGGAGGAGCCGGCGATGGAGCTGGGAAGGGAAGAGGAAGACGGTGGAGGTTTGGTGCGGAAGAGATCTGATTGTAATCGAGTCTGTAGTAAAGTTGTGCGTCAGAAGAGCAGGTCTGATATGGGAGGTAGAGATGGGACGTGGGAGGTGGGGGAAAGGGGAAAGCTTACTTTAACAACGTCAAAGGGGGAAGTGACTATCGCCCCTGTCATCCCTCCAACCCTACCCATCCACCATAACACAAGATTAAAGCGAAATCAGCTTCCCTCCACTCTCACCTAACGATCAATTCGAGAGACTCACCCTCCAGCGACGAAATGTTTCCACCCAGCGACCTTCCTCTTCGTCCCGTCCTCGGACTTTTGAGCGTTAGGTACGGTAGGACCCGAATAGGCTGCACTGGCTACGGTCGGGGAGGAGGGGGAGAGGGCTGTGGCTGTTGAGATGGAGGACATCTTGTTGCGGTTTGAGGCTTGCTTGCGGGTTTTCGAGTTTCACGAGCTTGACAGGGGATGAGACGGGGTGAAGCGAAGTCTAGAGTAGCCTGGATGATATTAGGGATGGGAGATCTCAAATGGGAGATCGAATTATATAAGAAAAACGAATTCGAGTAGGCGAGCAGATCGTCGATTGTCCACTCGCACTCGCTCGGTTCTCAGATCTCAAGAAATATACTCAAGATTTGATATTACGTAAGCGCGAAGACGTCACTTTCAGGCTCATCTTCTGCTCAGAGGCGAGGGCGAGAAAGTCTGGTCTGGGTTTTTTGAAGAGAAAAGGGATGGGATTGATGGGATCGTTGTTTAAGATTATGACTGGTTGTGATCTAATTACGCTCTAGGTCAAGTGAAAGGTCGGGATGAGGAGGGTTGGGAAGGGGGGAGTTGTCGTTTGTTCTGATGCGGCATTGATCGCGATCATCGTAACAACTGGTGGTTCTGTATCGGTCTGCAAGTGTGGTCTGTTAGCTGTGATCTCTGATCCATCGGAAAACAAAACTGTGCGTCATTGAGTCCGGAAATCAGTAGGTGTGATACTTTGCAGGATTCATTATACTGATGATTACCACTCGTTACTCGAGTGATCTACGGAAGGTTGAATCGATTACGAGCTTGACGTCGTGTTCCCCGGTTTCGACCGTACTGAACCACTACCTGTTGCTCTACCAACTGCCAATGTATGCTCATATGACCCAGTTTACCTCGTGATAATCGAGATATCCCTAGTGATATCGCTAGAGTGAACACGCCTGATAGGGACGATCGCGTCAAATCAGAAGCGCAGGTTTCAGTTCGATTCGCTCAACCGAGGTTTCATCATAGAAATCCCATCATCCTCCATCACTCCATCGCTCCTTTACCTTGTCCAACTCGTAGAGTGTGCAGTGCCAGCCAGAGCGATAGTTAGTACTCTACCGTCTCCACTCTGTCTATCGCCACCACACCGTCCCAATCGCTTGCTGGGGGTCTGACTAAGGAGGAGCTAGAGCTGGAACGGATTTGTTTCCGCGATCCTCTACCGGTTCCTACTCTCTCTCTTGCGCCTCCAACCACCTCTCACTCCCACTCTCACTTCCACTCACTCTCACCTCACTCTCTTCACTCACGCTCAACCAAGTCATAATGACATCCTCTCCACTATCTTCACCGACAAAATCAAACCATACCACCATCCATAGGAAAACTACCGCACGGCTTTCATCGAATTCGAATTCGAATTCTAGTTCGAATTACGGAGCAGGCGGTAGTACGTCTCGAATTCGGGAGACGAGAGGGGCCGGACGAACGCTTTTGGCTGCAACATCAATATCGCCCTCGTTGTCGTCGTCGTCCTTAGCAAGAACTTTCTTGACCCCCGTGAATCCGCTTATAACTGGAGACGGACAGAAAGCATCACGACCGATTTCGAACTCTCCATCGGACCGCTCGGACACGCAGGAGAATAGTCGGACGACGCCTGGGTCTGGATCTGGACATTCTGGACATTCTGGACAACTCGGAAAAGGGGGGATGCAGGAATTTCAATTAGATCCGGCCCTTTTCGATCCCCTTCCCCCGGACGGACTTGGGGATGGGGACGGTGGTCAGGATGGTGGGCAGGATGACGACGATGTGAACGGGAAGAGACAGAGTACCCCGGCTAATACGGATCGACCGGAGGATGCTCCTGTGATCGATGATCCTCCCGGTGTTGTCCTGGAGTACCCTGATGAAGATCAACCGACGATCATTAATCTCAATCGGAGAGACCCAAGATCCGTCACACCCGAAACTGGTATCGTTCTGCAGTACGCTGATGAACTTGAACCGACGACCCGTAATCCTAATCGCAAAGACCCAAGACCCGTCACTCCCACTCCTACCGGCGAAACACAAGCATCTCTTTCAAACGAACGATCTCTGAAAGAACAGACCTCGAACGAACGGAACTTGAATCCGCTGAAAAGACAAAATGAAGAGCCTGAGGAGGGGAGGAAACGACCTCGTCCTCGTGCAAGACCATCGGGCGGTCCTTTACCCCCATCTCAAGGTCTGGGTGAAGAACACGTCCCTATGACCAACACCAGCACCAGCATCAAAGCAGCTTCTTCTTCTTCTTCTTCCGCAAAACCAACATCCAGCAGCAAACCACCCCCCGAACCATCGAGATCTAAACGGAGAAAAAGAGAACAGGGTTCGGACGAGGGGGAAGGGTATTCCTCCCCCCGCGCTAGGAAGAGGGGTTCGGTCGTTCAGAGAAACGAATCGGGGACTAGGAGGAGGGTCGCGAGAGCTGGCGCTGCGGCTGGGACTGGAGCGGGTTCGGGATCGGGATCGGGGAATGGACAGGGGAATGGACAGAAGGGGAAGTCTAGGTATTATGAAGGCAGTTCGGAGGAGGATCTGGATCTGGATGATGAGGATGAAGAAGAGGAGGAGGTTGAAGAGGAAGGGTTGGTCGTCACTGCTCGACCTGCGATAGGGATGGCGGGGAAGAAATCTCCTCCCCGAAACGCTACTAAGATGGGCGATTCGGGTTCCAGCACGACGACCCTGACTGCCCCTGGATCGAGCGGGAAGAAGGCTAGAGGATCGAGAGCTAATGAGGTACCCGCTCAATACATTCATACGTTTACTACTGTCCTGGATTATCCAAAGGTTCTTGAGGGGGACGCAATCGGGACCGGGAATGGGAATGCGGAGAACGGGGGAAGGAGTCAGAGACAGAGTAAAGTCGATGCGTTGGGGAAGATCGAGGGGAAAGAATTGACTGGAAATGGGAATGGGAATGGCGCCGCTACCTACGCTCTCGCATCGGGTTATCCATCTAATTCAACATTCCCAGGATTACCCACGGGGATCTCGCTATTACCTCCCATCGCTCGATCTTCCGCTTCCCCACCTCCCGTACAGGAACCTTCACCGCATAACAATCCTCTCCTCAAGAAACCCCTGGTGAATCCTTCCTTGCCGCTGAACCATTGGAATATCCCTCATGCCGGTCCCCGTGAGCCTCCTTTACGGACGAAACCTAGGTTGTTTGGTGTCAAGGAATGCCCCACGTTTTATCCCACTAGGGAAGAGTGGGGGGATCCGATGGGGTTCGTCAAGAGGATAGGCGAGGTGGGAGGGGCAAAGGATTGGGGGATGGCAAAGGTTGTGCCTCCGATGGGATGGAGGATGCCTTATGTGCTTGATGAAGAGGTACGTAGTCGCTCACATCTCCGAGGACAAAGAGCGCACTGACATGTTTCATTTCAACCCATCCCGTATAGACGTTCCGATTTCAAACACGTCTTCAACGATTAAACTCGATCGAAGCTACTTCCCGAGCGAAACTCAACTTTTTGGATCAACTTTACATGTTTCATAAACAACAGGGCAATTCGGACGTCGCCATTCCCGTCATCGCACATCGACCGGTGGATATTTGGGCGTTGAGGACGGAGGTCAGGAAACATGGAGGGGTGGACGAGGTGAGTCTTTTTTTCGATTTAGGGGTCGACCGGTGGGACTGATCAAGAGATGAGCTGTTTTTCCCTCTCAAGATCAACGTACATAAACTTTGGGGAACCGTGGCTAGACAGCTCGATTATACTCAAGCACACGCTCCTCATTTGAAAGCGGCGTATGTCAAGATCGTACAGCCTTTCGATGAGTTTTACGCCAGCGTCAAGGGAGGTTCGGTGGTCACTGTGGTCGAGCACAAGGCCGAGGAAGGTGATTATCGCACGCATGGTCTGCGAATTGACAGGACAGGTACTGATCTTTCACCTGCGAAACAAGGTCTGGACGGGGAGAAACCTAATGGCGACGTCAAGGAAATGCGAAAGGCCGCTTCCGTCACGACCTCACCATCAAAGAGGATGAAGAAGGACGCATCACCAGCGGTATCCGATGTCAAGCGAGGTAGTTCCAGTAGTAATCGAGGACGAGCTACGGGCACTCCGACAGGCTCAGTCCGGTCGACCAGGAACGGCGCGACTGCTTCTCCGAATGCTAAATCGCTCGCATCTGCCAGTCGAGCACAGACCGAGTCTGAGGGTATGAGCGATGACGAGGGCGACCTGGAGGATGCCGATCGGGAAACAGTCGGGTCTCTGAGTAGAAAGAGCAATAACACTGGACGACAAACGACCCCTTCCCGCAGCGTCAAGAGGAAAAGGGTGGCAGACGCTTCGAGAGCGGATGCTCCTTCGAGTCCTCAGAAACGGCCTACCAGGAACAATCGCCCACGAAAGGATATTCAATACGAGAAGGGCGATGTAAGTCGGACAACGCACTCGATCGCATCGTGCTTCTGCTGACCCCTGCTTCTCTAGATCTGCGAAGTCTGTATGCAAGGCAAAGATGCTGCCAAAATATTGCTCTGTGATGAATGCGAACGCGGTTTCCATACTTATTGTCTCAATCCACCTCTAACTTCGATCCCTGATACGGACGAATGGTACTGCCCTAGCTGTCTACTTAGCACGGGAAACGACTACGGTTTCGACGAGGGAGAAGAACATTCTTTATACTCGTTTCAGCAGCGAGCCGATTCGTTCAAGCTCGATTGGTTCTCGAAAAACCCGCCCACCGAAGATCCTCAGGATCAAAGCGACTCTGCCACAGAGAGAAAACCTAACGGCGTTGGTTCGATGATCGGAAACAACTTTGTCACTGAGCACGACGTCGAGAAGGAATTCTGGAGATTGGTTCAATCGCAGTATACCTCTGTCGAGGTGGAGTACGGGGCTGATATTCATTCCACGACTCATGGAAGCGTTGCTCCAACTCTCGAAACCCATCCTTTAAATCCATACTCCAAGGATGAATGGAACCTGAATAATTTGCCACTACTATCCTTGCTCCGATACATTGAATCGGATATCTCCGGAATGACGGTACCTTGGACCTATATCGGCATGTTGTTCTCCACATTCTGTTGGCATAACGAAGACCATCACACTTACAGCATCAATTACATGCATTGGGGCTCGACCAAGACTTGGTACACCGTGCCTGGAAGTTCGGCAGACAAGTTTGAACAGGCGATCCGTAAGGAGGCACCGGAATTATTCGATCAACAACCTTCTTTACTGTTTCAATTGGTGACATTATTGAACCCTGGACGGTTACTGGAAATGGGCGTCGACGTCAACGCGTGTGATCAACGTCCTAATGAATTCGTCATCACATGGCCAAAGGCATACCATTGTGGATTTAATCATGGATTCAACCTGAATGAAGCCGTCAACTTTGCACTGCCGGATTGGTTGCCGACTGGAGCGGAATGTGTGGCCAATTACCAGAAGTTTGGGAAGCCGCCTGTCTTTTCTCACGAGAGGTTGCTCATCAGTATCAGTCAACATGATGACAATGTAGATTCTGCAAGCTGGTAGGTGTGCCCGCGAAACGCTTGCGCCGTTCGACACTGATGCAAACGAGCATTCTCCATAGGCTTGAAGATGGACTCTCCGTCATGATAGAACACGAGTTGAAGAAGCGGGATGATCTGCGTGATCGAGAACCACAAATAGGCGAGACTCTGGACCAACACGTCGAAGCCGAAGAGCAGTACATCTGTCTGCATTGCAAAGCGTTCTGCTACCTTTCGCAAGTGGTTTGCCAATGTACTTCTCAAGTAGCTTGCCCAGAACATGCGGACCATCTTTGCAACTGCCCTGCATCATCCAAAACTTTGCGCAAGAGATATTCGGAAAGTCAATTGATCGACATACACCTAGGAGTCCATGATCGCGCTGTCAAGCCGCAGGCGTGGGTCGAACGATTCAACAAGGCCATCGAGGACACTGATCGACCTAGTGCCAAAGTCCTCAAAGCCTTGGCAAGTGAAGGCGAGAAGGTGGCCTACAACATACCGGAGCTAGTGAATCTCAGGAGTTTCATCGGCCAGATCAACTCGTGGATGTATCGAACAAGCACCCTGCTCAATCGCAAGAAAGCCAGAAGTGGAAAACGAGCCTCCAAGCTGCGAGAAGACGATGGGGACGTTGATATGGATGACGGCCTTGAAGGCTCCTCAGCAGACAGTCCCCAGATGCATGTGGAAGACATGATCAAACAATTACTCGACTTGGCGGACATGATGCCGTTCGATGCACCGGAAATCCTTCAGCTTCGTCAACTGGAGAAAGAGATTGGCGAATTCCGACAAGACGCAGTGAAGCTGCTAGCTCAACCGGAAAACGAGATCGATATACAATCGTGCCGGATGATGTTCTACCGTGGTGACGCGTTGAGCGTCGACTTGCCCGAAACTGATCAGCTGGACAGGATTGTACGACGCAAGAGCTGGCACACCAAGGCGACTGATCTCAGAGACGAATATCCCGATTTCCACGAGGTCGGGGATCTCCTCGATGAAGCAGTGCGGTTGGAAGTCCCAGACAGCCATGCTGATGTGAAATACTTTCAGCAAAAGCATCGTGAAGGACTTGCCTGGAAGATCCGGGCAGATGCGGTCGTCCATGCTTGCTTTAATTCTGACAGCAAGGAACGTGACATCACTTTAGACGAACTGAAGGATCTCTGCTCACTGAGCACAAAGGTACCCATTGTCAAGGAGCTTGCTGTGAAGATCGATGATCTGAGAAGGAAGACTGAAGGCGTTAAAGCCTCTTGTGAGAGTCTCTTCCTGCCGCCTTCCAGAGGGTCTAGCAAGCATATTACTACGTTCACCAAAATGCTCAAAGCTGCTGAAAATAAGGCTCCAGGGGTCATCATTCCCGAACTCGAGCGAGTCCAACGCGTGATCGAACAGTACCAGGAATGGATGAACAGAATGGGAAAGGTGGTCGGCGAATTGAAATCGCCTACAGCAGGAATCCAAAGACTACACGACCAGATGTTACAACTGCTGGATCCTCCAGACGACGAGCCATGGGCCATACTCAACGACGTTCTGGACAGCGTGACGCCAGATGCTACGGCAGTCACAAAGACGAGGTTCAACTGTGTATGCCGACGGCCAGCTCAAGCCAAGATGTACCAATGCAGAAAGTGCTTGGAGCTTTATCACACCACGTGTATCGACGCTTCGTACGTCGAAGTGGAGGGCAGCCTGTTCATCAAGTGTCCCTTCTGTCGGGGAAGGGACGTGGACGGACAGAAGCCGCAGCCTCGACCTTCCCTGCTTAAATTCCTGCCTTTGCTGGATTCCAGAGTCTGGAACATCGAATGCAGGTTCAGGGAGTTGGAGATGGTCAACGATCTGTTGCATTACTGCAATCGTGTCAGAGATATCATCTTGCCGAAATTGCAGCCAGAACATGGCGAGCCAACGGAAGATACGCGGTTCATTCGGCATTGGCTTCGAAAGCTCAGGGATCTTCCCGTCAATATCGAGGTCACGCTCAATGAGCAGAGCACGATCTCACTTTATCCCGCCTTGCTGACCAGGCTGAAGATCCTTCGTCGCACGAAACCTGCCTTGCCTCCTCCGTCGCTACCGGTCGCGGTCCCTGAACCCACGCCCCCGCCATTCTCATCTAAACCTCAAGATCTCCCACCCCTTATCCCTGTACCTCAAGACCGTCCGACTCTCCCGTCCATACCGATAGATCGTCCGGTCCCTTCACCTACGCCTCGAGAACGACAAGCCCTTCCTATACCTATACCATCTTCGAAACGTCCAATACGCGTCGCTTACGACGAGGCATCTTGCCGGTTCGAATGGCCCATGTTCACGTTCAACCAGGTTCATCGTAAAACTCCTTACGTGACCTGTATATGTACTACGCTTCCAGACAAGCACACGCCTCTCATGAACTGCAGCACCTGTCGACAGCCTTTCCATTCTTCGTGCATGAAAGTCGGTCTCAAGGATGGCAAACCAGACGTCAAACCGGGATGGAACTGCCCATTGTGCTCGATCAATCTCGATCTAGTCTACTTCCAAGCCGATATCTTTGTCCAGCTGCCTTGTAAGTCCATCCTGTCGAGGTTCATAAAAGGGTATAAGATTGAAGTTCTTTCGATGTTACCAATACAGACCGCACCTGGGAATCTGGTTGGTTTGTTGATACACGTGGGACGTTGGAGGACGGCAACTTGGTCAGGGAATACCACCGTCCGATGCCATCTGCTCAGCCTCCACGGGATACAATCCTCCTGACCATCTATGCCTTCTACCCGGGTACACCCAGTAAGTCGGTGAAGCTTTCTATTGGAGGAACGATCGCTGAACAAGCATTGTATGATGTACAGCGAGTATCCAGAAGAAGATTGAACAGATCGGTCCGATCGAGGAAGATATCAGGGATCACCCTTATGAGCGAGAAGGCGAGGGGTCTCGAGCGAGATCCAAGCCAGTGTTTCAGGAACCACGCTTGAAAATACCGTCCGATATGCTCCGCGATTTCACAGTTTCGGTAAAACTGCCCGGTTCGAACGAATGGAACTCTTCTTACGGTCGGTCATATGGCGCCCCGTACGTGCCGAGACCATCACCACCACCCCTCCCACCAACAGCGCCACACCGGATCGCCTCCGTGCCGCGGCTTGAAGAGAGGAACGATGCGACGTTCGATATGATGGTGGACCCCCCCGTGATGGGACGTAAAAATGATCTCCCCGCACAGGAGTCTAGCCGGAGCAACTCCATCCCGGCTGTGACAGGGGTGACACCTGCTTCTCGACCATCCGCTCGATCCAGTTCCTCCGCTTTGCCCGGGATCGCCAAGGTACCCCCCACGACTGCGCCTACTTTGAACCGGCTTCCTGTTCCTTCCATCTCCCCAGGTCTGTCGGTACCGGCCGTATCGGTTCAGTCCACATCGGTCCTTAAGCCGCCTGCGACAGCCGCTGTAACTAAGCCTGCTCCGGTCAAGTCTGCTCCGGCCAAGCCTGCTCCAAAGAAAAGGAGTCAAGAACCGAAAAAGCCAAGATTATCCGAGACTCTCGAATGGCAGCGAGGAGCGTCACGTATGACCTTTGCCGGTCCATCCAAACGGAAAGAGACGACAACCAAGGCCTACCAGCCTATCCCTTTTACGGAACGTGCGCCGGATTACGAGCACGAACGTAAATGGAACGGGTTCGGGTTGGGACCACCTCCCCCTGGGATCGGGAATTGGGGAAGATCGAGTTCCTCTTCCTCTGCTCAATCGGGTGTGGGGAGTGGGACGGAAGTGAGTCGGTTCCATCAGGCGGCTCAGCAGGGGTTCAAAGGGTCCGAAAGACCGAAAGGACCGCCTTTGGTCCCTGCACCAGTGTCCTGGACTCCGGCTCCGTTCCCTTCCCTCACTTCGAGCGGTTCTGCCTTTTCACGTCCTCTCGCGACTACTTCCAGTACAGCCCCCGTTCACCCTGGACGAGCCACCCTCGGGTCGAACCTCCCACCGATCCCTCCTATTCGGCCCAACATGGGAACCTCGATCGATTCGTTTGGAAGACAGACGATCATTCCTCCTCCACGGATCGTCAATTCCTTCACGGCCAAGATGGTCATACCTCCCTTTAATCCTACGGTGAGGCTCGAAGGGTCTTCTTCCGTCAGCGGATCGCCGGGTCCTTCTGCTTCTGGTACGGGGAGCGGGAACGCGATGAGTTCGAACGGGGGGCGCCATGGGTGATCTGTTTGAAGGTTGAGTCATGATTTGTTGCGATGGTGTGTATGTCTTTAGTCTATCAGAGAGAGAGAGTAGCGTTTTGTATGATCACGAGTATCAGGAGATGAAACGTGTTTATGGTTGATTGTTTCATTGATTGATGATGACGTTTGGAGTGAAACTGAAACTGAAACATTGATGGAACGCGAATCGTGATTGATCAAATCGTCAACAACAAAAACAAAAGGCTCACTTTCTCACTCGGTGACCAACACAAATCCCTCTGATATCTTCGATTCACTTGGTATTGGTTGCAACCCTATCGTCAACTGCTACTGCTCAAGTCGGGTCACTCTGGATACTCACCCCATTCCCCGTCGCAATGAGTCAAAGGTAAGGCTAGAACAAAGCCGATCGAGGTGATCTCGAGCAAGCTAGCAATCCATTAACTCGACTTTGCATCGTAGACTACCCTTGACGGACAGTCCATCCCGATCCAACTTTGCTCAACCTCAGAACCACACGCACGCGGGAATGGAGGAGAAAGTTCAGGATGAGAATCGATCGATCTTGAATTCCTTTACCGTACCTACACAAGAGATGTATAGGAACAAGGGAAGCATGGGACGATCCAGTTCGATGTTGAAGAAACTACCTTCCCTACAAGAGATCGGGATGATTTATAAGGAGAATGGAGGGTCTCCCGTTGGAAAAGGTTAGCTCTGATCGTTTTGTGCACGTGCATCGAGACTAAATCAATCATCTTTAATAGTCAGCTCGAACCTCCCATTCCCATTTATCCCCGCTGCGAACTTGAACAAGAAACCTTCACTCCAGAGACTATTGACATCCGATACGGAACTCCGGAAGCGGACCAAATCTCACCCCGATCCGTACAAGATAAACCGAGCCATCTCCCCCTTCGCGGCAGGAACGGGAACGAGTCCGACCAATTCGAACAGTCGATTGAAATTACCTCTATCTGCTCTTGCCCGAGTGGAAACGCTCTCGAACCCCGAGATGTTGGGACCGAGTAAGAGGATGGGGCTGGGACGGACTATCAGTGAAGGAAAGTCGATTGAGCAGGTTTCTCCGTTGACTGAGATGACGGATCAACCGAGTGCGAATCAAACGATCTCTACCACCTCTACCCTCCTCGTCACTCCCGAAACATCCATACCTATTCGCGACTTTGGTAAAGAAGATATCCTCGAGAAACCTGCGCTAATTAGTCAGGCGGATTTACCCGGTGGGAATTGGATCGCGGGGTACAGGGGTATCCCGACTTGGAGGGAACTTGTGAATGAGAGGAAGATCAAGGAAGAAGAGGTCGGCTGTATGAAACAAGATCCGACCCTTGGTTTGATGGAAGGAAAGAAAGAGATGGGACAACCCGTCGTGCCTGAATTAAACTTACCTGATGACATACAACCGGAGGTAGAAACGATCTTGCCATTACAACACACTTGGTCAGTCAGGCTTCCCTCCTAGCATCATCCTCTCTTACCAGATGACTCCTTTGTAACAGGACTTTATACTTTGATACCGGCAGACCACTCACAACTCAAGACAGGCAAGAAGCCGGCCCCGCTCTGACCTTGTTCGAAATCACGCACGAACACGATAGGGGTAAAACCACCGTGGAGACGGATTTCGAAGAAAGATTGTTCGTCCTCGATGAATTCTCTACCGTAAGCTGGAATCATTTATCGATCAAAAGAGAGATGGCTCAATTAGAGTGAGGATAGGTTCAGGGGTTCGCCAAGGCTTTTGGACTGTCATGTGATGAGAAGCGGATGATGCCGAGCGTGATGAAATATGGGTACAACTTGCATTTGTTCAAGGTGAGTGTTGTTAAGGTCTCTGTTGATAGGTTGTGAACTTATCTTGATGATGTATTCATAGAATGGGATCAGACCTGTAAGATGGAGCTTGGGAAAGTTGACCCGAATGACGCTCATGCTGACTTCATTCGTAGATGTATGAAGATCCTGCTAACACTAAAGTAAGCGCTGTACTCCAATTTCATCTACTTCCAATCGCTTAGATATTCTGTCGGCTTAGGGAGGCCGATGGACTCTCGTCGTTCAAAACGAGCGAGGTCTGCTGGATCGGACTTGGCAATATCTAGTCTGCGCGCTCATCGGCGAACAACTGGACGAGAATGACGATATATGCAGCGCCGTCATTTCGATCAGACCCAAGTTGGAGAGGACGCAGATCTGGGTCAGGGATAAGAACGCTTTCGATGTCGTCGAGCGGATCGGTAAGCGGTTATTGAAGCAGTTGGACTTGCTGGATGATGCTTCCGTTGTTTCGCTCGAGTTCTCGGTGAGCGCGATTGTTGGACGTTGGCAAAACGACACTAAAGCATCATCACTGCTATAGGGAAACAAAGGATCGATCAATGGCACCAAACCTCATTTCCAGATCGGAGGTGGTGGAAGGTACGGATCAAGAGCTAACAAACCCTCACGTTTGGCTCCACCCGGTATGCCTCGCTCCAGCTCCTTTCGAGAGAGCGCCAGCAATAGCCGCGAGACGTCTCCTAGGCAGAGCACGTTCACTAATCCTTTCGCCGCACCCCTCGGGATTCACCTAGTTGAGGCAAACGGGAGTACTCTGAAAAGAAATGTATAGATTCGGTTTGTAGTAGAAAGATCGTGTACCATTCCGACGTCGATAGATTCTTGCGAGTTGTTGTGGATGTGGTAATTGATGAACCTAGCGATGACCTAAACCCATTCGTAAGGACGTGGATAAAAAGAGCCACTTCCCTCTTGCTATCGGCAGCGCAGCACTGCAAGGTGAGTTGTATCTGATACGCAACGAGACCGGAAGCCGATATGCTTCGCTGACGTCCATCCCTTCATTCCCGTCTGTCATTGCTACTACAAGGCTCATCCCCCGCACGAAGACACTATCAGACAGTCACCTAGATGGATAGCAACTCCGGTGAAAAGGCTGGAAAGGACAGCTTTCGACACTCAGTGGTTCGTGAAGGAAAAGCTCGATCGAATACCTCTGTTCCAACGGAAGACGAACACACCGGAACAGTTCTACGAGATAGATACCTTCCCGGATCCTTACCTACAGATCATCCTCTGTTCCTACGAGATTGTCCCTGCGAAAGCCCCTTTTCCTAGGTGGCGAAGATATAAAAGGGACAATTACACAAGCAATGAACCACTTGAACCGGGTAGCTTTGAAGTAAGAAGAAGACAAGAAGGCGACATCGTGGAAATCTGTAGCAGACAAGAAGGTCACACATCGAAAGTTTCATGGCATACAATTAGTAAACAGTCTGTATTGAGGCTGACTGAAGTTCACATCAGTAGTTTTGCGTAGCACAGTGGTAGTTGCACCGAGCTGTTAATCACACGACCACACAATATAGGGGTCCGAGGTTCGACCCCTCGCTTGAAAGATCTTGTCCGGTCTGCTAGATTGATCTGTCTAGTCTAATGTGTGTTCGATACGTTAATTTGCCTGGATGGTTTAACGTTGGCGAAGCAATTCCCTCGACGATCTCGATAACAGCGAGTCAGTGATAATCGTTGGTACTTTGCTGGTGCAGGCACTATCTCTGGGACACATGACAGCAAGGTCTATCTAGGCGCCGTACCTCAAACTCATTCTGCCAATGGGGTGTGTTTAGTTTCGTTCCGCTGATTGACTTACCTGGCTTACCTTATTCGCTTCGTAAAACCGCCATGACTGGATTGGGTGAAAGCTTTCTCGTCTAGAGCCCCCTCGGAATGTTCTCTCTTTATTTGTGGAGGCGTGCCAGACGGCTTAATGATTCCTAAGGTTTCCTCTTTAATTTGTGGCTTGTTCTCAACATGTTTTTTAGGATCGACTTTCAGAAGAGCAGCGCTATCCATATTCGACGATCTGGGTTCAGCCGTTGATGCGTTTGTGGCCCTGATCGTATCGGCAAGCTGAGCCTTAGATTCGCTTTTGGCACTTAGTCTCTTGCGCTTTGATCTAGATTCAGCCATAGCTAACAATCGGGACAGTTCATTCTCCTCTTCTGTATCCTCTTCACTCGAGAAGTGTTCTCCAGGCGGATCATACCGATACCCACGATTTTCATCTTCTATCCAGCCTTCTCGCAGAGCAAGGGTAGAGGCCGAGCGTGGAGCCGACACCAGTCCAGTCTTTCCGGTATCAAGCGAAGTGCGGACACCTTCTGTTATTGAGAGGAATGCTGCAGCTTGATTCCTCTGGTTTGATCGTCTACCTCTCTTCAAAGGGCCATGTCCATGAGCATTGCTGTTCGTACCGACGTATTCAATGGAGGGCGATCTCGATCTTGTACCATCGACCCTCTCACGCTTGACATTGCCTGAGTGTGAAGGAAATATTACGAGATCATCCAAGCGGAAGAAAATCCTCGCCATCCCTCTCACTTCAGCTTCACTGTGTACACCCATCTTGAATGCAAACCATTCAAGGCATTCTTGTTGCATGGACTGGTCGCCTCCGGGAGATAGATGGTCCCTGAAGGCACCGATCAGAGCGTAATAATCACACCCGTGAAGTGCAGGCAGTAACGTGTTAGGGGACAACGAGCCAGGCTTGAATAATGCTACTAAAGCCTGTAATTCTGGTAGAGGAGCGTGTCGAGCGAGAGGGCAGTACTGTAGATGACGGGGCCTTCAGTACGCATCACTGACAGGTACATCAAACTTTCGGCTTACCAAGGTCTTTGGCCAAGCTAGCGCTCCGCTAGATGCCTTGACGATCTGATCTTTGACCTGCTTCATCTTGAAGGCGTACTCGACCATCTTCTCCTCGACGAATTCGATAGTCACCACTCGGTCTTTATTCTTCCAGATGGTTTCGCACCAATCAGATCTCTCACACGCATGAAACCTGACTTCTTTATCAGTTGTTCCCGACATCTGAAGAAGTGGATCGCTTCTCATGTAAGAGAAGTTTTGCAATCTCCATCGATCCAGATGAATCTGTTCATCGAACAGTCGTGCGATAGCCTTCAAGACCTCCTCGTACCCGAAAGTCCAGCAGTGTAGATGGAAGATCGTTTCGCTCGGGTATAGCTCAATAAGCTGGATCAGACCGGAGATGGCTTCCTCTCGGGAAGGCATATCGCAGGTCCCTATAACTGCGCTAGTGTCCAGATAGATCCGACCGAGCCTTCTGCTTAGCTTTGGTCTTGATCTTGATACCGCATTTGCTGACAACGGATTGAGCGTCTGCGGGATATAGTTCAGCCCGGCACCAATCCCAGACAGAGGATATCGATTAAAGAATGGTTGAACGAGCGGATTCCTGATCAATGCCTGTAAGAACCCTTCGTCCGCTCGAACATCGCCGGTATGCAAGACTGCTGTGTATGGTGGAAGAGGGGAAGAAATGAGAAACATGGAAGAACCCGGGCAATGGTTCGCGTCTAGCATGACGAGGGTGATCTGAGCCGGACCATTGGAGCCGGAAAGTGTCAGCGGGATTGGTTGATTGAAAGGGATGGTTCTCTATCATGCTAATGTTCTTAGCTTGAGATAGCAGATCTAGCCTGGAAGGAATCGACTTACTATACAGTCCACCCAAATCCGTTCACTCCCTACTTCTTTTTCCCTTCCTCGTAGTCCTTCATATACCTTCTTCTCCGTTAAACCACGCTTCTTGATTTCATTCTTGACCCAGTACTCCCCGTGATCGCCTTTAAC
Source organism: Filobasidium wieringae (assembly GCA_001600055.1). Taxonomy (NCBI): domain Eukaryota; kingdom Fungi; phylum Basidiomycota; class Tremellomycetes; order Filobasidiales; family Filobasidiaceae; genus Filobasidium; species Filobasidium wieringae. The sequence continues at coordinate 978,706 of BCIV01000006.1, forward strand.
CGCCTCAGCTATGATCGCCGCAAGAGCCGTATCGTACACTTTCCGGTCCTTGATCCGCTCATAGTTTAGCAACAAAGCTTTAGTCTCTTCCGAACAGATGATGGTACAGTTATCGTGGAGGTTCGATAGCCCGGTCAGATGGTCGGTATGCGCATGAGTAAGCAGGTAATACTGAGCTTCCGGAGCTTCATAGCGTTTGCCTAGGCGACTTGTTTCACAGGGTGGCTTCTGCTCGTTTAATTTACTACACAGTTCACTCCCATATTCGAGTGCGGGGATCAGATGCGGACGAGTTCGAGCAGCTTGAGTGAAGCAATCGACCCGAATTTGAGGAAATTCGAGGATATGGCCGTCTGTTTGTGGGATAAGTCAAATGGTTCAGACCTCTGTAGCTGACTATCCGATGCAGATAGACTGACGATATAACCCTGCCATCACCCAGCATTTTCGCTTTCCCTTACCTGTTTACTGTCACTGATATTATCCTCTTGACAAATCAAGATTAGCAAGTACCAAGATGAATCCAACTTGCTGATAAGCCGGCATCGAGGATCGATCAGCGATAACGAATAATCCGTATGCGTTCTTACGTATTCGTTCAGGGATCTTTTAGGGGTTAAATCGTAAACTATGGATTCCAATCGTCATCGGGATGTGGATCTTCAGGATTCTTACATGTAATGATGGATGCTATCAATGTTGGGCAAATGAGAATTGCGAATGACCCTTGCCCTGAATAGCGCGCACAGTGTACAAATTTAGGTCGTCGCGAGCGACAGAGTATATCGCCTCGCAGACGACGCCATACTATGTCTCCTAGGCATCCCACGAGAATCCCCACGGGAAGACTGACACTGGACATAACCCCCCTGCAAGAAAGGACAATCTCTTAACATAAATACTCCGAACTTTTTTCGGCTCAAGTGCTAGCCAACAAGGAGTTGAATGTGATGATTGGCGAGTTGAGACCAGCTTCATCAGGTCAAACAAGTGGAAGCTAGATTGATACTCCGGCAAGCTTCTTGGAACATTGCCAGCAAGGGTGAGACATGTCACAAATCGAAGGACTGGAGTGAAGCAAGCGTTCTATCTCGACGACAATGGGAACGAAGATCCTGCGAGCAAGGTTCCGGTGGATCCGGATGCGGAGAACTGGCAAGACGATGCGTGGGGTGGCGAAGAATCTAAGTCGTTTCCGGAGCAGAGTGTCAGTAGTCCTGCTGTTTGGGATAATCACCTGTTATCCAGTCATGTAGATGGATCTGGATGTGAATCGCAGCAAAGAATCCTGGTGGTCATCTCCAAAGACAAAGTTGCATTGCGCGCGCTCGCTTGGAAATTCACATGCCAATGACATCCTCACGACTCCAGTAGATGGTACATAGAAACGGGAACGAGGGGTCATCACGGCCGTGGCCCACAGTAATTTGAGCGATTGAGGTAGAAGATCGATGGATCAAACAATGTGTTTCCAAATACAAATTCCACGTAAATAACCTTCAATCCAGCATACAGTCGGGTCTCACTCCTATTTATTCGCTCTTATGCCATCGTTCATGTGCGTCTTTAGCGAAAGCAAAGACATCTGCTCCGCATATAGTACAGACGAGAGCCTGCGAGTTGATTTCTTCGAATTCTTCGTAAGTATCATCTGGATCTAATTTGTTGTCGTTCGCCTCATCATTATCATCAAGGTCGTTATAGTCGTCATAGGTTGTCGTGTCCTTTTCATTGCTTTTTTGAACAGTCTCGTGGGGAAGATTCTCTTCGTCGATCTTGTAAACCTTCTTATGTTCATGTGTTTTCTTCTGGATGTTGCGTGAAGGTTTAACCTCGATGATCTCAAACTCATCCAATTCGTCCACTTCGATCGCCTGAGTAGCACTACTCCCGGTCTTTCCCTTGATGTCATCCAACGCGCGTTTACGTTTCTTTGACGATTTTGTTGTCTGATTTGCCCAATTGTTCAGGACCGACGGAGGCGGTGGGAATTTCGTCAGGTCTGTCACGGTAACATTAATTCTATGAAGAGCCGTGAGTCATTTAAAATCTGCTCTACCGCGCACCGATCACCTTACTCACACGTAAACCTCGTACAAACCCAATTCCTCCCCCTTCTTGGCCCCAAGTAATTCCCTAAACAACCCTTCCCCGCTCTTCCTCATCCACTCCTCCATCCTATCCCTCACCGCTCGCTCATGGTCCAGTAAAAAAGCCGCAAGACTCACACTCTTGCTCAAACTCGTTCGTTGATTCGGGTTAGCCGGGTTGGGGAGGAATCGTAACAATAGTCGAATAGAATGAGGATACCGTTCCCATTTCTTCTTCCCTCCGTCCTGCTTGAGATTTTGTTTGTAAGGTAGAACGGATAACCATCCTCCTTCGTCCCCTTTGCTCGGCACGAGGGGTACCATCAACTCCCCCTCTAACCTCCTCAAAAGCGCCTCCACAAGCTCTTTCATTCGATCCATCCAGAACCCTAGTCTCCGCCTTCCTTGCTTGGCAAAGGAATCTTCTACTCCTATCTGTAGCGGAAACGATCCATTGGGTTTGACAGGGTCGGGATCTTTCCCATGGAGGAGAGAGTAGAGTTTCGTTCCGCGGCCAGGGAATAGGAGCTCCAGTTCTTTAGCAATGAGATGGGTCCTGACTTGATGTACAGTCCATGTTTCAGTGTCGGGGATAACAACGTCTTTCCGTGTCAGCGCTTCGTCAATCGACTGAACCACTTTGTGCCCAAATCCCGGGATCTTCTTGATAGACAACCCATCCAAGAAAGACTGTACCATCCCTTCCTCACTAACACCCTCTAACCCTTCTGACCCAAAAGGAGCAAAACAAGTCTGTCCGTCAGGTTTACAGACGCCTGCTAAGAGCTTGGCTAGGAGTTTGTTTCGCCCAACGCCAGCACTGGAAGTTAATCCTATTTTTTCCTTGATTTTGTCCCGGATAAAAGACGCTAGGTGGGTTGCTATTATTGTTCGTCTCAGATGAGGGTTTTGGCTGATCGTAGAAAGAGGATACAGGGAGGGAGAGCACGAGGAGGAAGGTTGGAGGATATGACCTGATATTATTTGAGGGTTGTAGTAGAATCCTGTAGAATCGGGAGGCAGGAGAGGCCAGGCGCAGGGTGGGAGTAGGAATAGAACGAGGTTTGAGCTTGAAGCTGACGCAGAAGTATCGGTTGGGAGAGGTGTCGATTGGATATGGCCAGCTATCATATCAGTAACATCCACAAAAACCTGATGAAGATCAGAATCAGTATCAAGGCGCTGCATGGACAAGACTACCAATCCGACTCGCCTCATCCATCCCAAGCTTTTCCACTCCCCTGTCCATCTTCCTCCCCTCCCCTTCTCCACCACCTACAAGCGCCTCGACAACCCTCGTCACCTCCCTCGAAAAGGTTCTGTAATTCGTCAGATCCTCTCCGCTGACCAAGACTAGTTCGGGAACCAATTCCTCAGCTTTCGAAATGGACATGAGTTTCGTCACACCCCTGGCTCGGGCTTCATAGGATGTAGTGGCTAGAAGCGATTTTTGAGTTATCCCGATCGGTTTCCCACATAATGAAGGGTCAAGGACTCTTTCTACGCCTATGTCAGTGCATATAAGGCAAATGTGGGAAAATCTCTCAGTCTCGTGCATTCACGGTGATACAGGATTTACCAAAGATGAGCGTACCACAGTAAAAGTTGTCTTGATCGAGAGCTATGATGATGCGTTCTTCGATCTTCGTCATGGCGCTACAATCTATATAAGAGCCATAGCTTGCATGAGATCTTCGGGACTCAAGAAATCGCTGGACCATCTGAACTTCTGTGAGCAATGCTATCGGGAATGCCGAAACCAAGGTCAAGGGCGACAGTGTTTTGGAAGTGGCTATCATTCAAACGAAAATAACACGTCATGAACCATCACGGATCATCGAATCATCTCAGTAGTCAGTAGGTATGGAATGTACGACTACAGTTCTATACAACATGATCACAGCGTACAGCATCAGAGCTATAAGAACCCGGGTATAGCAAGCATATCATCTCAGCGGCTCAGCAGTCAACAAATCTAATCACCAGACGCACGTGTCAGTTCAAAGACACCCAGCATAACCTCTCGAATAGACTCACCGGTCGCAGTCGCCTTGGCCTCCCCTGTCAACCCCTTTTCATCCGCATCGTTGGCCTTCAAGAATGCCTCGACCTCATCCATAACCCCTTCCTCGTCCTCTCCCCCATGTCCGTCCTCCTCTTCGTCGCTGTCACCAATAGCATCGATAGCGAAGTTGGGACGATGCATGATCGCTTCCTGTGCCGCACGGAGCATATCCACATCATCCTTTCTAGGATTCACCACCGAAGGAGCACGAGGTCTTTGGGTCGGGAGTTGAGACGCAGTACTGGCAAATGTCGATGTGGAAGCAGTCGATGGACTTCGTCTTCTCTGGACCTCCTGCTGCGCCGGGTTCAAGAGCGATTCCCGAGTCTGAACGTCGGAAGTGGCATGGACCGGGTCATTCTTCCCGATCGCGGGTTTACGCCACTCGGCATGTCGACCCAGAGCAGATCCAAGTCCATCAGCGAATCGATTGAATCGAGACTTGTTCTCGTCCGTTACTACCATGTTCACGAGTCCGCCCAGGATGGTATCCGATTTAGCTTGCGTCACGTGGTATTCACCTGGAACGGCGTCTAGGCGGAAAGAAGAAGCCAGATCCGAATCGAAGAAACCCTCGAGCAGTTCGTCCGCCAGAATAACCATCCTGAACGTCGCAAGATCTACCAATATGAAGATCAGTAACCGTAAAAACTCGCATTACGCCTTCTCCCAGACTCACTCAAATAAGGCTGATTGTGAGGAGAACTCGTACTCTCCGCCCTCCTCCTGGTCTGCGTAGCATTCTGCTCATCTGCAAGCTCAACCACCAGCTCAGGTGCATCATTTTGAGGTTGTAGGCTCTCTTCCGGTGCGGTAGCGTCCCCGAAATCAAAGGCGTTCAGGATGAACTTTGAGACGGCTGCGAGGTAAGCATCACCAGGCTCGTTACGGAAGATGAACTGGTTAGGGCGAGAATGTCAGTTGGAAGTGGTTACTTTTTGCAAGTTTAATGACTCGCCAAAAGTGATTCTGAAAGCTGAATGACCTCGTCTTTGGAGAGGAAACCATCTTTATCTTTGTCGTGCTATCACGATGAATTAGGTCAGTTGTGAGGAAGGTTAAAAGCGTCGAATCCGCGTACCAGGTGGAAGAACCATTCGATCGACTCCATCAGGCTCGCGAACATCACAGTATCGAGTCCAGCGACGACGTCCTGCTCCATAATCAGTACCTGCACATCGCTCATGTCCATACCGACCGCACTCACCTGCAACGATAGACTGCCTTGATGACTGGTATCCCAAGCGAAGAACAATCGATCCACCAACTCGTGCTCCGCGACCCTCCTCTCCGTCCGATTCGTGAACCCGTTCTGATAGATAATCTCATCCCGAGCCCAAGAACAAACGTCGCTCAACAACAACTTGAAAGTCCTCAGATCGATCCTGGTCTCAAGCCGACCTGCGGAATCTTGAGCGCTCCCTGGGGTAACGGGTGGCGTGTTTTTAGGGCTGATGTTGCTACCGGAGGCGAGAGGGTTGGACATGGCGGCGAAAAATTTGTCGTAAATCGTCGTCACCTGATCCTTGGTGAAACGACCGGCGAACTTTAAGTTCCGGACGGCCGCGCGTTTGGAGAACATTTCGATCTCATCCGCGATGATCGCTCTGAATCGTTTCCTTTCCGATTGAATGGTCTCTTCCGTGATCACGTTGAATTCCCGGAAAGCGACTACAAGCAGTTCTTGGAAATTGGTGATGGCTCGTACGCGAGGATCAGAGTGATCAGGATGAGCCGATTCCCCTAGAGTTCCAAAGTATTGTCTCATAAGGTTGATGAACATTCCATCGTCGGTGACTTCTAGCAACTCCTCGCCGTTGATCTTCAATACGGCTACGTCGATGTACGTCAGTCGATGCGTAATTTGATATCGTGCAAGGCGACGAACCTAATCCGATCTGGAAGATCACTTTGACTCCCATGGCCATCACACAATCAACGACTCTAAAAGCAAAGATGAGCGGCATAGAGTTGATGTACAAGCTCAAGAACCACCTATCAGATCGACAATCAGCGATCTATTCATCAAGGTCGATCGAGCCGGCTCACGGTAAGGAAGCTACCGAGATCTGAACATCGACGCTCTTAAAGTGTTGGTAAATCATAGGCAAGCATCTTCCAACGAGGGCCTCAAAGACACGTTGGTCCAGTAAAGTACCCTCCATAGAAGGTCTGATCATGTTCAGTATTGGTCAGCGACGAACGGAACCGCTTCAGACGAGATCGGACGTACGTATAGTAGCCCGGAACTATCCGGTCACATAAAACTTCCAACAGCCAAAATGCTTGTTCTTCCGACATATAGCTATCTCAATTCGATTAGCTCTTGTTCGAAACCTCCCTTAATTTGAGACCTACATGAGCAACCTGACCAGATACGAACCCATCATCAGCTCCCCACTCTTGTATCGCACCAAGACCGTCCCCGACTCACCCAGCCACGACGATATTCAAAGCCTGACAATACCCCAACTCCGGGTTCCTAAAGCTATAAGCGACCAAAACTCTCCTCAACCTATCCAACCCCTCTTCGGTCTGGTACGCCTTGTACTCCGGTAAACTCCTATTCAGGTCCTTCTCGATCTCGTCCGTCGCGGAGGTATGACGGTTGGCGTTTTCTTTCAGGAGGAGGGTGTAGGTCGTTCGGTTTGCGTAGCGTAGGTCTGTCGTGGGTACGCACGGGTGAGGACGAGTGATGAATTACGAGCAACGAGCAAGGGGGGGGGGGGGGGGACGTACAGATTGAACCGCTTAGGGTCTCCCATAATTCTCCTCGGAGACGAGAAGGAAGTCCGACCTGTAAAAGTCTCTGAAAAGGTGGATAACGGAGTACTGTATCAAACGCACCACCACGTTCAACACTGACCAACTCCAGCTTCCCGAACCCTTGGTAAAGGTACTCACAAGTCAACCCTCTTCCATGCATGACGAAATACTCCCTCCACAACTTGATCTTGCTCCTCTCCCTAAGCTTCTTCGCATCCCCAGGATACCCAAAAGTCTCTCCCAATCCCCTTTCGTAAGTCCCCTTCCCGTCCCCTCCGGGACCACGGGCATCCGCAGCGGGGGAATGAGCGTTCTTCTCTTCCCCAGCCAAAGTGGAGGAAGAGGTGGGATGGTCGGAACCTAACTGGATGAGATCGATTTTAGGTAAAGAATGGGTCAGGAGGAATGCTGGTTGGGTCAAGAGGTATTCCGAGTAGAGGGAAGGGAGGAAGGGTTTGAGGAGTTTCATCTCCGGTAGTTGAGATTTGAGCGCGTCTCTTAGTAAGATGGAGAAATGTTCGGCGGTCGGAAGGAGGGAGGTCAGTTGGAGGATCTATGTGAAGTGAGGGAGAGATTAGGTGTGGAGCAAGGAGAGGATAGGAGGAAGAGGACGAACGATTCGGAGTCCGTGCCATGTTGCTAAACTTAGAGCGAATACTCCTGCTCGTGAGTTTAGACTGTGACAAGGCGGTCAGTGTCAATTTGGATCCCGTATCCATGAGAGGAAAGTAATTACCGTTCAACTCTTCGGATAGTGTAGAGAGGTAGAGTGAACCTCGCTGAACGTTTGTCGAGGGACATGAAGCATAGGAACGGAGGTAATAGATGTAATTTCCCCGACTAACGGACAAATCTAACTTGTCAGCAACGGTCCTTATTCTCCTCATACAGCTCAACTCAACTCACATAAACCTCATCCTTGCCTTCCACACTGAGAATCGCACTGATCTCCATCCCGAGCGTGCCATTCATCATCCCAACCCCGCCAGCCTCGATCTTATCCTTCATAGCTTGCTCATGCCTAGAATCCTTGACCAACTTGGGAGGAGCTGCTGGATCGTATGAAGGGGACGCCTGAGGTACTACCCATAGTAAAGGCGGGACGTTGAATAACTTTCGAGGGTTCGTGTATATGGGTTAGATTACGGACGGGAGAATGAGAATGAGTTTGAGAGGGGGAATGACTCACGAGACGGGTTATGTCGTCCTTGCTCGGTTCTTGGTACGCTCTCAGGTGGAGAGGGAGAGACATCCCTGTGATGGTGCGGTCGTTTGATACAGTGTGTGTGGTGTGGCTGGTGGCTCTGGTGATATCGTTGATGGTGACTCTGAAGAGATCTGACCAGTTGAATGACGAGTACTTCGCAGCAGAATACGCGCTTATCAGTTCAACCAACCTCGATATCAACAACCTCGCCAGCCAAGAACACAGCGACCATCCTCCCTTCTCCTACACCATCCACCACTCCTGGCTTGTCCTGAACCTACATGTCCAGTCCATTCCAGTCTCATGTCAAAGCACTCGAAATCTCAACACCCAACGCTCAAGTGCACGACCTCCTGGATCTGAATTCGGGCGAAGAGTGGATCTACGGTCAACATGGTGTAGGATTATACGATGGGTGACTGAATTTCATCTATTCAATCGGTTTACCGGGCAACAGACACTGATGATGACTCTTATAGGAATGCTAAGCTACCGGACCACCAATCCCTTTCAGTACAACTTACAACACACCGTCTCCTCTTCCTTAACCCAACCACCTCTTCCCTCGCAAGCGGCTCTAACTCTATATCACCCTCTTTACAGATCTCATTATCCGATGTCCGACAAACAGAGTATTATGCCGGTTTCATGCGATCCAGTGCCAAGATCACTCTATTCCTAGGTCCTCTGGCAGGGTCGAACGATCCCACCGATCTAAGTTCAGGGAATGGGGATCATGCTCTAACAACGCAGGGGGAATGGACCTGTATTGTCTGTGGAACGACGAACACGTTATCGAACCCTGGGATCGGAACCTTTGGATCGAACCAACAACGATGTACCCTCTGTGGAGTTATCAGGCAGAATGAAACCTCTCTTCCCAGCCGATCCAACACCCCCGTTCTAGCTGCACAGAGATCAGGATCGACCACTCCTGGGATCCTCAGCTCTACGGCTCTGCGGCCGACCGATCAGGCGCAATCGGATGGATCAGGGGGTACAGACATCGAGATCTCTTGTCCCAGATGCACTTTTCTCAATCCAGCTGGAACCACACGATGTGAAATCTGTACCGCTCCTCTCAACCTCGATTCTACCTCCACATCTATACCCAACGCTACACCTATACCTGTCCAGAATACACCCACCCCGCCCCGTCCAGCTTCGTTCTTGGTAGGAACCTCCCTCGCTCGGGATAAAAGTATGGCGACGCTCCGGATCTCGTTCAGAAAAGGGGGAGAGAAGGAGGTTTACAAACGTTTGAAAGCCGTCTTGAGCGCCAGAGCTTGGGAGAGGAAGGGTAGGGATGGGGCGCGGAGGGATACGGGTGGAGGAGTCGGAGGAGAGGGGAGGGATGATGTGGGGAGGGGAGTGGTGGGGATCGGTATGTCCTCTTGTCTTTTTTCTTCAATGCATGGGTTTTCTTATTAATGACTCCATATCGTTAAATCCTTAAAGATGGGATCCTCAGTACCATTTCTCTGGAAAACAAGATGAAACAGGACCAAGTGACCGATGCTTTCAGCGATTTAGAAGCCCTCATGATCCGAGCGGGGGAGATGGTCCATCTTGTTCAAACGCTCAATCAGAAATTGACCGTCCAGCAGGAACAAAAATCCCTCTCCTCCCCTCAAGCTGGAAATCAAGGACAGCTTCAGGGGGAGGACGAATCCACCCAAACGTTCTTGAGGAGTAGTCTGGTTCAGCTCGGATTACCTACTCCGGCCGTGACGATGGACATGGCCGCTTCCGATCGAGCGTACGTGGATGGGTTGGCAAAGGAATTGGCAGGATTGTTGACTGGGGGAGGGAGGAGTGAGGGAATCATGTTGGGGAAGAATGGGAGGGGTTTGGTAGGTATGGATGAGGTTTGGGGTTTATGGAATAGAGCCAGAGGGGTTTGTGAGTCTGTTTGATGGTCTTGTCTTACCGACTCACTCACCTTATACGTCACCCGCTCTTTTAGCTCTGGTTTCGCCTGCGGATTTTAGAAAGACGATTCCTCTATTACCAACGTATACCAAACCGAGGGTGGAAATGATGACTTTTCCCAGCGGTCTTTCCGTCTTGCATACCCCTTATTATCATACCCAGATCTTTTCTGCTCGACTCCTTCGACAGCTCGAGCCGGCCCCGTCTGATCCGATGGAGAACTCGTTATCGACCGTTGAGATCGCTTTAATGGAGGGGCTTTCGGTCGCGCTGGCAAAGGAATTGATTTACTTGGTAGAGGCTCAGACGGGGAGTTTGGTTAGGGACGAACAGGCACAGGAACAGGGCGGAGGGGAAAGATGGTATAAGAATCTGATCATGGATTTCAAGGTGGAGGATATTTGAGAGTTGTAGCACAAAGACACATTGAATCGGTTGTAATCAAATGCATTGTTCAGGATGGTCCGATATCTCAGATGGTTACCTTGGTAACATCGCTTTTCAAGCTGTCATCCGACCCGGTGTCCGAGACATCGTCCGAGACTACAGAGACATCGTCTGAATTCACAGAGAGGAGATCGTCGTCAGTCTCGTCCTTGCCTTCCTTGCCTTCCTCATCGGCAGAATCTCCTTGTGATAAGGTGTCAGTCTCACCATCCGTTATGACGCCTGGACCAGAAGTAGTTGTGACCGCGTTCTTTGTGGCGTTAGGTCGCATCAATACTGTGGTTGTCCTTGTAGCTTGACTCTGAAGTTCTTTGGCTATGACCTTCCTGATTTGTACCTTTTCAGAGCTCAGGTATACCTCGATCGGTATTGGAGGGCCACGACGTTCAGTACCATCGTCAAAATTCGTGACCATGACAGGCGCGTCTGTCATCACTTCATGAAACAAACAACCGGGTCCGGTATAAGAGCTGACGTCGGAAGTTTTCGATGATCTGTTGCTCAAACTACCGGTGAGTATAGACGTCGAGTCAGACGTGATCGATAGCTCCGATTCATCAATTTCAAGATCCTCGGCCTCCCGTATATACCTCTGACCAAGGGCTTGGAAATAAGGTTGGATGTCTGAGGAGGTGCTGAGGCCCTTGTAATCCGCCTCCAGATACTTCAGTGTGTGGAGCTTCGTCTTTGTTTTCGATACGATCTTCCGCCTCTCTTCCTGCAATTCTGCTTCTCTGACACCCGCCTCTGCTTCCAACAAGAGCAATTGCTTTTCTCGTGCCGCCTCTTCTGAGCTTTGCTTTACTTGTTGATATGTCTCAGCGAGATCTACAGGTATAAAGTCCTCCAGGTCATCCCTCACTTTTGCCTTCGCCTGAGCCGAAAGCACTGCGTCGAGATATTCAATCCCCACATGATGATCGTCCAACCAAGCCTTGGCTCTAGCGTCGCGATCGATTGCCTCTGCTTTGTGTCTCACATATTCAGCGCGACGAGCTTGAAGTAAGAGCTCAAATTCCGCCTGCTTTTGATCTTGCAATTGTTCTGTTTCCATTTCCGCGGTCTCCTTGATAGCTTCTGCGATGACCTTGTCGGCGACAGCGGCCGGATCAGTGAATATGTCCTGGGGGCGTACAAACCCTTCTTCGAGCACAGGCGTGGCTGAGGGAGGAAGCGCCATTAATTTCCGAGATTGAAACTTCGGAGGATGAAAAGTTTGTGGACTTCATGTATCCTGTTTTACCAGCAAAAGATGGCATCGGATTCGCACAAATGCCTGTGTTTCATACAGAAAGGGCGAGAGCGCGTCACAAAGGAATGATAGCGACATGAAACACTAGCGCGGTTGCATGTAGCAAACGCTGCGTGAGTCTCGGCTTCGACCCCAATCGACCCCGGGAGGGATTTTGTACGTCCCACTACAAAGATAGTGTCAGTGTCTTCCGAGTCTGCATCGTTTGCGCTCGAGTCAGTCGTAATCTTGCTGTATGATGATGCTTGCGGAGTCTGGATGTAATCGTACGAAAACGAATGCAGAGTCATGATGTGGTGAACGCAAAGTGATGATGTTGTCGTACGACCATGGACACAGAGTCATGATGAACAGTCATTTCTTCTCTGTGTTCTGTTTCACCTCCTGTCCTATGAGCTGTTTGATATGTTCTCTATGGGTCGGTTTAAATGCGTCTATGGATATTGGTAGTGACTACATGGTGAGATTGTTTGCTTCAAATCTTGCAGCCCCGGCTGAGTCCAGAGTGATTTTGGTAAGATTCACACCTGCAAATTGACGCCCTGCTGCTTGCGGTTTTATTTTTGGAGTGTAAGTATTGAGGTGCTTGACCTTGTAAGTAGTATCGGTAGATCTGTAACTATACGGTCCTCATCAATCTAGACACAGCCAATTATTGCCGTTCCGGTTGCTAGGTTGTCAGCTATCCAGATGGGAATCCTTAAGGGTCAGAGCGCACACATATCATAGTTCGAAGAGGATGATACATCTGCTAGATCATACACCTTCTGCAACTCTACCATAACCGGCACCTGCCCTCTTACGGCCCATGATCTTGCCTACAAGAACCCGGCCTCTCTCAGTGTTGATCCAGTAAGCGACTGCTAATACTGGAACGAGGATGAACAAGAAGGTGATGAAAGTGTAGGAATAACTCCTGGTCGCTTTAGGATCAAGGTAAGGGGAATCAGTATCGTCTGATCCAGTGATCGGGATCTGCGGTACTTCTTCCTCCTGTGCGGTAACAAGCGGGGAAAAACAAGACGAAGACACCGAATCAGCTCCGTTCGGTAGACATGACATCTCGATCTCATCTTTCATATGGCTGTTTCTTCCTCCTACAAACGGCTCACAGAGCGTTTCTTTCCTCTTTTGCATCTGTTTCTCCTATCTGACGATTCACCTAGACTACGGAATAAGGATTTAAAGCTCGATTCTAAAAGGTACCTGGTTGCCTTCACCATCGACCTCGGGCTCGATCTCGATTTCTCCAGCATCAACGATGACGACGTCCCTGTAAAGCAAGGCCATCATTGAGCAATGTTCATGATTCGTCATCTCAATTGATGGACTCACTTGACGGGCCTGTCTCCTCGTCCCTTGGGAACCTTCTCGATAGCGTGAACGACGTCCATACCCTCGATAACATCACCAAAGACGACCTGTATACGGCGAGGTATATCGTCAACTCGTGTGCCCGTGACACATGATGAAGAGAGACTAACATGTTTCCCGTCCAACCAGTTGGTGATAGCAGTAGTGATGAAGAATTGAGAACCTGTCATTGAGCAGATCCGTTTAGACAAATGAATCGGCGGCTGTAGTGGAGATTACGTACCGTTGGTGTCTCGCCCACTGTTAGCCATGCTCAACCTTCCAGGGTGAGTGTGCTTCAACTTGAAGTTCTCGTCTGCGAATTTAGCTCCGTAGATCGACTTTCCACCAGTTCCGTCTCCTCGAGTGAAATCTCCTCCCTGAAAGTCGAGATATCCATGTTAGCATAACGATACAGGTCTAACCGAATTGGACGAACCTGGTTCATGAAACCGGGAATGACTCGGTGGAAGACGGACCCCTTGTAACCGTAATCGATGGCGGTACCATCAGCGAGCTTTTGAGTACAGAGGGCTCGGAAGTTCTACAACCAGCAAAGGCGTGAGCAAACGTATTACGCTAGGCAGCGCTAGTTGAGCTTACCTCGACGGTCTTGGGGACGGTCCTACCATGAACAAACGATCGGTTGAGTGAAAAAGTTACAAGAGGGAAAGCCAAAGATGCGGCTTACTTTCCGTAAAGCCCGATGACGATTCGTCCAAGGGATTCACCGCCGTGCTCAATATCAAAGTAGACCTATCAAGCGTCACAAACACTTATCAGCTTCATGGATACACGTCCGAAGTCAAGCTAACAGCTGGAACGGACCTTGTTGGTGATGATAGGTCCCTTGGCTGCCTCGACCTGACTGGCCATACAGATGGTAGCCACGATGGCACCTGCCAGGATGGAGAGGATGAATTTGATGTCCGTGAACTTCATTGTGTGATGTAGATGTTACGGGGTGTCTAAATCCTGCGAAGCTGTGTGAGAAGGAGTTATCGAGGTCGATGCTCTGAACGAGTGATGAGTAACGACGTGGAATCGCGGCAAACGTCGAGTCTCAGCTCTGATGTTCCCTAGAGTTCGTTTGGTCTGATCATATGTTCATTCTCATGTAATTCTATTTCTACCGTTCTTTCCTTGCTTTATATACAATCCTCATCATATCCTAGTTCTTCTTCTGCTTAGGGTTCAAAGTAAGGTAACCCAAGTTCAAATAGGTAGCTGTAAACAAGAACACACAAGCATAAGCCATCAACGCGACCCCAATTCTCATCACCCGCAAATGCAGCCACTCACCATAACTCAACCAGGCCAAGTAAGGTACGGTGAACCAAGCAGGGTTGACGCTCCAACTTCCCTTCCCTCCCAACTGTCCGGCTCCCAAGGGGATGGGCCCGAGGTTATAAAGCTGTTTAGCCCAGAGTCCTACGGTCCCGGTCAAAGCGAGGATATCGATGAGAGCGAGACCTTTTTGGTGTAGACCGAAGAAGAGGGGGGTCCAGAGCATGTTGAGACCCAATTGGGCGTAGTAGAGCTCGAGGGATTTGACGGCCGTTGCGCTAGATCGTCGAGGTGTTCGTTATCGCGTGGACATTTAGGGGAAGAGGCTCTAGGATGTGCGGACTCACGTAGTAGAAGGGGTCAGAGCACCTTCGTAAGCCTTCCATGCCAGGTGGGAAGCGAACCCCATACCTAAGATATCCGAGCTGAATCAACCTCCTCTCGCACTTGACAAGTAAAAGAACGATACGTACCGGCATAGAGCAGAGTCCAAGTAGGTCCGAAAGCCCATTTAGGAGGGTTACCGGGGGGAGCAACCATGTTCTATGTAGCAGTACTGATCACATTAGATAGCTACATCTGGATAAGCTGGACGAGATGACTGACGTTGTACCATGCTGATTTAGCTCCCCTCTTCTTGGAAGCGGTGATCAAGCCTGAAGAGATCCCTAGAGTAACGGGAAGACCGACTATTCATTCAAGTTCGAGAGTCAGTCAGGCTTCGGACTTCGATAGAGGATACCGGCTTACTGGCCAGGATGGGGTGTTGAGGGAGATTAAGCAAGATTTCGGGTAAAGGCGACACTATCGGTTTGAAATCAGCCGGGCTTTCCCTTGGGTCGAGGCGATTGTTGTGATCGACATACTTTTTGAAGGAATTGGATGTTCTGATTATTAGTTACCCAGTAGTATATCCAGTATATCCAGCAGCAGTTGCCCAGAGCGCAGAGCTCTAGGTGATTTGTTGCTTTGTTGATAGGTTCAGACGACCTCTATTCACTTTGCAATCCGGGACATGCGTTATGCGTTATCGCAGACCGGAGCAACAGGGTGACGTCATCGACTTTCCGTTCAGCCTTCAAAGGGATCTGACCCCTAATCCGATACATATACAGCACCAAGTTCTCAGCGTTTCTTCCCTTTCCTTACAGCTCACCACATCATCAACTCACCCCAGCAGCCATTCACCATGTCGCAGACCAACAAACCCCTAGCACAGAACATACAGGATACCGCCAAGAGGCAGGTGAACGAGGTCGTCAGGGTGTCCGAGGATGCTGTAACTAGCGGAGCTTGGGTGTATCCTATCAAGGTGAGTTTGCTTGATCTAGCCGTTGATCATAATATCGCGTGCTGATTCGTACTCTTCAGGGACTCATTCACACTGCTACTCGTATGTACAATGAGCGAGATGGAAATCGGTATCAAGCTAATACCATGTCTACCTCAATGCAGACCCGAACCTCATGAAACCCCTCATCCCCGTTCTCCTGCGGGCAGCCGGAACCTCCCTTGCCGTCCTCATCGGGATGTTTACCTTCACCTATCTACCTCAGGTGGCCGTTTTGGCCTTCGTCACCGGTCCTCTCGGTATGTCCACAGCCGGCTTTTGCGTACAGAGCATGGACTGATGACACGACCGGTCGAGTTTCTAGCTTTTATCGGAGCGGTTCCTTTGGTCCTGGGAGAGTCTTATATTATTATCATGTTCCTCACTCGAACCTACTTGTTGGGTCAGGCTAGTATTGATGTTTTCGATGCCGTGAGTTTTAACATCCCTTTTGTTTCTGGGAGACGAACGGTTCCTGATCCCCGAACCCTTATTTCTAGGTCTTGCTCGCTCGTAACCACCGCTCCTTAGTCTCCCAAGGCCGACTCGTCAGTGGAGGCTCGTCGGGAGGAAGCAAGGTCACTAAACTTGGGAAAGCCATTTCGAAACCTTTGACTGGGAAATGGTTCATGAGCGTAGACGGGATCGTCCGATACGTCTTGAGTTTGCCCTTGAACTTTATCCCCGTTGTTGGAACTGTTTTCTTCCTTGGTGAGTCGTCGCGTCGCTATTGAGGGTAGGAGACGGTGGTGTTGATGAGACTTCGTGGGTCCATAGGTTATAACGGAATGAAAGCTGGTCCTTCTTACCACCAGCGTTACTTCCAGCTCAAAGGTTACGACAAGGCAAAGAAAGCCGAGGTCATCAAGAAGAGACGAGGAGCATACACCGCGTACGTCTTTCCCCGGTTTTCTTAAACCATCCTATAACTCCCAACTGACCCACCCCCATCTATACCAGGTTCGGAACCGTCGCGATGGCTCTCAACTTGATCCCCATCGCTTCGGTCTTCTTCACCCTCACTACCTCTGTCGGTGCCGCCTTGTGGGCGAGTGATATTGAGAACAAATCTTCCGGAACTCAACCTTCTCAGGAAACTGATGTTACTCTCGGGGACGATTGGGGTAAGAAGGAGGTCGGGGGGAAGAAGGAGTTGTAAAGTGGTCCACACGGTGGGAGTCGGAATCATCGAGCGATGGATCGGTTGTGCAAGGGAGATTGGCGTGCAAGAATGTAGCTTATAAACGTATATACGAAACGTCAATGAAACGAGAGCTACCATCTTCGGCGGGGCCTGATCTCGCCTCTCATTTTTCTATTTCGTTTTTCTTGATGTACACAACCCAGATCTCACAACTCGGATCGGAAGAAAGAACCAACCTCTTCCGAGTATATATATGCCAAGGACGCAATTGAAGATCTCATGGCTGCAATCATTAGGCATGAAAGAGAGGCCAAGAGGATTAAGGGCATTGCTTCAGCTGCTCTGACCAAAGCTGACAAGTCCAATGACCACAGGCATGCCCAGAGCTTTCATGCAAGGGGCCCTGTACACGGTGGACGATCTCATTGGGCAATGCCCTACTTTCGATCTTTGCTTAGAGGTCTTTATCCGGCGCGTCCTCAACCTTCCTTGAAAAACCGGAGTTTCATACGTATATCGATCCACTCCACCGACGTGCAAAGGTTCCACCGGCTTCCTCCCCTTGGTTCAAGCCGTAGATCTGTACAAACAGATAGTCAAAAGTTCTCATGAGGACTATGGGATTTCGGAACACGTTTGGTAATATGGTAGTCAAGGGCAGGATTCGAAAAGCTCAACCTTGACTATGGGCACGAAGGGTTCCACGATCTCGGTCATCAGATCATCAACGACGATAACGAGAGGATTTAAAGTGCCGGACAGTTTCAGCAGGCGCAAGCACATACTGGAAGTAGCGGTGGCGATGGGATACCACGACGAATAAGGCCATGGGCGGGAGCGAGTCCTTCGTGGACGACTTACGAGGGATTTTATTGTATTGGTGCGATCGGTGATCATGATGGGGTGCTTCTGGTTGAAAAGTCAAGTAATGCTGAACCGCCATTTCGTGCTTGTGCAGGTGCTGGGGAACAGGTCTTCACCAGATCCCCCCCCCCCTCCCGGACCTTGCCGATATCACGATCGTCCCAGTGGATCTGTTCAAATGCCATCTTCATCTGGAGTAGGACCACAATAAGACCGGTGCATCATGTATTATGGTGTTCATACTTTTCACTTGCTTTACACTTGTCATGTTCCTATCTTACGCTGAAATCGAGATCACCCCTTTTTTGTACGTAAAACCTCGCACTCAGTGAGGGAAGATCTGTGGGTTCGATAACCAAAAGTCCTGTTGTTCCGTACGCAGATCGTCCTTCTGAACCACGACCGAGTCCTGGTTGAAAGCGATCTGCTTTTGGTCCTCGATGGTATACTTTGGCCAAGAAGTATAGTTCTTAGGGGTCAGAGCGTTAGGGTCGCCCGATACGATGACTAGATTCCTGAACTTGTCAGCGCATGAAAGTGGATGGGATCAGGATTTGAGAAAGGCTCACAAGAGGTGTAATATGCCGTCATCTTGGTCGATGTCTCGCTCTTGTCGACTTGAACGAGGGAGACGAGTTCGGAAGCGTGTGCGACGCCTAGAGGTTTGTTATCCGGTACGGCTGGTGGTACGTACGTACGTCAGCAATAATATCTCGCTCATCCGTCGCGCTACGTACTAGTAGTGATCCGGTTGAAATGATACTTCCAAACGGGAGCCTTCTTATCCCTCGCACCGGCGATGGCCAACGCGCTCCCCCTGACCGTAGAGATGTACGCGTAATCCCCATAAGCCGCCGCCAACCTAGACCACTGTGGGCTGAACGAGGAGTTTTGATAAGGAGACCCAGGGTCGGTAGCCGGATCGGGATAGAGCTGTTCGATCTCGTTCAAGATGGTATCGTTGGCGATCAACAGGGTCTGGAAGTATTGCCTGAACTGAGTCGCGTTCTGGACGGAACGGGGGACGAACACTGTCCCTTCGTCCGTGTTGAATCCGGTAAGGATGGGGACCCTTTCGAATTGTCCCTTTGACCAGGAGACGGATGGGGCTTGGTTTACGTAGGCGTAATCGACTACGGGCTGGAAGGGCCATCTGACAGGGGAACTGTACTTTGCGTACAGAGTCGTACTGGAGGAATGTGTGCGTCAGCCCGAGTATTCTCATTCGAGATGTACCACCTCTCGTGCTCACCTGGCATTAACGATCGTCCCCAAATCAGCCGTCCTCAAACAATCCCAAGTCGCGTTCCCGCCTCTGTTACATCCTGTCATGTTGAAAAACTCTTGAGATTGTTGTTCATAGAGAGGGTAAGTGTAATCGGGCCAAGCGCGAGCAGCGGGTCCTCCCGAGTCCATGATGACTTTATCGAACGGACGTTCGTTCTTGGGCCAGGTGTGTTGCAAGTGAGCTCCTACGGAATGAGCGCCGGCGGATTCCCCGAATAGCTAAGAGATGGGTTATAGAGGATCAGGATCGGCCCTCAACTTCGCGTACGGTCAAGGTTCCAATGCTCTTACGGTGACTTGCTTGGGATCACCCCCGAATCGACTGATATACTGTTGAACCCATCTGAACGCTGCGGCTTGATCGAGTAGTCCGAGGTTGATTGCTCCTGCGGCTTTCCCAGCGGATGAAGGGATTCCACCGAGTGCTCCGATCTGGAACGTAGGTGTGGAGGTTAGTCGAGACGATGGTGGGGATGACAGGGAGACTGACTCGGTAGTTGATAGAGACTGTACGAGGATTGGGATCAGACTGAATGTCCGGCTTCGAAGCGGAGTGCCTGAGACTCACCCGCAACCATATCCTGAGGAGCATTACCGACGAGTGACGGAACGTTAAGACCTCTTCCTCCTCCGGTATTGAAAGCGCCTGTCGGTGCAATCTTAAGCCATCCAGCGCGAAAAGCACACACGATCGTCTTCACATACCACCAGGAACCCAAACCACCACCGGCAATCTTTTACTCGTATCCACATCCCTGGGCCGGAAGACGGACAAAGTCAAGCAATCCTCTGCCTGAACGGGGAACGCGGGGTTGAGCGGTTGAGGACAGACGGGACCGTAATTCGTCAGATTCGAATACCCCTGATCGGGCACTGGGTCTTGAGGTGGTCTGAACCTGTTCTCTCCGGTCGGGGGGGCGACGTAGGGGATGGAGTAGT
The DNA here is from genome assembly GCA_001600055.1 of Filobasidium wieringae. Taxonomy (NCBI): domain Eukaryota; kingdom Fungi; phylum Basidiomycota; class Tremellomycetes; order Filobasidiales; family Filobasidiaceae; genus Filobasidium; species Filobasidium wieringae. Next base: position 998,669 of record BCIV01000006.1, read on the forward strand.
AGGCTAGGAGGGGTTTTGCGAGAGGCGTGCCGGAAGAGTTACGGAGGTCGGGGTCGGGCGTTACCGTGATGTAAGGTAGGGTTACCGTGTAGGCCGTGGCCAAGGAGGTGTAGACGCTGGCGACCAGCGTGAGAGTGAGAGGGATCTTCATCGTTCGAGCGAGTTGTAAAGGACGAGGCCAACATCGCTGCTAAAATCCGACAACGATGTCATCCTACTTTTATATAGATCGACGCCGGTCGCCAACGCCGAAGTGGACGCTCCTTCGCGCTCGAGAGTTCCCCGCGGGGCTTTTCCCGTGGTGCGACAGGATCCGAGATGGAGAAACGCGTCGAACGAGGACATGAAGCCGTTCCAAGGGAAATGAAACCCCATAACCAGAGGCGAGCCCATCTGCGAATCTAATGATGTATATTCTAATCTAATCGCTCCCGAGCCCGAGCCCGAAAGACGCACCCAACTCTATATCTGAATACAGAGGAAACCCAGGCGGTAATGTACACTCTTCGAGGCTCTACCCCGCTACCCCGCCACACCGCCCGACCCGGATCACCTCATGACCCACCGATCGACCAGTTCCCACCCACTCCCTTCCTCCCGCTTCATCTCGCTCAAGACGTCCTCGTATTTCGCCCACCACCATTCGTGCGTCCCCGTCTCGTCCGCGTCGAGGTCCGTGCGGAGGTGTTCCCATGGTTTGTCCAGGCTGCGTACGTGAGGGGGTGAACGTAAAGGGGGGTTGGGGGAAATGATATGAGTACATTGGCAAGAGGACGCGAATGGGATAGGGATAGGGAGAGGATGAGACGGGGACGGGGACGCGGGGGACTGACATGTAATGCAAACACCTGACCTCCTCATCCCTCCAAACCCCCTCATGCGCCCGCCTGACCGTCTTCAACGCGTTGAACGCCCAGGGCAAACTCGCCCATTTTCCCCGGAATATGACCGCCAGGGCATCCTGATCGGGGAACTTGAACGCGTTCACGTCCGGGCTGGTGGAGATGTACGTGAGGATCTGTGCGGCGAGGTGTGTACTGGGGTGGAGGATGACCAGGCCGGAGTTGAGGAGGGAGTGGGTTCGGGGTGGATCGGGGGGGGAGGAGGGGTGCAGGGGGGAGACGGAGGAGGAGGGGGTGGGGTGGGTCAGCGAGGTGGGGTGCGTTAGGGAGGTGTAGGCGCAGTTCTTCGGCGTCCTGTGGTCCATGGTCGAGTAGGTATGGAAACGAAAGTCGTAAGTCACGTTTGTATCAGCCAACCCCCAGCTCATCTCATCATATGCCGAACTGACGACACCAAGACGCACCAATCATCAGGATAACTCGCGATCTTCCTCGGGTTACAGGTACACGCGTGGACCGCTGCGATGTGGTCCGGGGAGGGAAGGGGGTGGGACATGAGGGAATCCATGTTGCGCATGACGATCATGTCGCAGTCCAGCAGGACTACTCTCTGCAGGTCGCGAGCCGATCGAGTGAGGAGCATGGAGCGATCGAGTCAGTTTTCGTGAATACGGACAAGAAGGAGTAGACTCGACTCGACGGACCTCCCATTCGATCAGCTCGAACGCCCTGAGTTTAGTCCAGGTGTCTAGGAACCGAGTGAACACTCCGCCCCCACCTGCGGCTGCGCCTTCCGTGACTGCCGGTCTCAAGCTTTCCACATGGACCATCCTCATCCCCCTCGTCTCGATGACCCGTCTGGAAGCCGCATCCAAGCTGTCCGTGACCATGACGACGAGCGGGTACTGGCTCCCGACGGCCCGCAATGTCGCCTGAAGCACGACCAGGCCCTGGAGGTACTTGGGGGAGGTGACCAGGGTGGCCCAGCATGCTTTCACGAGTCCGGGGGAGGGGGCGAGGGAGAGCAGGGTACGGCTCGGGGTCGCCGGGGGGGTATGGGGGGKGGGGAAGGGGAAGACGTGGGGAGCGGAGGAGACGTCTGCGGTGGGAGTGTAGGGAGGGGTGAAGGGGAGGAAGGCTTGGGTCTGTGGTGCGAGTGGTTTGCCCAGTTGGATCATGTTGGGCGTGGTCGCTGGTGAAGTCGTCGATGTCGTCGCTCGAAAGTGGAAACACGCGAATTCTCGTTTGTTCGCTTTTGAACGGATCGGCCCAGCGTTTTGATCGTCGCCGACACATTTGCTTCCGCCATGGCACTCGCCCACGGTGACTGACTGCCAACGGGCGGATGCTAATCATCTCGATCGATCGCACATGGTTCACAATCACAATCAACAGCGACAGATCCACGGCTCAATCTGATATCACCACCACCCCTTCCTCCTCAGCCACACCGACACCCCTCCCTCGCTCGCTCTCGCCCTTGCCCTCGCCCTTGATCTGCCGCGTCCCACAGGTCGACTTGGAGTTGCACTTTCCCACAAACCCGAATCGGGAGACGATCGTCGGTTGAGCCTTTGAAGCAATCAAAAGCAATCAAGCACCAAGCACCAAGCACGTGCGGTCAGGTCCGACGCGCGTTCAGCCCCCCCGCCGACTCGCGACTCGCGACTTTGGGACTCACATCGTTCTTGATCACGCTGTACATCGACTCGGACAACTTTCTCCCCTCTTCTATCGAGTCCAGTACCCCTGCAGTCGAACAACAAGTCGTCGTTAGTACTCCCTCTCGCACCCACACCCGGCACTGGCCACCCACAATCGACCAGGACGACCTTCTTCCTCCCGTTCCGCGTATACGCCTTGCTCGCCCCCCTCAAGAACCTCTCCGCCTTCAACCCCGACAGTCGTTCGCACACCAACACATGCGTGATCCCCTTCCCCTCGTTCAGGCTGTATCGGGTACAAGTTCACATGAGCGTCCGAGTGCGAGTTCATAGGAGCGTCCGAGTGCGAGTTCACAGGAGCGTCCGACGTGTTTTGTTCTTGTCATTGTCATTAGAGGAAAAGACGCGAGCGACGCACCTGATGTTCCCTCCGTGCATGGCGAATAGCTTTTTCAACTCGAGATCCGTGATCCGACCGCCGCTATACCCGTTCAACCACATCGTGCATCCCGCTGAGCGAAGCGGAGCGGAGCGAGATCATCACCCACATCAGCCGCCCGTTCGTTATCGATGTTCCATTCTCTCTCGAGACGCAATGCAATGAGCGGGAGGACTAACCGAAGATCTTACTCTTGAGGGTGAACTTCTCTCCCCCCCCTCTTTCACTCGCACTCGCCGGTCGTTGTTCCTCTTGTTTTTCCCACCTGATCGTACCCTCCGCACCTCTGCCCGTACCTTCACCCCCACCCTCACGCACACCCTCACGCACACCCACCCCTGCCCCCTCATCGACCACGGCGGTAAACTGTTGCTTCAACTTTCGATTCCGAGCCCTAAAGTAGTCTTCCGTCGAGATGCTGTACTTTGCCCCGCCCCTGTTGGACACCTGATGACCCGTTGCGGAGGAGATGAAGTGCGTCGTCCTTCTCGTGTCATCGTCATCAACGTAAATCATCAGCTTTCTGTCCTCTCGTATGGCACACAATGGAGCATGCGACCCCTCACTCACCGGGAATAGAGATCGGAATTCGTTATAACGTTCCCCTCCGTGCCTAAACTGCTCAACAACCGATCATCCAACGCCCTCTTCCCCCTGATCGTGAGGTTACCTCGTTCGTCCCTGATCTCCCCCCCGGTCAGGTCTTCGGGCGGGGTTTCGGTCTTGAACTTGAACTTGGGCTTGGGGTGGGTGGGCTTGGAGGTGTGCGGGCAGGGGTGGGGTTCGGGAACGGGCTTGAGGGTGGATTGGGAGGAAGAGGTTAGGGAGGGGTGGATGGTCATCATCCCCTTCGGACTTGTCATAGGGTTCGGTTTGAGCTCCATCGTTAAATTGGATGTGGATGTCGATGTCGATGTCGATGTCGATGTCAGGGATGAGGAGGGCCGGGAAGACAGGGAGGACAGAGAGAGGAGGTACTTTCGATGATCCGAATGAGCCCGTTTGATCGAATCGCTAGCGGTCATGTGGCTAGGGGGCCAGGCGGCGGGGGGTTCGGTGATGATGATCGAAGCAGAGGACGGTTTCGTTTTCGTTTTCGTTCGTTGTGAAATCGATTCACCCTTCCCACAGGGCTCAACGCAAGCCCGACCCGACCCCCGGTTCTTCTTCCTCCCACTCCTCTCCCCCTCGGAAGATCGTGGACCAAACGACGACGAAGGAGGAGGGGTAACGCTTCCACTCCCGCTCCTCTCCCTCCCCCTCTTCTCCCCCTTCCTCGACCTCGACTCCGATTCACCATGCACCTCCTTGTCAATCTCGACCGGTCCTAGAGGCCCTAGAGGCCGGAGGTGTTCCTTCTCCAAGTACGCTTGGACTAGATCGTCCGTCCCGTCCAGGTAGAGATCGTACTCCGGATCGGACATGTCGAGTGTACGAGTGTGCGAGTGTGCGAGTGAGCGAATGTACAGCCGATATTTCGGTTCGTCCGAAACGTAAGCTCGTCGATCGGTCTGCTGGGGGGTTAGGAGAACATGCCAAGGGGTATTCGAGGTGGTCTAAATGAATTGCAAGAGTAAGGGGTTGGATCTGATCTGGGCTGGTAGGTTTATACGCTCATGAAGCCTAATGTATATGGGCAAAGGTCATGATCCCGGTTGATTCAGGATCTAAGCCGAGATCGAGGATCCGCGCTTTCACGTGCTTCGTTACGACTTGGGGCATATCGCTCGTTCCCCGTCTAGCCAGTACCTTTCATATATTCACAACCTATCCCTCTGGTCCGCTGGTCCAGGCGATCATGACCGAATTCCATATGCATATTCCGTTGAGGATACAACCCTTTTTCAATCCCAACCTCCCCCGCCCCGAGTTTCTTTCTAATGATGCTTCTATTTCGACTTTCCCTCGTCGATCGTTTTTTTGATGTTGAACGTCGTGACTGTGACGGGCCGTGTCCGAGCTCAAGCTCGACCGGCAGTATAATCGTACTTTTCGTAAAACGTCTTGGCGTCCCTTGTCTACCGTATCCCCATCCCTTTGGATCAGTCCCGACCGTTCACAAGCACGACGACCGCGAGCGGGACTCACATCCTTTCCCCTCTTGGCCCCCCTCTCCTTGCCCCTCTCCTTGTCCCTCTGTTTCCTGACCTCCCTATCTTCCTTGAGCCACCTGAGCGCGATCCCCAGTAATTCTCCACGCTTGGCTTCCGCCCCTTCCGCGTCCTCCGTGATCGTCGAGGTCGGGGTGTAGGTGACCATCTCGTCCGGAGTGGTCCCCAGGCGGAGATGAGAGATGTGAGTGGGGAAGGTCTCGATGTGGTCGTAGATGTGGGTGGCATCTGTGAGGATCGCGGTCGCTCGAGTTAGGGAGTGGATCGATCGCGGGGGACAAAGTAGCGGAAAAAAAGGGGACTTACAGACGATGGTGGCTCCACGCTCTTTACTCTCCTTGACTAGGAACGCTAGCAGTTCGGCCCGGACCAAGGCGTCCAGATCGACGGTGACTTCGTCCAGCAATAGGACGTCCCAGTTACCCATCAGACCCATACAGAGTTGGACTCGACGACGTTCACCGTCAGAGATCTGATGCATGCGCCTGGGTAGAGTGTAGGTAGATCGTATCAACAAGTGACCACGAGTCGCCCGGTCGAAAGGAAAGGCAGCGGACTCACCAATCAAGATCGACATCTAGCAGATCGAGCAACCCATCCCTCCTCTCCTTGTACCTGTAACCCCCGACACTGTCCAGAAAGTCTGCCACGCCGATATCGCTCCTGATCACGGGATTGTTGGCCCACTCGGTCCCGAGGTAGACGACCCCGCCGGGAGGATTCATAAAGACGTCTTGCCCCATGATCCTCGCCGTCTTGGTCTTTGTGAGTTTCTTACCGGCGAGGATCCGGAGGAGGGTGGATTTCCCCGCTACGTCGTCAGAGGTCGGGGTTCAGTCCCAGTCGCGGGTAGTGGACGTGTGGATGGGAGGGGGGGAGACGAGGTGGACTTACATCCGTTGGCACCGACCAGCAAACATCGAGCGCCTTTGGGGAGGACGAGGTCGACATCCTGGAGAGTCTGTTCGCCAGAGATGCCTTCCGAGTTGTTTCCTTGGTAGGAGAAACAGAGTTTCTTTACTTCTACAGCGAGGTCCATGGTGGTGGCAGTGGTGGGTTGTGGTGGTGATGGTGGTGGCAGTGTAGGGAGTGGGTGACAGTGGCAGGTTGTATGTGCCGTTTTATCAGAACCTCCGATCGAGAAAGCTGAAGCTGAGCCTGGCTCATGGCTCTTTCCATTCATCAGAGGCTTTCCTCGCTCAACTTGTTTCCGGTCGATCATCGAGATCGGAGCGGATCCAAATACGGCGCAAACGCCTAGGCAGACCCATGGCCCGGGTGTCTTCTCGACGTTCTCAGATAGTAGTCAGGCGAATGGGTAAGCTGTAGGATCATTCCAAGCAGGCAAGTAGCAAGTAGCTGGTGTGAAAAAGGCTTTAAATGGCAAGACGTGGAAGCAACGATACGAGCCTTTTTTTTGTAAATTTCCTCACCCTTTCATTTCGAATGGACACGACGTCTACGATTGAGCAAGCGGAATTCGGATGTTCACCGAAAGGATCATCCGCCGAAATCGAGATCTATTGATGATTTGACAACCTCCCTCAGCCAATCGTATGAATGAGATGAGTCATCAGTCATCCAACCCACAGTCATCGCTCTAGAGGCTAGAGGCTTCTACAGGCTTATAGATGGCCGAATTTCGTTGTCTGCTTTATCTGTCAAGGTTTAAGAAAGCTCTCGACATGCTCCTCGCCAAAAGCCCCTTTTCTCGATCCCCATGGTATCGCTCCCAAGCAGAGCATGACTGAAATCGACGGGACACAAGTCAGTCTCCCGCGGGTTCACGAGCAGCCACACGATGGCACGGTGGCCATGACAATCTCCCGAGCGACCGGCAGACACCCGATGATCGAATAATCGAACAGTCGCCCGACTCTGCACGGCCCCTTCTCAACTACGTGCTACACTTCAAGACCGACCTACAGCCAACCAAGTGGCAGAGACTTCTTCTAGCACAGGCGTTTCAGCCCGGACGGACGCGTTTCGGCTGGACCGGCGGGCCAGGCCGGAGGCAGCCGGGAGGAAGAGGCTCGGCAGATAAGATTAGCGAATATCCCGTTTCGAGTTGGTTTGTATCTGGATGAGATGTATATATAGCGTGGAAGTTTGTGTACCGTGTACCTGGAGTTGTGGAATCGTTGGGGATCAGAGTTGGAGATATCCAATCGACCCGCCTTTCTCTGATCGTTCTTAAAGAGCTTGTCCCGCTAGCTATGCAATCGCAACCTCCTCGTATGTTCCGACGGGATGACGGGTACAAGTCTCCAGTGTGAGTTTTCGTGTTCCATCCCCCTTTCCACAGTTTCAACCGGATACAAGCTGAACCACGTTGTAGCGCGCCGTATAACCCTAAAGCGGCTTTGAGTGTGATCGCCATGATCGTGTTCATTGCCATGTCCGGGGCATTGTGGTATCGTGAGTAAATCCCTCGATAAATCTTGAAGGATTCTCATCGAAGGGAACTCATTTTCATCGCGGTTGATCAGGTTATTATAAAGAACAACGACCACGACCGAAGTGGATGAAATGGTTATCCGTCGGGACTACGATGATGGCTGTCGGGTTTGCCATCCGGATCTCACGAAGCGGAGGGACAGGCGCTTGGTCGTTCATCTTCGAGACGATTGTAAGCTAGACTCACTCGATTAGGAAGGTTCCACTCGAACTTACTAAGCGATCTCATCTCCGCCCCCTTCACCCCTCCATCCCTCTGTTCCCGCGTTCAGCTCCTCTTGTCCGCCCCCTGCGCCATCATCGCCCAAAACTACAAACTACTCAACCTCTTATCCCTCTACCTCCAAGCGGACGATTGTCTCCTGATCAGAAGGAGATGGTCCATGCCCCTCTTCCTCACGAGCGACGCCATCACGTTCTTGGCACAGCTGGCGGGGACGGGGATGATCGCTTCCACCATCGAGGATATCATGGAGTATGGTCGATACGTCACTCTGGGCGGACTGATCGTTCAGGCAGTCAGTTTGGCTACTTTTATCACTTCCTGGTTGAGGTTTCGACGTCACTTGTGAGCGATGGTCTTTGGCTCTGTGGTCCATGACTGACTCACCTGCCGATACGGTTGCAGGCTCAGAAGCGCTACACACGCGGATAAATGGTCCGCCAGCTCGACTTATCAGCTCGGAATGGGACGAGCGACCGATTTCCGATGGATCTGGAAATGTATCGGACTGAGTTGTCTCTGTTGTTTGGTAAGTACACCAATTGAGACGCTTTGTTCGACCCGGGCTGAAAGTGATGACGCTAAACCGCTTGATTGGGTCAGATTCGAGCTATTTATCGGGTTGTGGAATACGGATCGGGGTATGTACATCGACCCTATTGTTGCTGACCCGTTGAAGAGGCTGATAGAAACGACTGTGTTTGCATGGCAGTACCGATTCGTACATCACGAGCCACGAGGTTTTCTTCTACCTCTTCGATACCATCCCGCTCGCCATCAGTGCGGTAGTGTACATCTACTTCTGGCCGCCTCACTGTATCGGAAACCCTATTCTTAGTAGTTACCACTAGATGATAAAAACCACGAGCTTCTCCCTCGACGTATCTGATCCTATTCCTAACTTCGCGCCCGTGTACAACCCATGCCATATACCCATACAAGGCTCTTACAATTCCTGATCGCGCATCCATCTGCTCAAAACGATACTGGTTTCGACCGGTTTATCGAGGCTGGCTACATGACCCGCCCCATCCATCTCAAAGTAACAAAAGTTGCCTTCGCCTTCTGACCGGAGACACTTGTATGCACCTGATTGGTCGGAAGCGCGCATGGTCAGGTTGTTGAAGGCTTGTTGGTGTTGATAGTTGGGCAGGGCAGAGACGATCTCCCTGATACCAAAGTAGTTACAGATCCCTGTGATATCGGATCGCTAAACTTCGATCTGGTGAGAAAGGAAAAACGACGGCTGAGACTTACAATCTACCATACCCTCGTAAACCAGCAAAGAGACTCCACTCCTCAACAACCTCTCGAAAAGAACGTCGCTATGCACGTCCCAATCTCCGGAAGATGTGTACTGGATGTAGACCCTGGGCGAATGGGCTTCCCATAGTTTAGCTTGCTCTCCAGGAGCGATCACGCCCAGCTGCGATTGAACCGTCGCATTGTTATAGAAGAAAGTCATGCTTGTTTCGTCGTACGGGATCGACGTTCGGTAGTCGTAACCGTTGAGACCCGTAAGAGTATAGGGAAAGGTGGCAATCTCTCGCATCAGGGAACCGACGGCGGCGCTGTTCATCGCCGTGTCAATACCATGCGTACACAAGGTTATCCGATAGACGTACCAGTCTAGCTTAGTCGAACAAGTATCGAGCAATTTCTCCGCTTCATCGACTTTTTCTCTGGCCCATTTACAGTTGTTTTTGTCCGCAGGAATAGGAATCTCATCACTACAAGCGAAATCGACCAAAGAGCGGTACTGGATCCTCCCATTAATCCACCCATTACCGACGGAAAGGCTTGTTAGGTTCAGTCTGAGATCGGTTTTACGGGGAACGTCCGTTGGCCAGATATCGGTCCACAAAGAAGACTCGTCATCGAGTTGAGCATTCATATGCTGGATGTACGAGCTGTAGACTGGGGCATAATGACCTCCGTAGGAAAGCGAGTTGACAGCGAGTGGGTTGGAAGTGTATTCGGGAAAAGCTTTGAGGAAGGATTGCAGGAAATCGTAGGCCTGCTTGGCCGAGTCGAAAGTGCTATCGACCGAAGGAAAGGGTGCATATGAGAAACCCGATCCCAAGGGCTTCATAGAGGATCAGACCAATAATTTGTGAGGCAGGCAAGCGGCACTCACATTATCGATCATCAAGATGCTCGCTTCCTGATTCAGACTCCGTTCTCTGCGCTGCATTTCATAGACTCCATCCTCGTTCTTAATCACCTCACATGGCCCGGCATATTGCATCCCTGTCAGGGCAGAAGATCCTGGCCCGCCGTTCGACCATACTCCAATGGGATCGACGCTGGGATCTGATCTCGATGGGAAGAACCAGAAGAAGATGGAAGATCCTGGAAGATATCCAGAATATTGCTAAACGGTGATGCTCTCAGCTGGGAACTACCTCATGATGGGAGGAAGAGCTTACGGGGTGGGCACTAGTGTCGTTACATAGCGTGGGTATGACTACATTCGGTACTTTAGGTTTGAAGTCTAATACTGATTGTTGATTGATTTTTGCTTCGACGCTGACCACAGCAGCAAAGACGACTCCGATCGAGAACAGATTGACCATGTTGGTGCCAGAGGTTCTACAGTCGATGAATCTATGGTTGCGATGCAGGTTGTATCTCTTTCTCGGCTTTTGGTCATATCCTGTCGTCGCTATATCCAGTCAGGTCGTTCTCCATGTGACGAATTCAAGCCGATACGGACAAGACCGTCAATGACCGAGCATCCCCTAACTCCCGCCATTCCCGACAAAATCCATGTCTAGTCTCAGCATCTGACCTGTTCTTTTAAATGGAGCCATATGTATGTTATTGGGTCTGCTCATCATCGTCAGCCGCGATGTGAGGACTGGGATATCCCAACAATAATACCGAAATCGCGAGGATGTCTGCTTCATCAAGAATCGCGGTCCTGTTCCAAAAAGCGCCTCTCCCTGTTCTAGGCGGGGTTGTCAAACCTCCTAAACCTAACGGTGAGCTGTATTGCCATGGTCCAAGCTGGGATATACTCATACACCGGGGAATACAGGTTATCGAGATAGCTCGGCCGATATAGCTTTCAATCTCCGTTCTTCTGGTTGGAACGTGATCACTCCTGTGAACAATCCCGACCCCACAGTAGAATCGGATTGGTCTTTCGGTGATACGGAAGAAGGTGTACTCGAGGCTTTTAGAGCCGGGGCGAACATCTTATGGGCCAACACTACACTACATTCTACTTGTTCCTTGGTCGCTCTCAAGGACAAACTTCCGGCGGATCTGAGATTCGTTGGACAAAACCCGTTTGATTTCGAAAAGTATGAAGATAAAGCTTGGCTCAACGATTGGCTGAATCAGGGGGAATTGGAAGGATGGTTCCCGAGATCTTGGCTTATTCGGAATACCGAGTCGGAGCAGCTGAAGAGCGTGGAACTACCTGCCGTTGTGAAGCCTGTCAGAGGTAGGGGTAGCCATGGAGTCAGCTTGGTTAGGACGTATGATGATCTGGTTCAAAGGGCGAATGAGCTTTGGTCGGAGAGTGATTTCGTCCTGATCGAGGTGAGTTGCCCGTGGGGTATTCCTGAACGACGGTATCATCCTTCTAGGTTGTCTGACCGAGGTCGCTATTTCTGACAGGCATACTGTCCTGACGAAGAGATTACTATTACCATCATGCCACCAGGCACTTACAAGGTACCGTTTCAGCAATACATTACAAGCTACTCGACGTATTGATCAATCGTCTCTCAGGATGTCGGTCGCAAAGACAAGCACTGGGCCTTGCCCGTTGTGACCAGGTTCAATCACAAAGACGGCAAGTCTCTCTTACGAGCTGGTCCAAACCTTTACTGAAGTCAACCCGATTCTTTACGTTCGTCAGGTATCGCACCATACAACGGGGTCGTCCCAGTCTCCTCAAACTCTGAAGTAGTTAGCAAGGCGGCTCACGAACGGGACAAGCACTACCGAGATATCCAGGATCGAACCGCTCTCGTTGGAGACAGGCTTAAGTGCCTGGCACCTGTTAGAGTGGATTGCAGAAGGAAAGAACCTGGCGGCAAGTTTTATATGTTTGATATCAACATGAAACCGGTCGGTCCTCGTCGTTACTAGTAGCTGTAATCATCGACTGACGTAGGGGACCGACTTTGAATTAGAACGCGACAGGTCCAGGTCGACCGGGAAGGGACGATCAAGCTTCTCTGGTACTTTTAGCAGCCAGGGAGGTCGGATGGGATTATCCTACTCTTTTGGAACAGACGATCAGACAAGCTCGGAAATTGAGGGATGTTTTGTAGATGTATGACGTGTAAATACTACTTCCGCAGACCGCCAAGAGACTTTTGTACGCGTATCAGATTGCCTCCATCGAAGAAGCTTCCGAAATCGGACCTGCGTACCTGCTTCCGTACCTGTATTTCCTACACACGCAATTGGCAATTTTCCTTGTGCTCTCCTCTTGCATCTTGATCGTCTTCCATGTCTTGCATCACAACCTTCAGAGATTGATGCTTGATGCTTGCTGCTTGCAAGGATGTCTGAAACCCACTCTGAAGAGCAGCACTCCTCGCGGGCTGTTACAGCTTTAGCTATACTTGGTGCTGTGAGTGACAACGTAGGTCGTGTGATTTCGCCCACGACTCACTCTGAGCCATAACTAGGTAGCATGGTCGCTACAGGTGAGTTCTACGAGTTGCGGTTCTGACTTCCCTGCTGATATGACTGTCCAGCTCGTCCCACAGATCTGGTTGAACTACAAACGGTCCTCGACCGAAGGTCTCCATTCGTCAATGATGATTCTATGGGCAGCTGCAGGATTACCACTCGGCATTCATAACATCTTGAGCCATCAGCATATCGCTCTTCAGGTGCAAGCTCAGATCCTCACCGGTCTTAGTCTTATAACTTGGTCCCAGACGATGCATTACGGGAAGGTCAGTCGACTGTCGTCGTGCTCTCTCAGTCAAACTCGAATTGATCAAGTCTATGATAATGCTACAGGGATGGAGCAAGCTACGATCGATCTTGGTTACGGGAGGCTTGATGCTCGGATTTGCAGGTATCGAAGCAGCCTTTGTGGTAGGGTTCAAGGTGAGGTCATATCAGGTGCTTTCACCTTCATCCCATGTTGACGTTGCTCCTTCCTTTCGTATTAGTACGGGCGGGTCTCTAGCCAAACGAGAGAACACTTCATACTCGGTTCCGCAATCATAGCAGCTGTAGGTTTATCTTTGGGGGTCCTTCGACATTATTTGGATATCTACAAGGAACGCACGGTCCGTGGAATAAGCTGGGGTTTCGTCTTCCTTGATGCCTTTGGTGATCTCACATCCCTCCTTGCAATCGGTGAGTTGTCTTTTCGATCGCGACTCCCGATCCAATCTGTTGACGAAGATGGTCCATTCAAGTCCTACGTTCTCCCTTGGATCCGTACGCTACGGGTATCTACGCGTCTGAGCTGGCTCTCTGGGTAGGAATCATGACTGCCGGTCTCGTATATAACGGCATTCCTGCCCTTCAGCGACGATTCGGAAAGCACTCCTCAGCGACAGATGGAATCCCAGACGCGGAATCGCCTCCAAGCGTTCGAAGTGACAGTGTCCGGAGTGAGATGTCGGCCTTCAGAGCTATTCGTACGGAGATCAGTAGTCTTCCTAGGTATCGTATGCAGGCCAGACGGGCTTGACGGCGACAACAGAGAGATAAGCGACGATGCACTCAAAGTCACGTGATCAAATCCCTAAGCGAAGTGGAGGTTGTTTGTTAGTTTGTTAGGTGAGTTAGTGGACTCGTCTAAATGGTTTTTGCTTATCGAACAACTTGAACACAGTTCCCGATTCTTGTATATAGCTCTATCAGCATGACAATTATAAGACTAAGCAACAGGATACGAATCTCCCTGCTCGCCTCGGTCTTGTTCATCTCGACCATCGCTTACTTCCATGATCTGAAGGTGGAATTCTACGGCTTCGAGTCGAAGGCTATAGACAACACGCAGCAAACGTGGTGCAGCGCGGATGACATTGCAAACGGGTACTGGGTCGAGTCGAATCCCATAACGTCGCTTAAGGAATTGCAAGAGAAGTACTTTCATAGCGTGAATCGAGTTTCTCATTCCTGTTCGAGACCCACGGATTCTGATTGGCCAACCTTGCTATTCTAGCACAATCGTCGTTTAAGATGCGATGCCGATCCCGCAACGTTCGGTCCTGGTCAAACTGAGAAAGAGGCTGGAGACTTGCGGACCATGAAGATGGCTACTCCTACTTTCATGCCCAGAGGGGAATGTCTCTCTAGGCAGACCTCGTGGGAAAGTATGGTGAAGATGCTGTTGAGGATGCCCACAGGATTAACGTGAGTAGTCTCACGCCATGAAAATGGGTCCTCTAAACTGACGACCATCACTCGTCCGATAGGATCATCAGAGGTAGGTACGATCTCGCCCATGTGTCGAAGAATGTGCGATGACGAGCTGCAACCATCGATTTGTAGATTCCATCGGACAACAATTGATAGGAACCTTTGAAAACATGCTGCTTACACCGGATGGACTTATCAATTCGGCTTCAAACTCGACTTGGGATAGGATCATCTACTTGGATAAATCTAGACCGGAAACGTACGCGCTTTTGAAAGAGGCCGGTGTAACGGAGCAGAGGTTGGAATTGCCTCTCGTTCAACATTGGCGAACCCATCATCTCGGAAACGAAACCGATCTTGGGGCGGCCTTTTCACATATCGAGAGTTACGTCCGGAGACCATACGACCCAGTCGAATGGCTCGAAATGTACAAGGAGCATCTTCAGAGGATGTCGGGATCTAGCATCTTACTCGACGAAACCGTCAAGCCTGAAGACTCTGTTATGATCGTACAGACGGGCCCTCATTGGACCGAAGGGGAGTTGGGTAAAGGTATGGCGGATGATGATGCGATGACCGGATTCCAGAATATGGTAAGCTGTGCGAGGTGAACTCTATTTACGCACGTCGCTGACGATAACGCTAAAGGTCGATATCACCGAAGCTCGATTGCGGTCGCTTGACAGCCCTGTCAACGTGTTTTGGAAATCGATCGCTTCGCCCCACATCGATTGTGCAGCAGCTACCCATTGTAAGCTTCCAGATCGCCTAGACCGTGCCCACAGCTCAACGTCCCTTTCGCAGTCGATAACAATCGTGAAGACATCTCTTCCATTGTGGATACAAACAAACCCGCACCTTTCAACCAGTAAGTACCTCGATCATGACGTAGTTATAGGGTTTGGAGTTGATCATGTTTGGTACCTCAGCAACCGCATGTCCATGATGAACGAGTACCTGTATTCGAAATTCTTGTCAGAAAGACCTCCTAAATCTTGGTGGTCCCGGCTCGGGTTACAGGCTCCGACGTCGTCGGAACCTATTCGACTCGTTGATGTTTGGCCCCTCTCTGTGAAGAGGCCCGAAGCGCATACCGTACCGCATAAGAACGACTGTCTGCATTTCTGTGAAACAGGCGTACCCAACGAGTGGTTCAAGGTGAGTTGCGCCTTCACCGTTCGTCCGAGTGACTACTGATGGATCGTCTGCCAGCTTTTTTGGCATATGGTACTGGAGAATGCCAAGAACGAGGATTACGAGTACAGATCGTAGCTCGATAAAGACGTTGTATAGACACGCGCATGCACAGGCATTGGCGCAACTCGCATGATGAAACCTCCCTCGAGCCGGACCTACGAGAAGCAGGATTTCCAGGCGATCAAAGAAGCTTGTCACTTGAGGGATGTCTTGGAGACGCATGACGTGTAAATACCTTGAACAATCCGGACTCGCACGGTTAAACGCGGAACATCGAGTTTGTGGTTTGACGATCGCCAACTAGCTGTTTACCATCTTGATTTGTGTTTGTTAAGCCATCTAAAGTATCTCAATCATTTTAAGCTTCAAGTTGAGCACAGGTAGATGTGAAGAAATGTAAAATCCCCTTGGCGTCCCGAAAGCAAGTCATCTTTGGGATCTACGACTCCAGACCTCGGCGTACTCTGACCCGTAGCAGTTGCACCTCCGCGATTACCCGACCCGAGCGAGTACATATACATTACGCCTGAACCAATGCGCACCGATTGTCCACCAAGCCCTTGGTGCTCGCTCTTCAATCGCACTCCTTCTGCTTGCCGAAACTTGGCCAAGTCTGACATGAGCAACAATATCCTTCTTTTCGGCGCTGGAGCGTAAGTAGAAAAAGGTCAATCTCGCAGGACCGTCGATCCGACAAGTTGTTTGTGTTCTCTGCAGTATCGGATCCGTATATGCAGCCATCCTGATTCTATCCAAGCAATGCAAGGTATACGTGGTAGCTCGGTCCAATTACGAGGTGTTGAAGTCCAAGGTAAAGATGGGATCAGACGGAAAGGTATTGATCTGGGAGCCGATCACTTCGATTCGTTTTAGGGTCTCAATATGAAATCCAGCAAGTTCGGTGATCACGAAGGATTGAGTTTCGAGGCTGGTACGTACGACTATGACCGTATTCCCCTCTCTCAAGATAATGACTCTCCCTTGATTTAGTTTATAGAACGTGTGAAGAGGCAGCGGATTCTGGAGTGAACTTCGATTACGGTAAGTCAGAGTTCGACCCTCTCAAACGGATTCTTATACTGAGTAGCGCGCTTCATGTGCAGTGATCTGCAGCAATAAAGCCTTACTGGATGCTTCTCCCTCTCTTGCCGAGAATATCCAACCAGTCATTAAAGATAACACAGCCATAGTCCTCCTACAGAACGGGGTTGGCGCAGAAGAGCCCTTGCATTCAGCTTTTCCGAAAAACACTGTCATCTCCGCCGTCGTAAGTAACCGGACGCTATGTCTGTTTCGGAAGCGTTGTGCAAGAATCTTTGTCATACAGGTCTGGACTGGTGCCAAAATCATTGGTAACGGGCATGTCGAACAGTTCAATCGAGAGGCCTTGACCATCGGTGTCGATTGGAACAAGAGGCTCAAACAGGACGAAGAACAAACTCGACTGGACAAGCTTGTCCGAGCGTTACGAGCTGCTCAGGGGGAGTGCAACACGGTCGACGACATTCAGAGCGAGAGATGGGTCAAGGTCATCTGGTAAGACTTTGCGCATAAGGATGACGTGCATGATTTGTAATTGATAGATTGCTTCGGTCTCGTTGAAGGAATGCTTGCTGGTAAGCGTTTTGACGAGTGGATGTTCCGTGATCCAGACTAAGATACGCCTCGGCATCAGGAATGCTGTAACGACCGCAACTCAATTACGAACGAATCGATTCCTTGATTCGTCGCCGTACGCCCTACAACTGTCCCGATCCATCATGGGAGAGGTAGTCCAGGTCGCTAAGGCCAAAGGGCTCAACGTTCCAGAAGGAACGGTAGACAAGCTTATTCTACAATGCACCAGCGTCAAAGAAGGTTTACCAAGTTCCATGCTATACGATTACCTTGCTGGGAGGCCGATGGAGGTGGAGGTAAGCTTCGATCCATTGTACCAGAATCGCCGAAATAATTATCTGACCATGATTTACAAAGGTCATTCTTGGTACACCGCTAAAGGAAGGGACCCGGTTGGGAATCGAATTACCTTCTCTGACGGCGTAAGTAGGGTGTGCTCTGATCTGCTAAATGATGGGACGATGTTGATCTACGTTTCCACGGATCCACAAAGTCTGTACAGTATTGTCAAAGCGTTGGATTGGAAGAATCTCCATCCCGAAGAAGCTAAGATCTGATCAACGACTAAGATATCATTTGTAAAAACGGATCATCATTACTTCATTATCTTGATCATCCGAGAAAGCACGATTTGCCTCCGACATGTTACTTGTGTTCCGTCCTTGTATCGAAAGTTGAACTGCCCGAAACATTCATCTCTGTGATACGTTCACGATCATAGATTCTTTTCATCAGGCAGGCTGTTGGCCTTTTGGATGTCGCGTGCCGACAAGTGATTGACATTCAATTTTGCCGATGTTGAGCTTCCGTCAGGGTTGAACCTCCACAAACCATACCATGACTGATGACGCCGAACGACCTGCTATGCACACCGCACGCGCGAATCCGCGGACGCGCGCTCGTCAACCGGCGCGATCTCAACTATCCACACATCAATTGCACGAGCCCAGTCCCGTATGAATGTGTAAGATACTATTCACGGTGTCCTCTTCCACCCAATTCTTGCCCTTCGAGAGTGTAGCTCGTAGCAGGTCAGTCTTCTTGCCGTAAACTACGATACCCCACACCCCGGTTGGATGTTCATGCCTCCATAACAAATCACCCCTGCTTATTGCGGGCTATCGACAATTGCTGCATCAGGAAGTTTTAGGTTTAACCATATTGATGATCAGCCCAAGTATAGATAGACGGCTTTGAGTCCAAAGCCGAAAATTCTATAAATAAGTATCGATGTTTTGCACATGGTTTTGCGCATGAAAATGAGTCAATCACAAGCTGTTCGTGTGTAACGAGGTGAAGGGCGCGCGTCTTCGATCTTGTGTGCACGCGATATAGTTGAGAATTTTAAACCCAAATGATACAAATACATGGTGATATGTAATCTGTAGCTCCAAAGTTTGGTAACTCTTCTCCCTTTACTTTCCGGATCACAAGCAAAATCATAAAGCCATAGCTACAGTGGGTATCTGAAACCGTTTGCAATTTGAGTCTCGTTCGGGCCGGAATGTCCCATAGGATCTCCTCGTTCCAGCTTCTGGTTTTGTCTGCGCAAGTAGAAGTACGTAGCGGTGGCAAAACCGATCGCGACTACCGCGGCGGCCAGATTCACCGAAAAAGCAACGAGGTATCGAGGAGGTGACTTGTAAAGGTAGGCCTGCGAAATCGTCGTTTCCCGTGAGTTTTCAAGAAAGATAGCTTTTCAGGAGTGTTAAACTTACAGTCCAGATGTTGGGGGTATTACTGATAGCGTTGATGAGTGATAACACCACGGCCCGCTTTATGGCAGGACCGACAGTACTGCCGGAGATCCAGGACAGCGTGCAGATTGCACTAGAAGATAAGGTTCAGTCACTGCGACCAAGAACAGACAACTTGAAATCTCACCTTGCGTAGAATGACGCAGGCATCAGCATCATCGCCACATAGCGAGGCGCAGTCTTTGTGGTCGTTACCGCAAGGATATTGGCAAGTACAGTAACAACCAATGGACACGCAATGTGTAAGAAGCGCTGAAAGTTCGGCTCTTGAGGTCAGCAAAGCCAAGAAAATTAATCGATGTTCGCTCAACGTACTTCCTGTGTTCGATCGGAGTGCAAGCCGTTCAAAATGATGACGAAGACGCAAAGCACGAAAGGTGCTAGGTAAGGAATGTACCATTAGACAATCTCTCAAAGAAAGCGTTAGATAAGAACTCACGAGCTGTCAGACAGTACGTAATGTTCCGGGAATATCCCAATGTCTTCACAACCGAAGGGAAGAAGTTATTGACAGCGGCTGCGATGTATCTATCGTTGTCGAGGAACGCGCGGTGAGCCCAGCGGCGCGGCATTGTTCAAGCAGACCTTCACGTACGTTGTCATAAGGATACCGCATAATAGCCAGGTCTTGGGATCTGTAATAGCCATAACAAAGCCTTTCAAAGCGGAGATCTCAGATGTGTTGTCTTTCTGGCCTCTATCGAGCTGGAGTCGATAAATCAATCGATCCTTCTCCTGAGGACTGAGAAGTCTCGCTTTCTGTGGCGTATCAGGAAGAATGAACATGCAGATGAATGCGATCCCGACAGTAGCGACGCCTTCTACAAGACTGCGAAAGAATGAGCAAATCTTAGTCGTTGGACACCCTCAGAAGCTATCAGACTTACAATAGCCATCTCCATCCTTGCAAGCCGTGAGCGCCATCGAGCTCTAAAATAGCTATAGCTAAAAGAGGTCCGAAAGCGTTTCCGAGCTGGGAACCACTGTACAAAAGCGCAGTACGAAGGGCAAATTGCTTTTTCCTGGCCAATTTGATAACAGGTTAGAATTTTCCTTTATCTGTGTGCTCAGCTGGACTCACGTATACCAGCAACTGAGATAGAAGATCGCTCCCGGAAACTGTCATTTGCAAAGGTTCAGGATAATCCACGAAGATTTAGTCCGTGCCGGATCACCCACGAAAACGGCTTCGGTGATACCAAGCGCTACTCTGCAGAACATCAGTCCGATGTAATTGTGAATCGCTGCAGTGAGTGCGGATACGACGCCCCAAACAGCAGTTGCGCAGCAGATGTACAGCGCTGGCCTGGATATCTTGCCGATAATCATGTTGGAAGGGACCTGGAACCCAATGTAACCGACGAAAAGGATTGAAATCACGCTGTTGTATTGCTCAGTCGAGATGTTGAGGTCTTCTGTCAGACCGGCCAGTTTCGCAGAGGCGATATTCTGGAGGTCGAGCTCGGATCAGTACACGACTGCTGCATTTCTAGCTATCGAATATACCTGACGATCCAGGTAGTTGAGGATGTCCGATCACGTCAAAGATAAGTCACACCATTTCCATGATGCATGTCAGTACGACCCGGCTGCTCACAAAGGAGGATGAGAACCTATTTGCCAACCCAGCTATCAGTCGGAGTTCACCTCGAGGTTTCGGGATTCACTTACAGGCATAATGATAAAGTCGATTCTCGTTGTGATCCGCTTGTCCATGATTGAGATATCGTCCCCCGACACGCCTCGCAACGAGTCGGGCACGGCTATGTCATAGTTGTCGTGGGGCGTGTCCAGCGGTTGAGAGAACTCATCGTGTTCGACCCATGACTTGTCTTTCTCGTCAGACATCGGATTGTTACTAGGTAAGCTCATCGATAGGGTAAGTCAGAACTTTTTAACCGTTTGGATGAATGATATCGACAACTCATGACTTCCTCATGTCGAACACCTTGTGAAACAGGTTTTATAATCACCAGAGCGCGCGCGAGAGCTTGATCAAACTGAATGTGGGGCCTCAACCTTAGCCGTGAATATCCGAAGATCACGAGGCCGCTCGGCTCATGAAGACCGATGCCAATAATACCCTTGTGCGACACGCCGAGGCACTCGGTAACTTCGGGCCGATGGATGGTAAGCCTAGCAATTCAACCCTTGAAATGAGGAGTACAGCAATTTATTGATTCGCTTTCACAAGGTGAACAGTCTCAGACAGCCGTCCTACTGAAGCTAAAGATGCATGTCCGAGTGCAAACCCGATTGTTCAACCCCTTAGCGACGCACAGACAGACGGTCGTGGCAGCGACTCGAGATCGAGCCCATCGTCGACTTTACCATTTCGCTTTGAACGATGAATCGCCGTCACACCCAAATGGGGCCCGACGGATGGCAAGATTGGTAAGTCAGCGTTTCTTGGCGCACTGGAGGTTTGAACCAATATGAGTTGCGTGTGCGTCAGGGAGTTGCGTTCACATTTGGCTCAATATTTTGTTTCTATCTGGCTCGGGACCGAATACACCTAGAGGCCGAACGATTGCAGAAAACAGATGATCGACCAATCATCTCGCTGTCCGAAGTCGAGAAACACAATAAGTCTGACGATCTATGGGTGATAATTGACGGGAGAGTTTGGGATATGACAGAAGTGAGCAGACTGGTGCCTTGCATCTGTTGAAACCGTGTCTTGATCAGTGTTGAATAGTTCATTGAAGATCATCCAGGAGGAAAAGCGCCCTTACTGCGGGTGGCAGGGAAAGATGCGACTCGTATATTCCAAGCTTTACATCCTCCAGGCACTCTTGAATCCGGTATCAGCCCGGAGAAGATGGTCGGCCTGGTGGACCAATCGACCGTTCCGGTGGCTGAGACGCCGGCTGCGATGCAAGAAGGCACCAAGGGCAAAAAAACCCCTCTAAGTAGCATTATCGGTCTACCCGATTTTGAGGTGGGCGATAGACAATGAAACGGACTTGTACGACATGACTGGGCTGATTCGTAGTCTACAGCCTGCGGCCGAACAATCGCTCAACGACAAAGCCTGGTCATATTATTCTGCAGGCGCAACCGATCAACTCAGTCAGCGCCTTGTGTCCTAGATAGGACGTATCACCTGTCTGACTTACAGTCTTCTCTCAGCTTTGGCTCTAAACAAGTCGGCATACAACTCGATTTTGTTCAGGCCACACGTGATGGTTGACGTCGATACAGTCGATACTCGAACAGAGTTTCTAGGACACCCCACATCGCTTCCTATATTTATAGCCCCAGCAGGGATGGCGAAGCTCAGGTGAATATCCCTCTTGACATCATTCGTATGGATAGTCTCATACCATGCTCCACTTGAAAGTCATCCGGATGGAGAGGCCGTGTTCGCCAAAGCAGCTGGAGAGAATGACGTTGTACAATTTGTACGTTGAGTCGATCTGAACCCATCTCCAGAGCTAATCGACTCGATCCATAGATATCTACTAATGCATCTGCTGGACTCAGCGAAATTGTTCAAGCACGAGCCCAGGATGATCAAACTTTCTTCATGCAGCTATATGTGGATCGAAAGCGGGAAAAATCCGAAGCCCTCATGCGGAAAATAGAGGACCTCGGTCATCTGAAAGCCATATTTGTGACTGTTGATGCAGCCGCACCCGGTAAACGTGAGGCTGATGAAAGGGGAAAGGCCCAGATCGAGGTGGTAAGCCCAACCTGTATATCGCTATCCGAGGTGAAACGAGTTGAACATCGACTGTTTCATACAAGGCCTCTGGTATATCGGGCGGCAAGATCCAGTCTGACAGTAAAGGTGGTGGTATTGGTCGCTCTGTTGGCGGCTTCATCGACCCCAAGCTGAACTGGTCGGATATCGGCTGGCTACGTCAACACACCACCCTACCTATCGGTCTCAAGGGGATCCAGACTGTCGAGGTAAAATTACAATACCGCAGAGAAACACCTTGAACGTAGCTAAAAGCGTTCTTATCTTAGGATGCCAAGCGAGCCTACGATATGGATTGTGAGGCTATCTATCTGAGTAATCATGGAGGACGAGCGCTGGATGGGTATGTAGCGCTACATTGAGCAGATACGAACGTCGTCTCATCGGAAATCCCGATTGTCCAATAGCTCTCCTCCAGCATTGTACACTCTTCTTGAAATCAACAAGTTTTACCCTGAAATCATCGCTAGTAAGAGGTGTGAGGTATATATTGACGGAGGGATTCGTCGGGGAACCGACGTTGTCAAGGCTTTATGTCTGGGAGCTCGAGGAGTAGGAATGGGCAGGCCTTTCATGTATGCCCTGACTTACGGAGAGGATGGTGTTAATCATGCGATCGGGAGTGAGTGCCAATCTGATCTACAAAGAGTCAAATGGCCGAAAGCTGACGGTGAAGGATGAACCTTGACTATCTCAGTCATACGGGATGAGATAGAGACGACGATGCGACTGCTGGGGGTGACCAAGCTCTCTCAGCTGGGAACACACTTAGTGAGATCATGATCTAAAACTGGTATCTAAACCCCTTGGTAACAATTTCACATTGGTTCCTTCCGTTACAGCTGAACACCAAAGCTATAGATCCGCTGCTGAATGACAAACCTTCAAACGGCCTGGATGAAGTCGATAGCGGGACGACGCGCCACTCTCATTGATCCAACAAGAATGGATAATGCAAAGGAGTAACGATCTGAGTGGGCACCAAAAAATCCATCGACGCAAGTAGACACATGTCTGTCTTCTTTGTATTATTTTAAATTTGTAGTTCCAAGTGTCTTGAATCTGACGATGCGATCCCGCGGCTTCCGTACAACAAATCCCTTTATCTATCTGTCAACATTATCACCGGAGCTTAACAGAACTCCCTTCTACATTTGTGCGCTATACAGTAGACATTTGCCAAAGAGCCGTGGACAGAGGCAACTCGACAGCACGCCGAGCAGATAGTGAACCCGTTGTACTCAACTCAAACTACTCGTGAATTACTGTATCACAAACAGCAATCGTCATTATGCGGTACATATACGCTTTGAGCTCTTGGACCAGAACACACTCAACATGACCCCTGTTCGACAAATAGGGGTTAAGACAAGGTTTCTGGCAGTATAGAATGCCTAGTGACATTGTCAAGACCGATCCGACCTGCCGAACGGGCAGAGTCGGCAATACAGGGCGACGCAGAAAGTCCGAATCGCTTGGGTTTACCGAAGAAGAAAGCGATATGAGACACCATTGCCTCATACGATGTGCGTGAGGTCTCGACGTTCAAAACTCATGTCAATGTCGAACATTTCGAAATGAAATACCCATCAATATGTCCTGTTTTGCTTCGAGTTTTGACCGATACAACGCTTCTTGGTCTTGAGAAGTACCAAGTCCTTATCTTCGATATGCAACGCTCATCCTGGCAGGAGCATACGCTGTATGTTAGCAAAGCTACGAAGTCTGCGCGTACGGTTAGAATGGAATCACTTACTACCCATCCAACCCCCATCAATGGTCAGACATTCACCATTAACGTAATCACTTGCTCGACTGGCTAAGTAAACGACCGCACCTGGAGATCGTCAGTTGTAGCGCGTAAACAACGGTGCATAATCGTTAGATCGAAGAAAGAGTGGATTTGCGGTCAGATCTCATCTTATGTACCGCAACCAGCGCTTACCTTCGAAATCACCTGGTCTTCCCCATCTTCCCGCAGGAATCCTTTCCATAATCTGTCTTGATCTGGTCGGATTTGCTATCAAAGCAGTATTCATCTCCGTCTCGATATACCCCGGGGCGATGGAGTTGACTTTGACGCCCCGCGATGCCCACTCGTTTGACAGAGCTTTCCCGAGCCCTAGCACTCCGTGCTTGGCTGCAGTGTAAGCTGGTACAGTCAAGCCGCCTGTCGATGAGAGTAGAGGTAGGTAATGTAGATTTCCGAGAGGAAGATAGATCTATAAGATGTCGACCCACCTTGGAAGGAAACCAAACTTGCGATGTTTATGATCGAGCCTTTTCCTCGACCTTGCCAATTGTCGCTTTCGCCGGATCCCCCTCGAGAACTCAACATGTGTCTTCCAGCATCGCGAGAGATGGTCCAAACGGTGTTCAGGTTGACTTGAAGCACTTCATCCCAATCCGCGTCGGGGAAATGCTCCGCTGGCGTTCGCCTTTGAATCCCACCACCTGGATCATTGACGAGGTCAGCTGGATATTGCTATGCACAACGGCAGACTATGGATGGATTACAGTTAACGACAATGTCCAGCTCATAACCGAGGCCGATCACCCGGTCGATCAACCCTTTGACGGCTGTCGTATCCGCCAGATCGCAGACCACGATCTCGACCTTGCGACCTAGAGCTCTGATACTGTTGGCAGTCTCTTGGTTCTCGGTGGATCGTTGCACCAACACCATATCTGCGCCGGCCTGAGCCAGAGCGAGTGCGATGTTGGCACCTATCCCTCGAGTCGCGCCTGTGCACAAAGCGGTACGTCCTTGCAGGGAGAACAATGAGGAAAGGTAATCAGCCGGAATGGAGGTCATGGTCACTATGTTCAGAGGTCCTTCTAATGATGGGTTGTACGGATGCGAATCGGATGCTCCAGTAAGCTGTTTATCTATTCAGCGGCGGTGCATTGTCGGATTGCGGATACAAAGATCTTGTCCCGTGTTTAGCCGTGTTTCCCGCGGGGATCCCGAGCGAGCGCTTAGAGGTATCGGTCGGCAGTCATCATGCCGAGTTCCGGTGTGATGATCTGCCTTATAAGGTCAGAGACAGGTAGACAGTTCGAGCGTGCATGTCAGCTCTTCCCAACCAGCAGAGCACTCCAAATCTAACCTCGATCCATGTCGACTCTACTTACCGAACAGACCGTCGCTGCGTCTACGCACAAGGGTCCTACCACCACAGTCTACGAGAAGGGACTCCAAGTGGGAAGCGACATTAATGTGATCACCAAGATCGAGACGTTTAGAGTCAGGCCTCGATGGTTGTTTGTCCGGGTCGAGACCTCGAAAGTAAGCAGGTGTAAGGTCTAACCGGCTTGACACGTGTTAACCAATCATTCGTTTGTAGGGCATCACGGGCTGGGGAGAAGCCACGTTGGAAGGCCACTCTGAGGCCGTCGAAGGTGCTTTTGTCGACTTTCGAGAGCGTTTCATCGGTTGGGATGCGGCCAACATCGAAGACATCTACCAATCTGCATATCGTCATCGATTCTACCGTGGGGGCGAAGTTCTGATGAGTGCTATCTCCGGTCTCGACATTGCTCTGTGGGATATCAAGGGGAAGACGCTGGGAGTACCGGTTTGGGAACTGTTGGGCGGAAAAGTGTCAGTCCACGATATCCCTTTCTAGGGTCACATTACTGATCCTCGAGTTGTAGTCGGGAAAGAGCAAATGTGTACGGATGGATTGGCGGGGATCGACCCTCTGATGTCCTTGAGCAAGCAAAGGCTAGAAAGGAACAGGGATTTACCGCTGTCAAGATGAACGCTGTAGAATCAGTAAGACCAGGTCGTTTCCCCGACTAGAGGGTTGTCCACTGAATCTCGACTACCAGCTCGGCTGGTTGGACTCACCTCACGCGTTGGAAGCTACCGTTCAACGAGTCAAAGATGTCAAATCCATCGGACTGGATGTCGGCCTGTGAGTCGGCGTCGATTCCTTCCACTCGGACTACAATCTCATTGCTCTTGTTCGCTCAGTGATTTCCACGGACGTGTACACAAAACCCTCGCTAAGTAGTTAGCAAAGGCACTCGAGCCTCATCAACCTCTCTTCATCGAAGAACCCTTGCTTCCTGGGCAGGTCCCCGAGATGGAGAAGCTGTACCAGAAGACTAGCATTCCGATCGCGGTATGCTCAATATCGTTTTACAGGTTGTCGGTCGCCATCACTAACTTGAGCCATGGACACAGCTCGGAGAAAGGCTCTTCACTCGTCAAGACTGCCGACCGTATTTTGAAGCCGGATGTATCGATATCATCCAGCCAGACATCTCGCACGCTGGCGGAATCTCTGAAACACGGAGGATAGCCAACATGGCGGAGACTTATGATATTGGGGTCGCACCTCATTGTCCTCTAGGTAGGCGATCTTTCGAAGCCGCTGATCTGACCCCGACGCTAAGTCCAATCGCTACACAGGACCAATCGCCTTCGCCGCGTCGCTCCAGATCGCCTTCTCTACTCCCAACTTTTTGATCTGCGAGATGAGTTGGAAGGTGAGCAAGCGTTTTGCGACCGAACACTGCGGCGCAACTGATTCTTCTCGGCTCCCGTTGTAGATGCATTATAACGCTGGAGATTTCGACCTCTTTACGTATCTCAAGAACCCAGAAGTGTTCGACGTCAAGAATGGTGCAGTAGAACTGCTGACTGGTGCAGGGCTAGGTATCGAATTGGACGAAGAGTTAATCCGAAAGAACGCAGAGGAGAACGCTGATTTCAGCTGGAGAAACCCGACTTGTAAGTTGAACGAAGCCCTCGTGGTTCTGTGACTAGTGCTCATAACATACATCACTGTAGGGAGGGGACCTGACGGTGGTTTGAGGGAATGGTAGCAGGCGTAGAGTTCTGGAAGCATTGTTTTGTCGCGTTTAGAATGTTGGAAATCAAGAATCAATGTCTCATTGTCGTTTACTGTCCATCGGTTGGGAGACACTGTCTGAGTAGTACGGAGGCTGTGCCAGATGTCCTTAGGCCTTTCGATACTGTGTTACCGAGACGTCGACCGGGCATGTTGACCGGTAGCGTCCCAAAGCTCATTCTATACGCGCTTATCCAGCGTCGTCTATCTGTCTTGAGCTTAGCAAGACGTCATCTTAAAAGACATACGATCTGTGTGAATCGACTGACGAGAACCGGCGCAATTAGTTACTTGTTCACCAGTCATTTGACATCTATTACTCATGGACAAGTATATCGTCAATGACCCTCGACTGCTGGCGTTGGAAGCATGTCTCGGTCTTGCCCAGACACATCCCAACATCCCAACCTTGTCGTCGGCGAGGAACATCGAATAGTTGCGCGACACCATGATCAGGTCGGTCTCCTCTCAGGAATGAGGTTCCGTTCACGAACCTTCGTTTGGGGGAATGGTTGGAGAGGGCCTCTTATCGACTGCAGTCGCCGGTAACATCTTTGCCAGTCCCAATGTCAACCAGATCAGACGGGGTATTCAGCTCGCAGTGCGGGGTAAAGGGGTCACGTTTTACATTTCGGTCTAGCGAAAGAGCAGGTCTCGGTTTCCTATCCCAATATTGCAACCCGCTTGCTCTTGGTGGGTGATGATGTCGCGGTTACCAGGTCGCAAGGAAGCGACACCAGACGACGGGGTCTGGCTGGTACCACTCTAGTACTCAAAGTGGCTGGAGCGGCCACAGCTGAAGGAGCAACCCTGGAAAGAGCGTTCCAGATCGCATCTTTAGTGGCGGATCGTACTGGCACCATAGGTAGTGGATTGGGGCACTGCA
This sequence comes from Filobasidium wieringae, assembly GCA_001600055.1. Lineage (NCBI taxonomy): Eukaryota > Fungi > Basidiomycota > Tremellomycetes > Filobasidiales > Filobasidiaceae > Filobasidium > Filobasidium wieringae. Next base: position 1,026,781 of record BCIV01000006.1, read on the forward strand.
GTTTACCTGGATCTCAGAAAGTTGATGAAAAGAGTCATCTGCGTAACGACGAGATCGAAAAGGCATGGGCAAGTGTTGCCCAATACGTTTGTCGACCCCACTGAATGCTACTCAACCTACAATCGCTTACAAACACTCACAACGAGCTTGGAGTCAAGACGGTGGAACTACCGAAAACAGCTGGATTGATCCGTCTCATACTGGACTACATCATCAACACTAACGACCCCGAACGCTCGTTCGTTCCATTCAAAAATGACGCATTTGATACCGTCATTGTCATCGTCAACAATTTAGGCGGAAGGGGCGGGCTGGAGCTATATGCTATCGCTGGAGAGACTTTGCCTGCTAACGAGGAGCGATCTATCAAGGTGGCACGAGTAGGGGTCGGAAGATACATGGTCAGTTGCAGTAGTTCCCATAGCCTGGACAAACTTCGCAACTGGTTCGTTGTAGACATCTATCAACTTGCCTGGATTCTTCATCAGTCTCCTACTACTACCGGTCGACTCGGACAATGTGTCTCCATCTGAAATCTTGGCATTACTGGATGCACCGACAGACGCGCCAGGCTGGGTTCCCCTAAATGAACCTCGACCGGTATCTTCTCTCGTGATCTCGGGTGGGCAGACAAAGAAGCTGGAAGAGTTGGAGACTACCAGATCTCACCTAGCATGTGAGTGATCTTGACTGAAGTAAATTGTCAAAAACGAAGCTCATCTTATGTCGCTACTTATCAGTCGATTATGAGACATTCGCGCGTGTTTTAAAATCTGCCTTCGAACGTATCATACAAGCCGAGCCTGATATCACAAGATTTGATACTATCGCTGGTGATGGAGACTGTGGTACTTGGTAAATTTCATCGTTGGAACGTGCGCTTCAAAATCCTGACATATACATCATAACAGTCTTGAAGCAGGAGCCAAAGGTGAGGACAGGCGTGACCGATGTGTTGTTCGTAACTAACCATTTCCGTGCATAGAAATTATCACGGCTTTGAACGAGAACCGCATTAGTAAAATTGATTTGATTTCGGCCATCGGTACGCTCGCCGAACGAATAAGTGGAGCGTGCGGTTATGAGCGCTCAGGCTGAACTCAAAATGCATAGATCGAAGTGGCTATGGATGGAACATCGGGAGCGTTGTATAGTATTTGGATGAACTCTCTAGCTTGAGGTCTTCATGGCGTCGAGACTGTCGATGCAGAGACCTGGGCTGCCGTTCTGTCACACGCATTAACTAGCCTGTGTGCATACACCAACGCAAGACCCCCATCTCGAATCTTGATGGACCCGTTGTTCGCGTTCACCGAATCGTACCAGGAGGATCAACAGTTATGCAAAGCCGTTCAGGCTGCACACAAAGCTGCAGAGAATAATCGTAACATCCAGGCAAAGGCGGGTCGTGCTGCCTATGTCGAGCAAAACCAGTTGAATGATGCCAATGTGCCTGATCCTGGAGCCTACGGGGTGGTTGAGATTTTAAAAGGTATACAAGGATCGTTGGAATTGTAATATTCTGGGACATGTAAAGCATCGAAATGAAACGAGTGATATCGAATAGACATGCGCTGTGGATTCATTATGTTGATAGGTACCGTGCAGTTCAAATGAAGCGCCTGCATTCTTGTTCACTCGGGAAGCACAAGTCGTCGAATCAGATATGGTGTATATAGTCATGTACAAGGTCGGTGATGTACAAAGTTTTGTTTGAAGACCATTTTCAAAGCGATTGCTCAAACTCCCAAGCACCCTTAAGTTGATCAACGATATTCACTGTAGCATCGGTCGACCTGGGCAATGGTTTTCGGGGCACTCCTCCGAGACCCTTTTCAACATAAGTGTCGAGAGCCAACTTAGTTCCGGATATTCCGGCCTTGACGATCAACCAATCGGCCGCTGCAACTCTCTGATGAAGATCCAAAGCGGTAGCCATTGTTGATGCGTCACCGGTTCGGAAAGCTTCGATTGTGGTGTCGTACAGCTTGACGATCGTCTTCGGGATCAAGTTCCCTGTTGTCCCCGGAAAGCAGTTTAAATGGGATACGACTGAAGTATATTCTAAAGATTACAGGCTGCTCACCAGTACCAGTGATGGAACCCGTCATCTTGGCTGCCAAACAAGGAAAAAGGATATCACTAAAACCGGGAAGGACTTGGAAAGGAGCGTGTCGCGCGAGGTATTCTTTGCTTTGAGTATAGGCGGCGATTCGAGATCCTTTGCCGACGTTACCACAAGTCAGCTAGACATCGAGGGTCGTTGTCAGATTCACGTGATATGGAGAACGATCCGACATCAAGCTCACCTTGACACCAAAACAGTTGGGATGCTCAGCCATTTCATTCAGAAAGTCGGAATCCAAATCGATTCCAGATGCAGCGCCTCTATCGTGACGGGTCGCTCAGCTCGCAGGCAAACATTATCAACGGCGGAGTCCTTACGGAAAGTTGTAGATCATCACGGGCAAAACACTGTGGTCCAAGACCTCCACGAAAAAATCCTTGATAGCTTTCCTGTTGCTTCCCATGGCGAAAGCAAAGTAACCAGGACAGATGACGATCGAGTAATCTGCTCCTGCCTCTCTGGCTTGTTTGGCGAGATGAAGGGTGTGTCTGGCAGAACCTCCTCCAGTTCCAACTAGAAGAGGGACGTTGGTATGACTCGCAGCATCGAGTGCTTCTCTCGATGCTTTGATGACAGCTTGACGTTCGTGGTCCATCAGATGGGAAGCTAATGTGCACGTCAAAATCAGTTGAGGTGTCTCGATACGTGGGTGAGATCTGTTTCGACTTGCCTTCACCGTTGGTCCCAAGAAGCACGATTCCCATTCCAGCGTCAGCCAGGCGTACCACCTGCTTCTGGACGGCAGGGATATCGACTGTTTCGTCGTCCGTCATGGCGGTGATCAATGGGGTGTACACTCCATTGTTAAAAGGTCGCTCAGGCTTGGTGTAACCGTTTGTGGCAGGCATGGCGGTAATTTATATGGTGTCGATGCACGTCAGAGAAACGAGGAGAGCTACGGTAAAGCGAGGTAGAGAGACATGGCACGACAGGTGCGGTAGACACGACGGGGGATGCAACCTGGTTAAGTATGAAATAGCGAACCCGGACCGGATCACGCTTGGTCGCGGCTCGAGTCGGGATCGGGGCGTCGTGTATACAACTTCCGTCCGAGCGAGTGAGCTGGCCCTTCGACAGCCGAACCTCTTGTTTTGACCTCGATCGCAGGCTCGGTCTCGGTCTTGCCCCTGCTGCAATCGCTTTGCGACGTCGATCTGGAAGCTAGTAACTCGCTCACAAGCCGAAGATTGCCTTGCCTTGGGTCGATCTCAACATCCAGCGATGATCGACTCGAACGCGGCTGCTTCCATCCCCACGAAACGTAGCTACCGTGCCTGTATCAACTGTCGACGACATAAAACCAAGTGTGATCTAGGTGATGTCAACGCACCTGCTTCACCGCCTTGTTCAAAATGTCGAAGAACCAGGACGGAATGCGTCTTTGCTCCGGGGAAAAGAGGTGGACACGACAGATCGGAAGCGAAAAATGACTTGGAACGGTCAAGAGATATGTCTGATCGACCTGATACCGGCCTCCGTCAGTCACGACACAACACGACTCGATCAGCAAATGAGTCTATGGAGCGTGATACCACCACATCCCTGTCTGCCATCGACCGAGACTCTAGTCACAACGGGGTCGACCAATCCTCAACTTCTCGATTGAACGCATCCCCAGTCATCGCCAGCAACAACCTCATCCACCAGTCATTCTCACAACCCAACATCTCCGATTACAGCGCGTCGTATCCGGCTTTGCGGACAGCTTCCTCGAATACCGCTTTTATACAAGACGCCCAGGGGTTCTCCCGGTCTCATCCATCCACCTCGAATCCTGCACAACCATCACTCCTTAGTGTCGACTCGTATCAAGGGCGGGGCCTCGCTTCAAGAGATCCGTTCAGCAACAGCAAACACACCGGCGATGGTTTGAGTGAGACTCTGCTTGCGACATCGAACAATCAGCAACTAGGCCAAGATGCGCACGATTTCGATGTGGACGCGTCGCAGTACATCCTTTCTACACCTTTACCTACGCAGGACAGGATCTCTAGTCATCTAGCAGATCGAGGTCGTGAGATGAGTGTCGTAGGTCAAGCTATACCTGGAGACGCATTCGTAGGGCACTCGATGGACAACAGTTTCGACTCGTTTACATACGAGGGTGGACCACAGCATTCCTCTGTCAATCTCCGAGATGAAGCCGGTCAGCAAGTGGAACCTCCCCTGCGATCTCAAAAACAGTCAGTGCCAAGAGTTACAAGTCGATCCCCACGTCAACGATGGCTCGGATTAGGCCATAATCATCTCGATCGCGAATCAGACACGCCACTTCACAGATCAACAGCCACACTCACCGACCCAAGATCATTTGTCATCAACACCGGTATGCACAACGAGAGCGATGCATTGCAGATCCTGGCGATGGCGGCTACATCTTCGGAAAAGGACAAGAACCGTTTGGGGAAAAGGCAAAGATCAGTTTCCGATGTGGACGGGTTAGGCATGCAAAGAGCACGAGGTGGATTTAGGACCGAGGTTGATAGAGATAGAGACGTCGATTGTGCGGGGTACGACTCAAAATCTCAACAGGGGTCTTCGAGTAGGCAAAGCGATATGGCATCTCCGGCAAATACCGATGGGCATCATCGATCGCCTGCAGAAGTTATGGAGCTAGAACGAAGGCAGAACGCCCAGAATGATGAGATATACAGGAACGCGAATGGGCAGTCCATCGCGATCGGTGATGCTTGCTCGGTCGATAACTCGCAGGAAGAAACCGATAACAGGAGACTCGGACGGGGCAGGCTAAACGTCTCATTTCAAGACGTCCACCTCGCCAGCGGTATGCGGATATCAGCTCCACGGCCTGTCGATTTCTCTTCGTTCCCGCTAGTGGCGAAGGGGATCTTAGACCCGGAGCAGGTGTACGCGTTCGGCAAAAGCTTTTTCACGAATCATCATTTCATGTTTCCCCTTCTGTCTCCGAGTCATATCCCTAAAACGGAAGAGGACTTCGCCGTTTTTGCACGTGATGAACCCTATCTGATGACGGTGTTCATCATCATTGCCAGCAGGTTGGATATCAAGCCGTCTGCTAAAAGAATACATGCGCAAGCCTGGAGCGTGATGAAGGAATATATAGCGGATGTTCAGCTATCGGGAACTGCTCCGACCATCGGATTGGTAGAGGGCGTCCTTTTGCTGGCCGAGAATCTCCCTCGGGAGAAGCCCTTTAGTGCGGAGAGCACTGCCTCGGATGGTGCTCGTATAAGGGGCTTGACAGGTCGGTCGACCCAACGAGGTTGTATGCTGGACGGATTCGAAAACCGGCAAGCGTGGATGTTGATCGGTGGCGCGATCAGGATGGCTTATGGACTAGGTATTGATCAGTTGGCACATCAGGTCGATCAAGCTCCCAAAGAGAGCGAACGTCGAGCTACTATTGCTTGGACGTATTGCTACATTTTCGATCGACACATCAGTATTCGAACAGGAAGAGCCTTTTGGTCCCGCGGCCCGGCCTTGTGCTTCCGAGGGTATTCTTCGATAGATCAGACGGGTCCTGCTGGCGCCAAAGAGAACTTTCCATCGCTTTGCGACTTGCCGATACCAGTTATAGAGAACGCCCGAACGGCTGACAACACAAAGGAGACGGCGACCGAAAGCGCAGAGTTACTTCAAGCTTATCTGGAATTGACTCAATTCATGACCAACGTCCACGACGTGTTTTATCCTAGCGAGACTCGTCTTCACTCGCTGGTGAACGGTGGCGAATACTTTAAATACCTCGATGGATTCAATATCTGTCTGGAAAACTTCAAATTAGTGTGGTCCAACAAGAATTGGTCTAACGCCGTCCAGGGCCATTTAATCTGGGTCATGTTCCACTACAGCCGTCTCTACGCCTCTTCCTTTGCGTTCCAAGCACACGTAACTAGAACGACGGAAAGAGCGAGCGTCGGCAAAAATGTCAAGGATCCATTGTCAAACTTTTTCCCGAGATCTGCAGCAGCCACACCTGATGCCCTATATATCTACGAGTCCATCAATGCGGGGAAAGAGCTGTTGAAGATATTCATCGATAATCTACACCCTCAAGGATATATACAATATCTGCCCTCTCGATACCTTTTGTGGTGTCAGTATGCCGCAGTCTTCTTGTTAAAGGCCGTTTATTCTGGGGCCATTGTGCAGACGGATTGTTGCGGAATCTTGCATCAGATCGAGGAGTTGTGTGAGTGTCTCCTCGATTGCTCGGAAGATATCAATCATCCTGCGGTGCGATATGGGCATATGTTGAGATTGCTGGCCTCCAGACTAGCCATGCAAGCCACAAGCGCAAGTCGACTACGTGTAATCTGTCTTAACAGATCGTCGTTGCTCAAAACTTTCTGTATTTATAGGCAGCTCCAAGTAGAGCGACGTCGCCTCAGCCACGAGACTTTCCGCTCGTCGCCTCAACCAACTCGAATTCGGGTCTTGAACCAACTTTCAGGATATCATTAGCTTCTCCGCGCAATCCCGTCCTTCCCCTGACAACGCAGACTAGTCTGAACTTGGCGCCTACTATGATGACCGATCCTGACGAAAGGAACACACTTTGGCGACCCGACTTCAACGACGAAGACTACGCGACACTCTTACAGTGGCTACTGGACGAACCAGCTGCGCAAACGGCACTGCCAAATTTGATGATGGACCCATCCCAATTCAGCAACATCGCCTCGCAAGCAAGTAGTATCTTATAAAGCTTCTCGCATAGCGGGGAACAAGCGGTTCGAGGAGGCCCGGTAATTAACGAGCCCATAACTATATAACACGTCATGTCTAGTGCACGGCAAACGACAATCTGTACGCAAGCGTACCTAAATTACGGATGAAAGAGTGTGTTTACCGCGATTACCCGCGTTTTCGCGCGTGATGAGAGAGACCATGCTGTGCTGAAGTAGCTGCAACGGCGAGCTCGTCATGAATGTTCCCTCTTGACTGAGCTTGGAGATCTATCGATCTCTCTGCATTTTTCATTAGTTTGACTTGAGCATTGAAGAATTTTGATGTCGCTTCAAAGCAAGAACAACAGTGTCCGATGTCATGAACCGAAAGACCTCCGCACGGTCAGTGCATATCCATGTCCAGTGATCTATACATGTAGGGCGCTGAACATGGCCATCTCGCTCTGAAAAGGAGCGAAGAGACGACACCCTACCTCGCGCAGGAGAAGCCACCGTAGCCATTGAGATGACCGGGATTTGCGGAAGTGATCGTGAGCCTTGGCGATTTGAAGCACATCTTTCCATCGTCATCAGCGCTGAGACTGGTATCTCTCCCTTCTCAGTCCATTATTACACTCATGGAGCGAATGGGATTTCAAAATCATCGATCCCCTAGTCCTCGGTCACGAAGCCAGCGGAACAATCATCTCCATAGGACCAATGGTAGATGGGATCAAATCCACGCTCAAGGTTGGCAACAGAGTCGCGCTCGAATGCGGGCGCGATTGCGGTGCATGTTCAAGGTGTAAAGAGGGGAGATATAACCTTTGTAAGGTATGTTATACGGCATCCTACTGACTTAGTTCGTGACTCACTGTTTGTCGCTGTCGGACGAGCAGGACATGAGATTTTGCAGTTCCGCAAAGAGCCATCCTCATGTGGACGGGACGCTGCAAGATCGTATGAACCACCCTATCGATCTTCTTCACAAGTAAGTACTTCGTGACCAGCGTTCCGGTCCTAAATCTAACGGTGATATGGTTGGATAGACTTCCCGACTCTTGCTCCTTTGAAGCGGCAGCTTTGGCTGAGCCCCTATCGGTGGTAGTCCATGCTATTCGTCGATCGAATCTTCGAGCTGGTGATAGAGTCCTGGTCTTGGGGGCTGGTGCTGTGGGCCTCCTAACTCTTGCTCTGGCTCGTGCGTCCGGCGCGACCACAACGGTAGCGATTGATATCGAGCCGGAGAAGCTAGCATTCGCCAAGAACAGTGGATGGGCGTCAAGCATATACACTCTAGAGAAAGGTCCCAGAACCGAAGGGAAGCAAGCCCTCGAAGCCGCTAATCGAGCGTGGGTAGGACTCCGTAGTGATGCATCGATCCAGGATGTACACACGCTAGACGAAGGCTTCGATATTGTCTTTGAATGCACTGGAGTCGAAAGCTGCATGCAACTGGCTATATTGGTACGCAGACACAAAGCAGAGTATCCTCTTTCCGGATGAGCAATAACTGATCGATCGTTTTACCAGGCCTCGCGCCCGGGAGGTAAGGCGGTCTACATAGGGATGGGTACCTCCTTGATGGTCCTACCCACTGGACCGTCTCTGATCAGAGAAGTCGATATCCTCGGGGTGTTCCGTTACGCCAACACTTATCCAGCCGCGTTGGCGCTCTTGTCTTCGGGGCAATTGGGAGACGTCGAGACGATGATTACGCATAAGTTTCAGTTAAAAGACACGGAAGAGGCGTTTCGAACGGTCGCCAGAGGCAAAGGTCCTGACGGCCAGTCATGTATCAAGGTCATGATCAGGAAAAACTAAGCAAGCTGTTGTACAATAATGATATGGAACCATATACGGAAAGATTAGAACAATCATCCGAGTTTGGGCTTTAGCCTTTCAGAGTGCGTAGACCTTCTTACGAAAGATGAGCGTCATACTCGTGAAATAAACGGCGAACCTGTCCGCAACTTCGTATAACGATAGTCTTTCGTATCGTCGTAAATGTGGCCTTACCTGCTCCGCATGTGGCAAATCTCGTTGAACACAAAAGCAAAGACTTCGACTCTGAAACAAAATTTCTCGTTTTTTTCCCTCGAGACCTTGTTCGAAAGTGACGGTATACTGAAAGGCGGTTTGGGATGATTTTGATGCCCACCTAGATATGATATGTACTAGACGAGATTTTACCGCCCAGGTGGTCCAAAGAAGCTGGCTAATGATCTGGAGGAATCAGAGGATTTTTTCTTGTGCTCATCTTCAACTTGTTCTCCTGGTTTGGACGGCATTTTCACGTGGTTGTCTGTTCCAGGGGTCGCAATATGGGTGCTTCAACGGATCTGATTACTGATATGGTTTGCACAAATTCATAGTTACCGACTGGTACAAGTCTGGTGGCGGTGGGGCTTTTTCCAAATCAAACCCAGAATACCCCGTTCGACGGAACTCCCTATAAGGCCCGAAAGAAAAGTCCGGTCGAACGACAGCGCTGAGGGATTTTCTGGTATAATCGTACAAAATCGATGAGCTTATAGAATTCGATACCCAAAGATGAGACACACGGCATAGACGGAACAATGCTGTCCTTCTAGTTCCTGGCCAGACGATACGGTCTGACTTCGGCAACTCTCGTCTTTGCCGGAATCAAGATGGCCACAGGCACCTTGCCATAGTCCGGACTGACGCCGGGCATCACAGCGAACCTCCCCGACCTCGTCTCATCTCCATTCAAGAACCTGGCAGTCCTCAATTCCGTTCCGTGTGGATCGATGACCTCCTTCTCCACAAAGGACATTATCCCGGTATAGCTCGTAGCGTTACTGGACGACGTGAACGACACCTGAAACCCGGCTCCGATCAGTAAAAACCGATCCAACTCGGTCTGAATGATCAGACCGTATCCAGCTGAAGGGTGACCAAAGACATGAGCCCGAGCAACCTCAAGCTGCCAGTCTCCGAACTCGACGGTCCGAGTAGGAGAAGGATCCTTGGCCCCGGCTTCGAACTCGTCAAAGTAGAATCCAGCCATCTTCGATCCATCCTGACGAGCTTTGAGGATTAGGCCAGAGACCTTCTCCAGCAGTTGATTATGCGGCTCAAATGCGTGCATATGGGCAGGCAACGTGTCGATACCGAACGGCGCAGTCGCGATGGCTCTATAGTTCCCGATAGCCTCCCAGATCCTCACTGCACCGAAAGTATCCCCACGCTGCTCAGGAATGAACAATGGCTGGCCTCGATGACTATAATTGCGACAGGTTACAGCGTAATCGGGCATGTAGATATCAGGAGCCAAGAGCGAGAGAGCCGGAGCGAAGAGGTACCAAATGTCCAATACCGTCTCGATCGGTCCTCCCGAGGGATAATTCCCAGGGTTCTTGCCGTCGGACACCGTTGTATTCGATCCTTCTTCCCCAGTATCGTTTCGCAACCAAGCATTGGCATAGTAAGGAATGTCGTATTCGGCCTTTCCTCGACTGGCAACGTGTTGAACGTACAGCGCGTAGTGATAGGCCATGAAGATCTCATCGGTCTGCAACGATTCGCCTAGGAGTGCAGGCCAGCTCAAATCGCTCGCTTTCTCCTTTTGTTCAAGGAGCTGGCTCAAGTTCGGCTTAATCGTTTCGTTGAGGTTGTCCCAGTCTTCAGATACCTTCTGGACGAAGCCTGGATCAACGCTAGCGTCGAAAACCTTGTGAGCACCTTCACTTCGATCCCTCGAGTCTCCTAGCAATCCCACCTCGTTCTCCACCTGAACCATGATGACCGTCTCATGCTCTTCGTCGACTTCCCTGATATGAGCCATAAGTTTGCCGAAAGCCCTTGCGTCGGCATCCATGGATTCATGATGGAAGAGGGACAAGACCTCCACAATCTCTTGAGATCCATCTTCCTTCTTAATCTCGGCTCGCGGGAACCGTTTGTTGTCGACCTTGACCCAGGGCGGAACATAACTCGATTGACCGTTTTTGAACGAACCAAACCACAGGAGGATGAGGTGAATCTCGTTCGCCCTGGCATCCTCCAACACCTTGTCCAGCTCCTCAAAGTCGAACTTGCCTTCTTCCGGCTCGATCTGCTCCCACTGTACGGCTCCGAGCAGGGTGTTGAAGCCCTGTGCCTTCATACGCGGGAATACGTCCTTCATATACTGAGACGAGGAAAGAGACGAGTTGTTGAGCTCGGCAGCCAATGCCATGAACGGTTTCCCGCGCACGAGGAACTGGTGGTTGCCATTGGCCAGCTTTTCGATCCGAGGGGTCATATCGAGTCGATGTCAAGAGAATCGCTACGGAAATTGATTTCGACTGCAGAGTATCTCGATGCAGGGCGAAAGCGGGAAGGTGATCAGTCTCCTTTAGAGGGGTCGATACTGTCACGTGACGCGCATGTTCGGCACAAAGTGTACCCGTGCGCACTCAGAGTTGGGGTGCGTTCGGTACGTTCAGGCGAACTGAATGATTGCCTGAAAAACGCTATTAGCGTCTTTTTTATGAGGTAATGACACGTTTCGGAGGTAATAGCCATAACGTACCGAACTGCGTTTGTCGTCAAATAATTCAGCACCAAATAGCTACTGTTATAGGCCCCTTGTCGAGTACGTACTTAGGGGTTATAGGGGGATCCCGGGGGCGGGGGTTTTTGCAACATCATGTGAACCAAACATGTCAGGTATGACTGAATGCGCATTTTTCTCAGCTCTCAGGGGTTATAGGGGGGTTAGAACGTGGTGTAGTACAGTAGAGAGTGTCTAGTTACAAGGTGTATTTGATTCCTAGCTATCCAAACGAGTCGTGCACCTTGTACACCA